>JAQQZX010000002.1:23706023-23725593 GCA_030068355.1 Notoglanidium maculatum
TGAGATGGCAAAAGGAAGAAACCTTGAGAGGAACCAGACTCAAAAGGGATCCCATCCTCATTTGGGTCACACTGTATCTCACATCTCATGCCGGATTGGTTAAAATTCACGTCTGAGTAACAATTTATAAAAGGAGAATTTGGAATAAAGACGCATGTAAAATAATGCACGTTTCCAACATGACGTGCGAACTGTGGCAGTGCGCTGCGATTTGGGAGAACGGTGCTCTACTGACTTTTATTCATGTAGGTCTAACGCTTCTGTTGCCATAGCGACAAACGATGGATTGTGCTAAAACTGGTGAGTCTGGAGAGGAGGAGGTGCTGTAATTACGCTTATACCTGTGCAGGTGCTCTCTGCGCTCTCTCTGCTCTCTTCAGTTCCTAGAAATGCTGATATGCAAATGAATTGAATTGTGGGTGGAGCTAGGAAACTGCGGTGCGGGTGTATGGGTGGGTGTGTTTGTTATTATTCATAAGCAAATGCTGAGATCCTTCCTTAAGGACAAAATTCAGATGAAATTCATGTGAAATCTCCTTTAACGTCTATATATATATATATATTACTTAACCACTTACTTAATAGGCTTAATCACAACTTTGACCCTAATCGGCTAATGAAATGATATTTTGAAGTAAAGTGCATGTTTGTGTGTGTTTATTTTGAAGGCTGGGTTCCGGTGGACCATTTCAACAAGCAGTACTGCTGGCACGCGTCCGCGGTTGACTACGACGCCCGAGCGGCTCTCGTTCTGAGGCCGAACGGTGAGGATGAAGATCTGCTGGAAATGGCCAGCGTTCCTCTGACCGAGCTGATGGAGCAGACGCTGGAGCTCGTCGGGACCAACGTGAACGGAAACCCGTACGGTGAGCGTTACTGCTGCGTCATGAAGTCCTATCAACCGTTTTGTGCAAATTGTATACTGTATAAATAATTTACATTTTATTCTATTATATTATATTAGAATATAAAAATTGTACTATAGTATAACATTTATTTTTTATTTGTCGTCATTTTTAGTGTTAAATAATTTGTATTGAGGACATTATGGTATAAAATATTTAAAATGTATATAATGTTAAATAGAAAAGGAAAACAAATCTATATAACGTGATGCACGTCATGTATCGTAGAAAAGTATTGTGATGTGACGTTTTCAACACGTTGCCCCGCCCTGACGAGTGTGTGTCTGTATCGAAGTCCAGAAACGTACTAAAAACTCACAAAGAGAAATCTTCAAGTTTGGGATTGTTATAATCGGTTATGGCGAAGTCGTTCTTTCATTTTCTTATTTCGGGAATGAAATCGTGTCTGATGTTAAAAGCTAGTCCTAAAATAAGCTCTGGTTTTAATCTCAGGTTTGGGCAGTAAGAAGAATCCGCTCCATGTTTTGGTGCCGCACGGAATCCTGCGCATCCGGAACGCTCCCGCGGTGGAGTACCGTCAGCTCCGCTCGTGGTTTCAGGAACGCGACGAGGGCCGTGTGGAGGGAATAGTGTGGCACTGTAGCGACGGTGCGCTCGTCAAGGTAACGTCTTCATCCTCCCAGCCGCAGTCCGGCGTTACTATAGTTACCATTCCGACTGCATTATTTCAGTGCCTACACTTCATACACCTGCATGATATAATATTTCCGCTCTTGTTTACTCCTGACATATTTACCTGTCGTTGCAGGTTCATCGGCACCACTTGGGTCTGAAGTGGCCCGACGGCGCCGCCGCCTTAAACTCCCGGCCTGTGGTGGTTCACGTCGATGGGCTCCTGTTAGATCCGGATGCTTCACTTGACTCGCGGGAGAACCTGTTCTCCGCTCTGTCCCGCCTCACCGGGCGCCGTTTCCGCTCCGTCAGAGACGTCCAGCTGGAAGCCTGACCATTTACGCCTGCTCAAGTGTTTCACCGCTGCTTTACAGACAACGATCATCTAGTAACAGGATTCTTTACAAAAGCTCTGCTTAAAGCCTGAAACGATAGTGGGCCGAGTCGCTCTCGATTTTAAGAGGGAGAATTGATGTAGATTTCATTATTTATTTAGCCATAAGTGATGTACAGTACGTGACATATACGTGACATGCATGAATGCTGTTAGAATAAACGTGCAACAGTTTGATGTTTTTTTGTTTTTTTTTTTGTTTTGTTTTTTCGGGTAGTGATGAGTGACAGAAATATCACGTTCTCTTCACCACTCGATTTACGCTGTTCATAATAAATGTCCTTTTAACACACAAAACCATAACGGACCTATAAACACCTCATGGTTTGGTTTTACCAGAGCGCGCGGGATTGTTTACGACTCCCCCGTCCTTCCGTGTCAACTCGGCGAGCCGTCTGT
The DNA here is from genome assembly GCA_030068355.1 of Notoglanidium maculatum. Classification (NCBI taxonomy): domain Eukaryota; kingdom Metazoa; phylum Chordata; class Actinopteri; order Siluriformes; family Auchenoglanididae; genus Notoglanidium; species Notoglanidium maculatum. The sequence goes on from JAQQZX010000002.1 coordinate 23,708,355, forward strand.
CGGGATGTCCACCTCCACTCCGAAGCGCTCGGACAGTTTTCTCAGCTGCTCCTCCAGGATGATGTTCTTCTTCACCTCTACGTTGTAATTGAACTTGAGATCTTCGAGCTCCTCGAAGAACGTCGGGTCAAAGTTCGCCAGTTCTTTGGTCATCCTTCGGACGTCGTCCTTAAGATACGGACGAATTGTTTGAGTCGAAGAGACAAACATTTGGCCCAGGAAATGAATTATGATGGATAATCTCAGTTAGTGAAAAAATTACTTATTTAAGACAAAATGATAATGTATTAATGATACGTAATTCTTCATTAACAAGCTGTAGACATGTCTGTTCCCAACAGAATGAAGAACTTCGTTTTGTAGGTGATTGAACACCGTTACAATGATTTTTCTTTTTTTTGGGACCGAGTGTAATGTGCAACCCAAAGCAATTTTGGCACCTTTGGCCATAAAATACTCTCCTAGAGATATCTTAATGTGGAAATACCTGCAGCTGGCTCTTCTCAGCACTCAATGCCTTCATTTGGGCCTGAAGTTGTTTGTATCCTAGACAGAGATCACACAGGAACATCAGGAATAATGGTATCTACCGAGCTTGCTTTATTGGCATACGTTTCGACTGGCGACATTCGGAACGAGGTAACGTACACAGTTTACCAGGTTTAAATACACGGGAGTCTAAGAGAACAAAACTGGCCTGTGCTGTCTGGGTGGGAGGGGCTTACTATGTTTTCCCTGTCAATCACAGCAACACTAGGAAATCATGAGGTCGTGTATGTGGAAGAGGGTAGATAGCACTTTCCTGAGAGCGTGATGTGCTGCCCTGTGACACTGCATGACCAGCAGTTCAAAAAGATGTGATTGGCTGGGTTCACGTGTCTCAGAACAAGCACGTGTTGCTCGCAATTTGATAGCCGTCACGTGATGGGAAGAGTTAGCTAGTGGGTGACCAAATTTGGGTGGGTAAAGAAAAGCCACTTTTATGGCTAGTAGGAATGGGACGTATGACAAAAACTATCATCACGATTGGGGTTGGGAACCAATGCTCGGTTAAAATTAAACCGAATCCAAAATGCCAAGTACCGGGTACCTGTACCCGGTTAAAACTGGGTATATATACTATATATATTAGATTGTTAAACAAACAAAGGCTACATGTCTGAAAGCTATCCAAAAGTATATGGTGTGAGAACGGGAGAATCTGCTACGGTGGCTCGCTCACCATAGCGCCAGGCCTCGCTAGTCATCCCTCCAAACAGGATATCAAAATAAAGGTATTTTAGAAAGGTTTTGATCTAACAGACATTTTTCAATATTCTACAATCACATCACCCGGCCCAGTTAGCCAGTAATAATGCCTGACAATCCAAATTTATTCCCTTTGAAACACACTTTGAGGTCCAAAGACGATATCTAGTAATTTGAATGTTTTTCAAACACTAAAGTTTATTTTCTCCTCCGAGCGTGATGCAGACTGATCAGCGTTACCTGGAACGTCCATCTGGGTTCCAAACTGCTCTTCATATTTCTGGACCCGTTCAAGAAGACGAAGCTTCTCCTTCTCCAGCTGGTGGTTTTCCAGCCTGAATAACGAAAAAACATCATATTCGGCAACTTTAACGTCTACTATAACTCTATAGTTAGTTTGTACCGTGAGATGGTTGTTTGAGTTTAAACCCCGGCACTGCTTCATTTAAAAGCATCATGGAAATGAAGACATGTAAACAGAGATACCTAACAGACTTAAACTCCTTAGCAAGCTCATCACTGGGAACATTTTTCAGAAGCTCCACCTACAAGAAAAAAAAGAGACAGATTTGACAGATCCATATGTGCACATGTAACTCCAACACGGACATTTATTTGCACGCACTTGTTCCTTCAGATGCGTGATGGTTTGCCGTGATGTCTGCTCTCTCTCACGGGATTCTGTCAGCTGCAGCTGGAGCTCTGAGAGACTCGCGTTCTTCTTGGAGAGTTCATTCTCGAGCGCTTTCATTTTATTTTCAAACAACCTGAGGAAAATATTTCACACGATTTTCTCCCTTTGATTCGCATGAACGTCTGACGCATAACTGATCAGATCGAACTGAATATAATAGTCTTGAACCTTGTAGTATTTTAATTGAAGTGTTCGTGGATTAAAAACAATCTATTTTTGTACCTCGTCACAACTTTAGATTTCCAGGTCTTGCTGTCTGCTCCGTCTATGGATGGACCCTTGGATTGAGCGAGTAGGAGCTTCTGGTTGGTCTCTTCGAGCTCCAGCTTCAGCTTTTCATTTCTGACCTCCAGACTGCTCTTCTGTACTCGCAGCTTCTCTGCAGCCTCCGATTCCTGGATCAGAACATTTATTATTTAATCCGTAGGTAAAATCTCACTTAATATAACTGGGAAGATTTGATTAAACTGTAATACTTGTAAAACCCAATGAGTTCTGACAAACGGCCAAAATCAAAAGGACAATCTGTATATTCCAACAAAATGAAGAAGAAATATTTTTAATTACTTCATAATCTTGCCTTTTATGTTTTTTGAGAACCTCAAGCCGGATCTGATCCTATAAGCGTAACGCCTAATTCGTGCTACACTGTACAACACATTAAACACACTTGTCCGCTCTGAAACACACTCCACTTCCTGGACCTTTGGCTAGACTCTGCCCAGCTCTGTCCAGGTAGGATTAGACTCGTCTCCACCCCATGGACATTTTGTTCTGTCGTGATATCATATTAGGTATGACGGTGTAAAACTATGAATCCAAACAAGCGGCTTGATATCGTACAAAAACTGGAAGTAAACCGTATAACCGTTATAATAATAAAGGTCCACCATGTAGGATTCAGTTGATTGCAACCCCCTGAAACCCCCTCTCTTCCCCCTCCCTGTCCAAGCGTGTATTAGAGTGTGCGGTGGACGTCAGGAGCCTGTAGCGTACTTCAAGTACTTACATTCACACTCCCTTGCTTTTTCCGTGCTAAATAATAAGTACGATTCTCCATTTTTCAAACTTCTTAGTCAGCACCACCGAAACCGATTCCTCTTCTTTCTTCTTCTTTGTCTTCTTTCCAGATTCACACGGTCACTTGTAAAAACACGACGCGTGGAAGGCGCTCCCTACAGGTTTGTCCGTTCTGGGCTACTGTAGCGGCGCAACATGGCGGCTCCGTAGAGGTGGACCCGCTCCCTGTGTAGATATAAAGCGCTCGTTCTAAGCTTACGCAAACACGATTTGTAGTTACAGGTAATTATACGCTAATGAAAAAATACTTATGAATAGTACATTCCATTTCTGCTAATAGATCCCTCTAAATCCTACATAGTGCACCTTTAAATGTGTTAAGACATTTAGAAGGACTCTTTGGTACTAGCTTGTGCAATTAACTTGTAGAAGCCGAGCACTGAACATGCACTGTAAATGAAATCATTTTTGAGCATACAACGTTGTATAGTAGGTTATATATTTTACAATTTGTCATCAGAACGATGAAAAAAAGTGAATGCTGGACAGGCCATGACCACAATCAACAACAGTTGCGGTCGCAAGAGACGAACTACAAGCGTCAGTCGTTTGTAATCAGATACCGACTGTCATTATTCCAGCCGATGATCCGGTCAGAATAAAATCTTTCAATGCTAATTTCCTTTTCGTTTTTTTAGATACTTGGAAAAGAGAAGCCCATTGTATTTCTCAGAACTAAATGCAGTAATGTGACACTTTTCTTTGGTCCACCACACAAGCAAAACTGTCAGAAACCTTTCTGATGTCCGTGCGCAGCCGCTCATTCTCCATCACGATTTTCTCCATTCCTTTAGCCTGTGACTCGAGCTTGGACGTGAGCCGATTCCTCTCCTTCATCCTGTCGTATTCAGCCTGAGCGAAACAAGACGGGCGTTGTGATTCGTGAAGGAAAAACGCACGCATGAAGGCGGGAGCTGTGTTCTGGTGTGGCTGTATATAAACCTTGAGGTTCTCATGCTCGTGCTGCAGAGCGGTGAGCTGCTCTTGGATCGCCGTCGCCGAGCTCTTTTTCAGAGACTCGTTTTCCCGTTGCACCCGCTCCACCACCTTCTTCATCAGCGCGATGGTCTTCTCCAGCTCATGGACGGTTTTTCCGCTTCGCCCAGACTGTGCTGACTGTCAACGGAAAGAAAACAGAGAGGAACAACAGTTTATCGCCGCTGTAATGTGAGCGATATCATGTATGCTGCACAACATTAAATGTAATCAGTGCCAACTGACTGCAATATAAGAGGAATAAAACACTTCTGTTTTAGGAAAATAGTCAACTTCAGCATTCTCTGCTTCATCACACCACCCTGCTGTTGATTATTTTCCTTTAACAGCATGCCCTGCCATGTTTTATTCCATCTCGATGACAGGAAAATAATTAAAGGCAAGCAGGTTAATCAACACAGATCACTATTATTAATCTAAACGTATCAAATGTGATAACCTACCCCACGGATATTACCCAGCCTCTTTTCCGCTTCAGCTTTCTCCTTTTTCAGAGCATCACACATTTCTTTGAGGTCTGAAACTTGAGCCTGTTGATAAGTAACATGGTCTTCAATGGGATACGTTTTATTTGGACTCATCACACTCAAAGACATGAACAGGATGCCTTTTTTCAAAAGGCAATCACGTGACTAATAAGCAGTAAACGAACTCCAAACGATTCATTAAAAACAATAGCAAGTTAAAATATAGCTGCAAGCAGCGATTGGTGGGCCCAAGCACCACATGTGCAGCAATGCCTGTTTTATCAGCCATGTAATGTACAGTGGAATTATGCCTGTTGATATTGATTCACCCCTCACCATGGCAACACCATTCAAGCCCACTGCATCAGGAACATCTTGACCAACTTTTGTATAAATCTGATAAATCTCCTAAGAGTATTTAAAAGTTTGATACCTGTCCTGACCGATTATTTACACAGCAAATGATTTACCCCGAAGAAATCAAACGTTGCTGATGAATCGCTGCTCTTTCTGGGATTTCTGAGCCGTACCTTTAGACGCGGCAGGTCTTTGTTAGCCTGCTCTAGCTGAAAGCGCAGCTCCAGGTTCTCGCTGGAGAGCTTGAGGTTCTCTTTCTGTAGCTCGTGCTCCCTCTGTGTCGGTGTCCCTGCCGAGCCCCGGCCGGACGTCTGTGCAGAGAATGACATTTCTAAGCGCCGTGTAATCAAAATACAGTAAACAGGTACATGCTACATGAGCGAGGTTTGGCAAAAATATACGTTTGCTAACGAACAGCAAGGGGGCCAAGCAGTGGAAAACGAACACGAGCGGGAAGCCTACGGAGATAAGGTGCTGATCTTTCTCGACGGGACACGTTAGGGTCAAATACCTCGTCTCGTTTCTCCTGTTCATTCTTATCCGTTGTAGGAGACCGTGATGCTAATTGTCCAAGCTCACAGACAGCAGTGGGAAGGATGTTGGCACTTAAAGAGAGAAATTGCTCTCCAAGATCATGCATTACTGCTTCTTTAGATGTTTCTCCATCCTCCAAAGCACTAACTATTATGTCAGTGTTTGCTTCAGACTCATGTGGTTGTGAAGCTCCTGTATGGCTCTTGTGAGCCGCAGGAGATCTTTCAGTCAGTGCTGGTGCTCCTTCTGTCGTCTCTTCTCGTTGCTCTCCTTCACCCTGATCTTCCGCCTCACATTTTAGGGCATGTTCTTGTTCTTTTGGTTCCTCATGTTCTTTAGAAGTGAACTGGGGTCCATCTAGCTTTTCTACGTCTGTCTGAGAATTTACAGACATCGTTTCTCCGATTTCTACCTCCCCTTCATGAAGCTTGTCCTTTCCTCCTGCTGATTCTACTGAATCTTGACTTTTGGGTGACGTTTCCTGTTCCGGCTTGTTTCCTGAATCTAATTCTTGACCAGGGACCACTGTATCTTCTATTTCTTCATTCGTTTCAGTTTGATATGCAACCATCATCTCCTCGTGATGTCCGTATTGATGGTCTTTACTTAATAATGAAGGCTGAGTTTTTTCATTTTCGCTGTCATTCGTGACCTCAAAGGTCATAGAGTGATCGGCTTTAGGAGATAAACTCGACTGGGCAGAAGTAACAACACTTCTGTCCTTGAAAGCAAATGGAAGGAAGATGAAAATGGTGATGCAGGAGAAAAACAGTTCAAGCAAGGAACGTTAACACGTTAACAAAATATAATCTGTGATTTTAAAAGTTGTGTTACGGTGCTGCATCCCACTGCTATTAAATTTATTATATTAGATTAGGGAGTATGGACTTTTGCCACGCGAATTATAAAGGTTTAATCCAAAACGCAATAATCAGTGGACTGCACTGTACACATAAATAATGAGGCTAATATTTGAATAGCTGGATTATGTTCATAAAGAAAACTGTGTTCAAGAGGCTGCAAAACGCAAATATGAGAAGCCATGTCACAGATAATGGGAAGCATAATTAGAATTCATTATTAGCTATTTTAAATAACACCTTGTTTACTTATAAAGAAAGAGTCAAAAGTGATAGATGAAGCCTTGTGATTATTTTATGGGTGCTATTACTTATGTGTGAGCCATTGTGGGAAAGAAACAAGGTTCAGATACTTACCGATGGCCTAGAATGAGGCTCTTTTACCAGCTGGCTTTCCAGAGAGTGAAGTCTCTCCTCCAGGTAGCGGTTCCTGATGTTCATGTCCTCCATGGCAGCGTCCCGAGGTAAAGCCTGCTGCTGCCTGGACCGCAGAGGATTAAAAAAAAGAAATCCACACAATTCATTTCTCATACAGAGGCATAGTGAAGAATGGAAATGTCCAAAATGCAGGCATACTTGACGATCTCTATCTGTTTCTCCAGCTCACAATTCCTCTTCTTCAGCTCCTCGATCTCCTTGTCGGCCTCGAGGGTCGCCCGTGTGCCCACCACCTGATCCGCCGTCACACCTCGACTCTTCAGCTTCCTCTGCAGGCTCAGTTTCTCTTGCTCCAGCCTGCACGGGATTTAGCGGTTATGAAATCAGACCTCACGTGATTAAACCGTTCATATTATTAGTTAAAGCGTGGTGTGTTGTTTATGACCGTCCGTAGAGCTCCTTCAGGGTGGCCAGTTGTTTGGACAGGGATTCCGTCTCTTTCTCCTTGTCTTTTAAAAGATTACGGACTTTCTCCATCCTCGTCTGCCACTTCTTTCCCTCTTCCCACCTCACCAGTTCTTCTTTATTAGGCTGCGAAAAAATATATATATTTAGAGGTGAACTTTAATAAAAAAAAATAAATAAATAAAATACCTGACGTGTTAGAACATGAATGCTTTATTTTAAGTGAAACAAAGACAAGAAGTGACAAACGTTTCTTAACATCTTCCTCTAATCACATATTCATAAATCTTTATACATAAAGGATTATAACAAACTTTTTTTGTTCGATCATTTTATAACAGGACCATTATTACAACCATTACACATTTGTTGTATTAGTTGAGTTTTTGTTTATGTTGTTATTTGTTTATGTGTGTCTGGCATGCACGTTCCTGTGTATGAGCTGTTACTATGGAAACGTTACCGTATTAAATGAATGTTAACGCATTAATATAAACCTGTTGTTCGTGTAACAGCTGGAACTTCTGTCCGAGATGCGCTGATACAAAATTCATTTGAATACTTGATTCTGATTGGTCAATTATACCATTCCACGGTCTGTTATTTTTCTACATCCCGTTTCTTTGGATGACATCATTAGCGGAAGCAATAAAATCGTTTGAATATCATTTTCGAATGAATATTTTGTGCTGAATTTTTGATTTTTTTAATATGAAGCCGTGTAATAAGCGGGATAATGTGCAGAGGGCCGGTCATCATTGCAATTATGCAGTTCAGGAGCCCTTCACATTGGGATCCTGCATCATCCTGTAGGGGTTTATTATGCAATCATGTACATCATGCCTTACATACTGACCAATCAGATTTGAGGATTCAACAGCGCTATGGTGTAATACACATTATCCAGAATCTGTTCCTAGATGCTAATGAAACACGATCAGACAGTGACTCTCACGTCACCGCTGAGTCGAACTCATTTCCTCGAGTTCTCACCTTGTCATCCTTCACTGCCGTCTTTTTCTCCACCGCCTCCGACACGCTCTTCCTGTCCAGTTCCGACTCCAGCCTACGGATCTTCTTCTGTAAAGCTTCTACTGATGGACCCTTAACTTCACCTTCAGTCTGACCCTACAACACACACAACCTCCATCTTTAACCTTTATGAAGGGACACACAGACACTCTACTGCCTTCACTCATATATGAGAGGATGTAGTCGGACTCTCTCTTTTTTTTTTCTTTTCCATTTTTATATACACTCCTGAGCAAAAAAACACGAGGCAAACCCAATATTGCAAAACATTAAGCTTTTAATGGTCCAATTTCTTTATTAGAAGCCATTAAGGAGCTAAAATATCTAAAGAAATGTCTCTATTAGGCTCATAGTTCTTGTGTCATGTAAGAAATGACACATTTTGATTAGCAGCTGATTATCCGAGTGTGAATTAGCGCAGGATATTTAACGTATAATATTGATTGTGATAAATGACATCATAGTATGCCTTTCTGAAAGATCCTGATATCTTTTTATAAATCGCATTATATATATAAAAAAAAAAATTTACAAACTGACTGCAGAGGTTTAACAGATTTTTTCCCGCCACGTTTATTTATTTATTTATTTTTATTAAAATGATATTTTTTAAATATTTCAATCTAAAAAATAAGTTTTTGTAGACATTACATTTACAACGCTATTAGTACAGTATAGTAGTGAATATCCCCTCTCTTTATTCTGAAAATTATTACGCAGTATTTGTACTGTGTAATGAGAACAGTGCCCTCTAGTGTTGCTCCACAGACGTTTCACTGTGGCTCGGTATAAACGCTGACTGCAGGTATGATCTTTAAACTTCGTCAGTGCGACAGTGAGGGGGCAGGCTGAGTGTCTGTACCTGCAGACCGCTGCTGAGTCTCTTCACTTTCTGCTTCAGCTCGTCCAGCTGTTCTTCCAGATCGTCTCTCTCGCTCTGCAGTCTGCTCTGGATCTTCTGGCTCCTCTGTAGCTCGCGGCTCAGGCTCTCTACCTCCTCCTTCAGAGAGCTCTCTCGCGTCTTCCCCGCTTTCATGTTCTCCTTCCAGCTCTGCAGCTCGTCGTTCAGCTCCTTTACACGGACCTAATTATTATAAATAATGAATAAATGCTACATAACTTATCACGTTGACATTATGCATACGCAGATATGTTTTTAAGTTACTGAGTTATGAGATTGGCTATACTACTCAAAATTAAATATAATAATGCATAATGGTGGTTTATGATTCCTAATAAATGAATGCTGTTCTCTAACCAGTGTTTACTCTTTTATAAGCTACTAAACACACTTCCGAGCACCTCTGCGCCTCTGTGTGCGCACATCCTGTCAGAGGTCTGACCTTGAGCTCTTTGGTTTGCTTGTCCACGATCTGCTGAACATTGAGCGCCTCCTCTTTCTGGGCCGCGTTCGCGATGATCTGTTGCTCAGCCTGGGACGTCATCTGTGCCCGAAACTCGAGCATGGCTTTACTGAGAGCCTGCGCGGCGAATAAAACAAAGATCAAATGTCAGCTCACAGCTCCTGCTTTCCAGCGAAGGAGCCGAGCGCTGTCAAACATCAAACTCTTTCAAACCTAAAAACATAACCGTAGCATTAGCTTTTCTCAGGAGAGGATCTCAATACAAGTGCTTTCCGGAACATTCGCTCTCTCACCTTCAGCTGCTTCTCTTTGAGGGCCAGCTGGGCCTTCAGACGCTCCACCAGGTTCTTCATGGTGTTGCTCGGCGAGCGAATGTTGGCCTCTTTTTGGGCCTCCAGCTCGGTGCGGACGTACTGCAGCTCTTTCTCCATCTGGGACAGCTGGGCTCTCAGCTCCTCCGATTCCTTAGTCAAGGCCTTTATCTGGGTTGCATGCTTTTCCTCCAGCCTGGAAAACAGCAAGGAGGAAATCAGCAGGGTTTCTGACTCAACGCCAAATTCCTGCTTCACTTTAAAGTCACTTCTCTTCAAATCCAAACTGTATAAACTGCTAAAGCTGGAGTCCTACCACATCACCACTGATTTATCGCACACAAGGCCCACAGATCAGGACCAGTCTGATCAACGTTCAAATCCGGGCCAAGAAAGGAATTCAGGATCTGTGAAACCTGTGTTCTAAATTAAAATCTGACAGGAAATGAATAGAAAGATGGGAAAAAGAGCTAGTCTCTGCTAATCCACTAGAGGGCAACACTCAGCTGCTGACTAAATTAAGGATGTGGCCGAGTTTGAATACGTTCTTCGGCTTGAAGATGAATACAGATGAAGACAGTAGGTGTGGAATTCCTTTTTTTCTTACAGAACGCTTACCTCAGAACATCTGGCTGAGACTCCAGACTGGGATCCCACAGGACATGACAAAACAATTGCCGATTAAAAGTTTTTATACTTCTTTTCGTGCTCCATCTTCACTAAGCGTGTGCGTATCAACAATCATTTCCGAACATGAAGCACACAATTCCAGTTCACAAATTTTTTTTGTCTATTGTGAGTGGTTTGATCCAGTAACCTGACCTAAACAGCTCTGAATAAAATTAAATTTAAAACACACACTAAACAAACCCACATTCCTGTCTAGACCACGCCCATTTCTGTTTTAAATCTGAATACGGATATGAATATTTGGAGCAACAAACGGATACAGATTCCATGTGATCATGCAGTTCTTCATTAGCAAGCTATAAAGTTCCAGGAAGAAATTTCCAAATTTCTCCTTCCTCTAAGATAAGTTGCTCAAAGCCCACAGCGATTCTGAAAGACTCATCACGCTGAAAAATACGATGATGTGCAACTACAGTAATAACGGTTAAAAAAACATTTTGCTTGCAAATTTGAAGAAATATTCTGTTTTTAGCATACAAATTTGGACGACTATCATTGTTTTGTTTAGTTAAAGTGCAGTCTGTTCATCCGTTCAGAGTAAACCTTTCAGGTAAATGATAACAGTTCAAGGTTTAAAGTAGCAGTGTGTATACATCACGCTAATAATCTGATTATCTCTTTTTCGAAATAACCAGATTATTCCGGTCTGTCTAGTATTCTGGTGTGACTGGGCGTGGCACAGTATCCGTCAGACTCACTTGGCCGTTTGTGCTGCATGCTCTTTGGCCTGAGACGCTGTGACGTGTCTCTGTCTCTCCTGCTCAGTGCTCAGCACCTTCAGCTTGTGTGTTAGCGAGGACAGAGATGTGTCCTGCTCCGCCACCATCTGCTCCATTTCAGCCAGACGCTCCACCTGCTTGGTGGTCTGGACGTTCAGGGTGGGTTTCTTCATCAGCTCCTACAGAACCCAGACGTATGAACAGGCGGTAAATACAGGATGTATGTATGTTGACCGGACTAAACATTCAATCAAATTCTTTTTAAAACAAACTGATTGTGAGCACTCAATTTTCGCTATGTATGTAAGCTTTAATTCTGGTGCTTCCTTTAATCTTGACTTGATTGACATTAACCAGTATCAGGTTGGTCATCATGTTGTTCGGTGTTTGGCTGTATCCTTTAGACGGACGGTGTGACCTCACCAGAGTCGTCTGTCTGAAGCGGTCCAGGGTCAAGTCCGTGTGAAGGTCCAACTGTTGGTGCAGGTTCCTCACTTCCTGCTCGTGTTTTTTTACTGTTTCTTCCTGTTCCTGTTAGCCCACAGCAGGGCAGGAGACAGCAAAGTCAACCTCTTAGCATCGCACAACAGATACATTTTATCAATATCATCAGGAAGCGAAGTGCACCATCACATTCATTATCGCTTTTGGTTAAGGACTACAGAGTGGTGTTATGAAGCAGAGTCACTGTTAACACCCTAGAGTGGATTATTTTCCTAAAACAGCATGTCCTATAGTGTTTTATTCCTTTTATACCATTGTAATTTACCAGCTCTATATGTACCTGTCTAGCCCTAGCCAGAAGGTTCTGGTACTTCTTGAGGACCTCCTCTTTCTGGTCGAGGAGACTCTGCAGGTTGCAGACGGTCTGATGAGCGATCTTCAGGGCGTGCTGGCTACTCGTGTCGTCCTGCTTGCTCAAGTCGGCGAGGAGCTTTTCCCTTTCAGCGGCGGCAGGGAGACGGAGGCGGAGCTCGTTGATGACTCGATCCCGCGACAGGACGTTCTGCTCGGCCTGCCACAGCGCCGAATCCTTCTCCTTCAGCTTCTGCTCAGGAACAGCAAACACATCTGCACGTCATCAGATGGCACAAGAGTTTGTTCATTACTTACTTTCGTCTTTTTCTTTCATTGACACGTTGATCCATTTTCCCTTTGGTTCATGGTTTCCTGCACAATCCCACAATGCTGTTTCTACCTGCTTGTAGCAGTGCAATGGGGTTTAACCCTAGAGATGCAGCGGCGCTTTAGTCCTATAGTCTCGTTATCTGTACGCTCTGCTCAAACAGATCGGCTTCCGAAAGCGTCAAGTTTCATGCTGACGCTCGTGCTGTCGACGCTTTCCCCGCTTGCCATTTCATATATCGCTAACTATCCGGGTGTCTACTGTAACCCATGAGACGTTTAGCGGGATTACATTCTGGGACTGTATGTCCAACAATTTGCACCAACATCTCCATTTCATCTATACTGGACTTCTCATTAATATGATGCTGAATATGAAGTTTATGGAAATTGGGAGAAAAACCTGAATGCTTGAGAAACCTTTTTTTGCTCCTATTTTCCATTACAACTGTGCTAGCAATAACAATAACAACCCATCAAAATTATTTCCAATAGAAACAATATATCAAGATGGAGTTTTCTTTTAACCACTGAACACTTTACCTCCTCCAGCGTTTTGCAGGTGGCCTGAATCTCCACAATGGTGCGAACGTGCTCCTTTATTTTACTCAGTGCATGGTCCAGCTGATGAGCTAAAGGCTGGTTTGGGTCTGGCAGAGAACCCGTGGCTTCTTCAAACTAAAACCACAAAAAGCAGACAGTGCACTGTTGGTAACATATGACTACTTGCAGACAGCTGATGTAACGGAAAGAGAACTCTGATGTAAACTATAAAACAAAACAAAACTTAAAAAACCCCCACAATTTTAATGAAGTAAATCTGCCTATGGGTTAGAACTGAGGTCTGATCTAAATTTTCCACATCAATGTTATTTCTGATTTAACATTTAACACTGTGTACAGTTTTCTTTTTCTTCATGGACGCAGCTCTTCGCTCTCGCGGCAGCCAATCAGAGCACGCCTGGAAATTCTCCCAGACTGAACCGTTTAATCTAGAACATCCAACCAAGGCATGTCTTATTCATCTGTAAATTCAGAAAACTCCGCCACCAGTGCTAGCTTTCAGGAGTTCTAAGCTAGTCAGTGTGTGTTCTGTGCGTAGTTTCAAAAGCTGTGCAAAGTTTCTTTAATGTGTTAAAATATCCGTCAGTATAAAACATAGTCAGTTTTAAAGGTGCAGTCAGTAATTTTGGCAGACGTTTAGTGGTCTCTCCAAAGCCACTAGGTTAGAAATCCTGAATACTAGTGCATAAAGCTGACCTTGCTGAATAATTCAGTATGATTTCAGAATTATTGGCACACTCAATAAAAATATCTTTTTTATAGTGACAGGACCTTCTGAGCAGATCCAATGATTTGGTTCTGTTGTTTCTCGTAGATGTCCAGCTGTCGCTCCAACTCCACCTCTCTCTGATCCCACGACAGCTGCTGCTCCTCCAACAGCTACGACACACAAAAACCATTTCAGAAGCCAGCATTTATTAATATATTTTGTGTGATCATCAAACTGCCTCTTTTACATTGTTCTGCTGCACCAGTTCCTCCTCCAGGCTGCAGATGGAGCGCTCCTGCTCGGTCACCAGGTTCTTCAGATACCTGATCTCCTCCCGCTGTGCTACCAGCTCTCGGTTCTTCCTCAGCTCCTGCAGACGAGCCTCCTCCAGCTTCTTATGCCACTCGCTCACCTGTACAGGGATCGGTGTGCAGAAGAGATGATGAACACTCGGAGTCTGAACGAACTAATCTTCTCACCGTAGACGACAGTAAAATATTTTACCATAAACCAGCCCAACATGTGTAATGATTCAAGCATAACTGTAGTTGTTTCCAAAACAGTTGAAATCATGTATCTATTAAAACCACTGCATTAAAACAACATAAAAAAAATCAAGAAGAAAAATCTGCTAAACATCGTTTTCAATTCGACTCCTGTGGTATCCAATGACAAAATGATATAATAATATGATTGATATATAAACTATTATATAATAAATAATAGTCTATTGTCTTTTGAAAAAATGTCTGCTCAAAGAATTAACCTTAAGCTTTATTTGAGTGAGATGTACAAAAAAACAGCAAAATCCAACCCTTGAATAATATCAACTGTTGCTTCTCGAATGGCACAACAGAAAAGCGTAACATTTCTCCAGCAGAAGTTCAGAGCCTGATCACAGACTCTCTCTCATCCCTGTCAATCATAGCGAAACTTGCCAAAGGTGGCCACATAACTGACAACATCTCTTCTCGTCTCTCTCCCCATACCTTTTGAGCTCCTTTAACATCCTTCAGAGTTGCTGTGAGCTCCTCCAGACCCTTCAGTTGGATCTCCAGCTCCTGTGCTTTCCCCTCGGCCGCGCTGCGCTCCTCCTGCGCCCGGCGTGCCTCCTCCCGCGCCCTGGCCCGGTCCTCCTGCAGCTGCAGCATGGTGCTGGAGAACTTCTCCTGCTGGCTGAGGGGCAGTGCTCCGGAGAAACGTCTGCGCAGGGCGTGCAGGGCCTGACGGAGGTGTCGAGCGCGTTGCCGCCCCTCCTGCCTCGCCCGCCACAACGCCTGCTGCTGAGCGTCCAGCTGCTGCTCTGCCCTCAGCCTCTGAGCCTCCAGCTGGCGAAGTCGGGTGGTGTAGGCCTCCAGCCTGCTGACGGCCGCCGTCTCGCTCAGCTGCAGAGCCACGATGTGCTGATGGAGCTTGGCGATGAGGGCCTTCTCATCAGTCTCAGCCTGTACATTCAATACATTTTTATAGCGTCATTTCATAAGTATTCCTGTACAAACCGTACAAACGTGCACCTCACCTGATAGTCGAGCACCTGCCTCCTGAGACACTCCACCTCCTTTTCCCGGGACTGCTGCCTGGCTTCCAGGGCAAATACCTGCATTTTCGCTACGTCTGAAACCTCCCGCAACCTGAACACGTCATGCTCGATCAGCATCTGAGGTAGAATTGCTATTTAATGAGATGAGAAATGTGCGTTTGGTCTCATGACTGGAAACTTACTTGGACACCTCTATCCTGAGCTGGGCTTCGCTTTTCTCCAGCTCAGAGATGCGGCGCCGGTCGGCGTCACTGACATCTTTACTGACACTGTCAGCCAGCTCGTCTCGTAGCTCACGCTCAATCCGCTGTGCCTCCAGGTTCTGCTTTGCCATCTGAACACACACACACACACTTCCATTACCTCTATAATAACATTCAGCAATACGTCTATTGTTCGATGAAACAGACAAACCTCGGCAAACTTGGCCTCCAGCTCAAAATTACGCTCCTCCACCTGTTTGAGCGAGCTCCTCATGTGTTCGTACATCTTCTGAGCGTGCTCGGCTCGCTGCCTCTCGTTCAGCTCCTTCATCTCCAGGGTGGTGATGCGCTTGGACACGGACACAATCTCGCTGTTTGCCAGAGCCTTCGCAGCTTTATCCATACCGTTCTCCCCTCCTGAAAAAACAGACACGACACACACTGTCGACTTCGTCCTGTCGGCCGTCCCGTATTAATCAAACCTCTCAAAAGAAGACTTTTAATTTAGGATCTGATTGTTTCTCAGACTCTCTTTTCACCCCGTGTGTGAGGGGGTGAATATTTATGCAAGCCGCCACTACGATCAGCATGATAAGTCATGTAGCGTGCACTTGGAGGTTTACCAGTTGTGTTGATGTGTTCCCAGGCCTGCTCTAGCGTGTGCAGTTTCTCTTTCGTGATCTCGAGCTCCTTGTTGATGGAACTGATGTGCTCACGGAGAGAGACGTTCTCACCCTGAAACCAGAAATCAGACGACCGAGCGTTCTCGTTACCGCTAACTGGCGCTAGAAAAACTGAAAGAAGAATAAAACGTCTTGAAAACCTCCAAATGCTCCAGCGTGCTGGTTCTCTGTACGAGGCGGTTGTCTTTCTGGAGCAGGTCTCTGTATTTCATCGTGAGGTCGCTGTACTGCTTGTTCGCTCTTTCAAGCTCTGAAGACGGGGCGCTGTCGTCGAGCGCTTTCTGGAGAGCTGCCATTTTAAACGTAGCCATCTCCTGCCAAAGCAACATGGGTATTTATAGACAAATGTACGTTGGACAAACTCAAGACACCTTTCTCGGGCCTGAAGGCACCTTGAACCTCTGCAGGTAGCCGATTCTCTCGGTAACGGCAGCTTCCATTTGCACGGAGTCGTCCTTCAGCTTGTTGTTCTCCTTCCTGAGATGCTGCTCCTGCTCCATCAGGGTGGTGTAGCGGCGGGTCAGAGACCTCTCGTTCACTCGCAGTAAGGTGATTTTCCGGGCCGCCTCGGCCACCTGCCTCCTGATCTCAGCCGGATCCTGCTGCAGAGCCTCCAGCCAGAGCTGAGATTCCAGACACACACAAAAATAAAAAAGATTATTCTAAATAAGCCTTAGTCTGCATTCACACCTGACATTATGAATGAGTCATGGGTGATTTGATGACAAGTGGACAGCCGAGACACATAGCTGTTCACACCTGGCATTGTGAACGCGTCTTCAGTGACCACTTCTGATCTAATTTCATACATGGTTTCCAGTCAGGGCAATGATGCAGCTGATTAGCTGGTCCTTCGCTGTTGTTCAGGACATCAACACGCATTCACGTTCACGCTACAAATGTGATATGATTATATGTGTCCAAGACCACCTCCGAATATGGTTTGAGTGATCAGATCGGATGCGTCGTCGAGACGTATTTGACCTCGTTCACACCTGAACTTAGTGCTGTCCACTTGTGATCTTTTACAATTTTTTATTGTTATTAAGTCATTTAATTTTGGGCATGCAGGATTCAAATATTTGACTCTACTACTACTAATATTGAAATTGATATTTTTTGTTGGTTGATTTGGTTTGGTTTCACACGCATAATTATACAAGCTACTTCGTGTTCTCGTTTACATAACAGCAGCTATCACCAGTTGTTCCGTCACAAGC
>JAQQZX010000002.1:23748301-23768477 GCA_030068355.1 Notoglanidium maculatum
AGATGGATGGACAGAGAGATGGATGGATGGATGTACACAGATGGACGGTTGGATAAAGAGATGGATGGACAGAGAGATGGATGGATGGATGTACACAGATGGACGGTTGGATAAAGAGATGGATGGACAGAGAGATGGATGGATAGATGGGTGAATAGAGAGATGGACAGGTGAACTTCACTGATGTCTCAGCGGAGGTTTTCCCTATAGCCATTATAGTCGTGTTCGTGTGTTCACCTCCAGCTCCGTTTTCAGCTCAGATATCTTCTCTTTCAGTTGTGATTCTGTTTAACAACAAATGAAGAAGACCAGTTTATAAACCTGTGATGCAGACTAGATTTTAAACTCATCTCACAGTGACGCAGACGTACCCATTCTCGCTTGCTCAGCGCCGGCCTTTTCCACGATCTCGTAGGCGCAGGTCGCTTCCTCCAACTTCAGCTGCGAACAGACAGAACGCTTAGACTAGCCTAAAAATGGCTTTTTGAATGAGCGGACACTTTGCAGTGAAAAAAACACACACACAAAAATCAGGTTAAGTGTCATACTTTGAGTAAGGTCTGCGAGATTCTGAACAGCTGCATTGCCTTCGCCGACTCATTCTCCTTCAAGTCTTTCGGGTAAATCTGTAGAAGTAAACACAGATTCATTTAATCACTTGCACATTCAGAAAGTCTGGAGTCGATCCCGGGAACACTGTGTGTGAATTGGGAATGCAGCCTGGATGGGACATCAGTCCTTCTCAGGACAATATTTAATGCGTGTGCTCACTTCATGTGTCCTGCATTATGGAATAAATACATGCGGTGCTAAGAGACAAATAAATATAAGGAATAAAACACTTCATGGTGTGCTTTTATAGGAAAATAATAAACACCACTGGGGTGTAATTAATGTCTTGTAGGATGATGGGCTGCAAAAATGTATGACTTACACGGCTGTACACGGATCTTCCAACACAATTACACAATCATGTTACAGTAAGAGGCTCGACACTGTTATTCTCTCCAGACGACTCTTCATAACTTATAACAGGGTGCCAATAATTTTGAAACTAGTGTACAGTACAGTTGAATATAGTTGTATTTTTTCTTCTAAAGAACAAATATCACAACCAGTCTATGCTAGCTGATTGTTGACATTCTTATAAGTCTTTTACAAGACTGATACTTCAGGAATTTCAGATTTTATTATTATTATTATTATTATTATTATAATAGAGTTTTATTATTTTTTTACTCATCGTATTCCTACACATGGACAATCCACTGATATGATTTCTAACTTTACGTGGTTAAGATAATACTATACATAACACATTGCATGTGTTGTTTCATTGTTCTCATTTATAGGAAGGGTGCCAATATTTCTGGGGAATGATTATAGGTCTCGGTACCTTCAGAATCATATCGCAGATCTTCTCATCATCATCTCGCAGATTGTCAGGGTCGACCCTCATCAGGAACGTCCAGTCTGCAGCTGGAGGCATCTTGCTCGTGCTCTGGTGTGTGATCTCGACACACTTCAGGCTCAGAGGCAGTGAGATGCAGCAGTTAACACACGACAAATGTGTCGCAGCAAAATTCTGCACTTAACGTGAAATAAAAACTCATTCTGCTGCTCCAATCTGCTCTAATGGAGGCTGTACCATGTATTATAACGTGAAATACAGTTTTAGAATTTATGTGCAAGGAATTTCAGAGACTAACAGGCAAAAGATAAAGGGTACTTAATGACAAAGCAAGAAAAAAATATTATTAATGAAATAATGAGTCAGCTCTCCTAGCTCAAGCGCTAAAAACAGAAACAAGGTTAGCACGAATAGCTAAATGTCTCGATGAAAATATTCACGTGGCCTGAAATAAACGGGTTAAATATATTTTTGAAAATCTCTAATAAAAATCTAACGCATTAATATACTGCCAAATAAGTATTTTCCATAACAATGACGCCTTTATCAGGTGTTAGCCGCCTAGCTGTTTCAAACGGTCCGTCTTCTAATGTTGCTAAGCAACCACTGAAAACAGTCGTATTCCTTTTGACGCGAGTCGAGAATCGCTGTTTCACGACACTGTCGTAAAATCGTTAAACGGATTTTTCTTTGAAATTTTTTTTGTTTTTCAAAAACAGTCCAATTTATTGTTGTTTAAACGAATATCAATAAATAGAATCAAACTTACGTATATTCTCGCTATGGGTTTATACAATTTTATGCATTATAAATTTATAATTTATAAATAATTTGTGTTTTTAAGAGAGGATGAATTGTCAGTTGTGTTGTATACGTTTTTAAAATAAATTAAACGTAGTTTAAGTTTACTAAATGAAAAAAAAACATCATTACATGACGCACATATAACTACGTGAATTAAGGATTCGTGTACATTCAGTAGTGAGAGCATGTCAAAACTACTAACTCTCATGAATATCAGTTTAAGTTATTTGAAATATAATTCAACTAGTATAAGAACAACTGTAAACTATAACGAAAAATTCAATGATTTTTGTATGTAAACATGTATATGGCAGCTTACATAAAGATATGAAATTCAACCTTTATTACTACTTGATACATTTTTATGAGCTTTTTTAGGAACACAAACTAAACTGCACAATAATAAAATGAATATTAAACGCATAAAGTTTTTCCAGAAATGATATTTAATGCCAGTACTAAAAAAACGGGTTAAAATTGATGACAAAAGGTACAGTTTATGCTGATGCAAAAATCTCATAAAATCCCCCCCAGCTGTTAACGTTTGCGCGCATGCGCAGAGATGTGCACATGGCGGCGCTCGCGCTTTGACCCGGATGCTATTTTGACGGTCAGCGAGCAATTTCTCGGGCTACCGTTATCAAATAAAAGGTGTTTGTCTGCTGAAAATACGCGCTTATACACATAAAATACACACAGAACCGCTTCTCAAAATCAAGCTAAGGTGAGTGCATGCTGTTAAATCCGACTTTATATAAACAGTCATGTTTAAAACGACCAAAAGCAAAATGTCGTTCACCGGTTTTAGCTGATACAATAGCTGGTATAGCAGTGGGCTGAATCCCAAATAACCCTCTACGCCCTTTATACGTGCACTCTGTTCTATAGGACTTGACAGAGGTTTGTACACTTTACGGAGTGCCCTAAGGGGCAATTTGTGACTCAGCCTGAATTTGTGCTTCTTGTTAGCTTCAGCTTGGGTGGTGATTGAGTTAAAACAGGTGTGTGTGCTCGGATTAAACAGTTAGGGCGAGTTTACAGCTTTGTAAATAGTTGTAAAATATAGCTGATTGAAAACGATAATCGTACATTTTTTGCACTTTAACTGACATGCCTGCATTTTTATTGTAATTATTACTAATAGTCTGCCCATCAGCTCCTTTATATATACATTACATGCATTAGATATGCATCTCCTTATTGGGTTAGATGTATAGAGGACTGTATAGGGTGTCAAAACTATTATTTCCTAATTCTGTAGTGCAGGTGATGTTATTTAGACCATCTTTTTCCAGTTTTTGTCCAGTTACACCCTACACAGTGCCATGTTCTGGCCTTTTGGTAATGAAAGCAGGCTAAAAGCTCAGTTAAAAGCTTTAGTTTAGTTTAGTTTAGATCTGTTCAGAAAGTTGCTTGCTTTGCTATAATATATTTTTTCCAGCTGAAACAGCACGTTATTAGTCGTGTGTTATGTTAATGTTCAATTTTTTTGGCACTCATTTTTTTTGGTGAAATAGATCGAATGTACTTTTAAGTTTTGATGTCATTGCCGAAGATGATCTTTTTCTTTGATCTATTCCCACAGCCGACGTGACCGTTTTGGAGGTCACATTTAAGACCTGGGGATTTGCTCTACTTCGTTGTTTCGTTGATTCATTCATCTCCAGCACATTTTATCCTGGTCAGGTGGAGCCGGGGTCTATCCCGGGAACGCTGGGTGTGAGGTGGGAATACGCACCACGGTGGTAGTAGCACTCCGCATGCACGTTGTGCCACGTCCCATCACCCCGACGTGCATTATTTTTAATATTTTGATTAAACAAAGTCACAATGCTGTGAGGAAAACAGCTGTAATTTTTGAGAATAAACTCGTAATATTTTGAGGAAAAGAAGGTGCGATAGTTTGAAAACAAAGTCGTAATATTTCAAGGGGGGGAAAAAAAAAGTCCGAATGTTCCGAGCAAACAAATTCCCAATAATGTGAGGAACAAGCAGATACTCTGTTTCACAATTTTGAGAAAACAAGTGCACTACTTTGAGAATGAAGTGGTCATATT
The DNA here is from genome assembly GCA_030068355.1 of Notoglanidium maculatum. Taxonomy (NCBI): domain Eukaryota; kingdom Metazoa; phylum Chordata; class Actinopteri; order Siluriformes; family Auchenoglanididae; genus Notoglanidium; species Notoglanidium maculatum. The sequence goes on from JAQQZX010000002.1 coordinate 23,752,574, forward strand.
TGGAGAGTAAGCCTGTAATATTGAGAGGGGAAATAGTTAATATGCGGATAGCTGCATGTGGAGGAAGAACTCGCACTGTTTTGAGAATAAATTTGAGCATAAATATTTTGAGGAACTCCTGGAACCTGGATTAAGCTGATGTTTAGCTGATGCTGGAGTTTTGATGATCCTTCTCACCGATGTGATGTAACGTGTGTTTGTAGCGCGTTCCAGTCTTTTAACCATTTCTGTCCTCCACAGCGCCCAATGAGGTGTCCCAGCGACGATGGCCGTGGTGTCGTGGAAGGAAACGTGTCTGCTCGCCGCACTGGTGGTGGGCTGCTACTGGAACAGCCTGCTGTGCGGCTTCGTGTTCGACGACGTCTCCGCCATCTTGGATAACAAGGACCTTCGTCCCTCGACGCCCGTTCAGAACCTGTTCCTCAATGACTTTTGGGGGACCCCCATGTCCGAGGTGGAATTTTATTGTACCAGTCGTCGTTTTCTTTACCTTTTAAAATAAATAAACAAACTGAAGTCAGATGCCTTCTCAGTACAGATTATTTATTCCTTATATGGTTTTGAGAGGCGTGTTTATTCGAAGCATTTCAGATCCAGTTCTAGCATAAAGCTGAGCAGGTAAAGGGGTACTCTGATGGTTTTCCAATCCCGTGGTGTTTCCATGTAAACTTTCTTTATTACAGGATTTTCAGGAATGCCACATTTCTTGTGTAAATGCCCTTGCGAACGATCCAGTTTGATAAATAAGGCCAGGTGTTTGGTTTCTTTAAGCAATAATGCAAGAAGCCGATTTGCTGATCAGTTTAAACCCCTCCCCACGTCTTTGCGTGCAGGAGCGGAGCCACAAATCCTACAGGCCGCTCACCGTGCTCACCTTTCGCCTGAACTACCTGCTGAGCGAGCTGAGTCCGGCGTCCTACCATCTGTTCAACGTGGCTCTTCACGCTGCCGTGTGCGTCCTCTTCCTGCGCTTCTGCCGCCTGCTCATGGACCGCACGACCAGCCTGATGGCCACGCTGCTGTTCGCCGTCCATCCGATCCACACCGAGGCTGTGAGTACCGAAAAACGCTCACCTCCAAAAGTATTGGAACGGCAGGGCCAAGACAGTTGCGTTTGCGATCTAAAGATGAATATGAGACAATTTCCTGATATTTACTTCTAGAGCCGTTAAACAACATAAATCATGGCACCTTTGGTGGCAGAACATCCAATGTTTAGGAATAAAGTAGTGTAGGAACAGAGATTGTTTAAATAAATATCACTTAATATTTGGTTGCAGCCATAATTCTTCTTTTGTGATGCTTTTCCAGATTTGTAGTGCAGCATCTTTCAGTTTCGTCTGTTTTTGGGGGGTTTCTCCATTCAGTCTCCACTTCGAATCTCATGCTTCAAATTGGCTTGCTTTTCTATATATTTCAAGTGATCAGAAATATTGGAACATGTGACTGACTCACATGTTCCAATATTTCTGATCACTTGAAATATGGGTGGGTTCAAACAAAAAGTGACAAGTTATTTAACAGGTCTAACAATCTTCAGCATTGACATTAAACGCTTTGGTCACATTTAACGCCAACCAAAGTCCAGTGGTTTTAAAAAAAAAAAAAAAAAAAAAAAAGTCAAGCCTTACAGATTCGGTTCACACTTCATTTTCTCACTATGAGAAAGTAAATATAATTATACCACCACACCGCACATTTGGATTCTCGAATCTGATTGGTCAGGTGGTGTGTGTTACCGTTTTCTATAGTAACAGCGCATACACGTGGACTTGTACTGTGAACGCTCCAGCTGTAGCGTAGGTGAGAACAGGAGCTAACTGGTCTCGCGGGCATTTCACAACAACAACTAAAAAATCGTTAAAACGTGTGTCGTGGCTTTCAGTACTAAATGAAATGTTGTACTCGTTGGCACGTCGCTGTGATTATAAGTGAGATGATGCACTCCAGAATGCGCTATTAGATGCAAACGATGCACGGGGATTCGGCTGTTCTCCGTGCCAACTCTTGTGCCGCACCGCACCGTGCATTATTTTGTATAATGGATTTACATTGTATACAATGAAGTAAAGTTTATTAGACCAACAAAATCAGCTAAGTTTCCCAAGTGCTCCATTGCCTCACGTCTCCATATCGAACAGCCAAAGACTTCCTGCCGTTAAGTTTTGATTATGGCGCGCACACACACACACACACACACACATGTGCTATAGAAAGCCAGGATCAGCTCCCAGAAATGAATGAACTCGTCCCATTTCATCTCGTGTTCGAGTTGTAAAAAACGAGCAAAGTGAAGGCTTTATATGCAGCTACATTCGATAAATAAGTGCGGTTGAACTTCCCTCCAGTCATCACGTCACGCCGGTGTGTGTGAACATGAAAATGGCCGCTGGAGTTGCTCTTTATTGAAAGAACATTGCTCTGGGCTGAATTTTGTTTTTTTTTTGACGTTTGACGAGTCCCACTCCACCTGTGAGCCTCTAAAATTCCCCATGCCTCCCTCAGCGAGACGCTCGGACAGCGCAACTGCGCAAGGGACAGCCTTGGTGGCTATATTGCCAGATGGATCCCTCCCGTTCTCCATGACTTCAAGCGTTTGCTGATTTTTCTTTTTCATGGTACTGAAGGAGAGACGATCAGAATGTGCCAAGATAATGTTGGACGACGGCTTGTTTACAAGAAACTGGAGAACAAATTGTGGAGTTGACTGCTATGCCTCGCTTCCTTTGAGGTGCTGAATACTTAAAACAGATGGTGTGTGTGGACTCTTTGTCCCATCTGTTGTGGGACAAAGCCTGCAGTGGCGAGAGGAAGTCCGTTTCCCTTCAGCATAATAAATTTGCACATGCAAAATTGGAAGATCTCGTATAATCCTGTCATGTAGGACGTCTCATTAAACGTGTATGAAAAATGTTACAGAGAAGAATAAAACTTGGAACGACGTAGCAGAGATCGCTGGTGCCTGTGGCGAGTGTACTTGGCTAGTACACTCACTTTTCTTTGCTAATCGAATCTGAGGCATAGCTAGCCCGAAGCAGAACATCAATCAAACAAATCAGTTTTCCTTGAATTCATGTTGAACTTTAAAGTTATATATAACGAATAAAACTAAGTAACTAAAAAAACTACTCGGCAGGCCACGCCCACAAGCAGCAAAGCAAGTGAGTCGTGTGAACTTGGGAAGCCGTGACGAGTCCGCCATGACTTTTCTCCTGGTGCCATGGCGTTTGAAGTACCTTTGACAGGGTAAGTTGCGTAATTGTGGCAGTCATTGCAGTTGGATGACGGTTCCTGGCAACGCTCCGCAGTGATTTCTGAGAAGACGCAGTGCGGTGGGCTTTCTTCTGAACTTCCTTACATCATCCCTGAACTCTAAGACTTGACAAGTTCTCTGAAGTACAGATCACAATGAGAACGAGAGACCATGCGGCCCTGAGGCCACCAGCCGTGCAAGAACGTTGTGTAGATCCAGTCCTGACCGAGAAGACGTGGTAAGTAAATCTGAAGTTCGTCCAGGACGCTGCGCTTGCTCAGATGGTTCTGGAGAAAGAAAAAAAAAACAGCTTCAACCCAGCTTTATTCCTGGTGTACACTGCTCTAGGACAGGCGCTGCTCCTGCTGCTCATCAATTACTCCGTCCTCCATCGAGATGCTCCACTGCTGCTCTCTGGTTCTCCTTACTCTTACTGTTTTCTCCCTCTCTGTTGATGGCATCCGATCCAAATCATGTTCTCGACCACTAGACTGGGAACGATTGACGACAGTATTCGGAGTCTTTATAGACCTATACAGGTCTCCTCTGCTGTTTAAGCCCCTTCTTCCCCCAACAAACCCCGCCCCCTACAACTACACCAAAGCCAGGAGTGATGCCATTATCAATCAGCGATGGTTAGAAGGTATGATAAAGCTATACTTTATTGCGAACAATCTCTCAAGCCTCAACAACTGCAAACCAGCTGTATTCCTCGCGTACACAGCTGTAGTACTGTAGGACGCTGACGTTGTGCAGGCGCAGCTCCTTCCACTAATCATCAATTAGTCCATACTGCATCGAGACACTCCACTGCCGCTTTCGGTTTCTCATTCTTATTACAGTTTTAGGGACCCGTCCGGGTCAGGGTCTCGCACCAAGCTTGGCAGAGTCCAGGTGAAAACTGTGGGCATCGCCAAAAATATGCAGTGTATGCCGTGACGCTAATTACTAGTTGGATCTTGTTGGGGTTTTTTTATTGTCTTGGATGTTGAAAAACTTTTTCTTTCTTGGGCTTTGAAGGGACAGGAGTGATTTTATGGCACGGGTTTGAAACCCAGGCCCAGGAGTTGGCTGACCTGCGTTTCCGTTACGCGCCAGTCGTTCGGTTATTCAGTCATCGGGCAGTTGGGCACGGTTCTCAGAGTTCACACAAAGCAGGCTTTTACTGCTTGAACAGACTTTTTCTTTTTTTTTTTTTTTTTTTTTTGCGCCCTAAACACTTAGCCCTGTGGAATCTCTTCCTGCTGCAGATGACTCTAGAGCTGTGACTGCAGGACCGAGCAGAGACAACAGGCTTCTCTGTTCAGGATTTCCTGTTCATGAAACTGTCAATAACTGTTTGTCTGGGAGCGTGCCTACTTCTGCCATGTGTCAAATGTCCTTTATTAGGATTCTGCACAAAACTGGAACTCCAAATCAACAGCTTCGAATCAGAGTTTAAAAAGATTATTTGCAAAAGATTTTCAGAAATAAACAGCTTAAAATGGGGGAAAAAAGGAACCCCGCTAATTCAAAATGATCGTAAAAAGTGATAAATATTATTTTTAAATTGTTAAATGCATCGAAATAATTTTAAAGATTCAGTATAGAAATTGAGAGGTGGAGTATAATAGATTCTTATAAGAAAGAAAAAAATACGTTTCAAACTTTTTAAAGATTCAATGCAAAATGTGACGCAGAAAAATAATGTTATGGGGAAAAAAAAGCATTAAAAAAGATTTCTAGAAACAAATTCTAATAAATGAATAATAATAAATTCTTGTTAGTTTATTTTAAAGACCATGTGATTCACCAGACCAGACCTTCCATTGCACCCTGGTCCGGTTCTGATGCTGACGTGCCCCTTGTGGATGCTTTCAGCAGTGGGACCGGGGTCAGCAGGGCCGCTCTGATTGCTCCGCAGCTCTGATGCACTGTGTGTTCTGACACCTTTCTATAGCCAGCTTTCACTTTTCCAGCAATTTGTGCTACAGCAGCTCTTCTGTGGGTCACCCCCGTTGCCGGTTCACCGGTTGACCTTCCTCGGGCCACTTTTGGTAGGTACTAACCGCTGCATACCGGGAACACCACACAAGACCTGCTGCTTTTGGAGATGCTCTGACCCAGTCCTCTAGCCATCACGGTTTAGCCCTTGTCAAAGTCGTTCAGATCTTTACGCTCACACTAACTTCAAGAACTGACTGTTCACTTGCTGCGTGATACGTCACACCCCACGGCAGCTGCCACTGTAACGGGACAATCAGTGGTATTCACTTCCTGTCAATTCTTTGGCCGATCAGTGTATATGAAAAGAAAATCAACTTTTAAACTGGAACCAGTCATTTCCAAGATTTTAATGGCTACAGAAATTGAATGGTTGAATCATAAAAGGAGGAAAAGTCAGCACTTTTTGCAGTAAGGATGGAGTAGAGCATGTTTCTGCTCGGACTTGGGAACAGCGTGTCGTCGTGTGATGCGGCCGAGCTGCTGTTTGTGTGTCGGTGCAGAGAGCTCCATGCGGTGGCAGTAATGGACAGCGTGTTCTGGTTTTGTGAGACCTGAAGGCTTCGCTGGATGTACGGCTGGAACTGTTCTGTGGTTTGTTTGGAAAAAATGTGAAACTTTTTATTTAATGAAATGAGTGATTCGTGCTTTCTTTTAAAGCAAACATGGCGCAGAATAAATTAAACTTCGTCTCATTACTTCATTATTACTTTCTTTTTCTTTACTTTATGGATTTTACATTTTTTTTTTTTTAAATTATACTTTCAGTTCACTTTTAATACTTTTTATTATTTTTTAATAATTAAAAAAAAACCCTACAAACTGAATGGAAGCTGCAGAATTTTTGTACATTTGTAAAATTGTGGAAAAAAAAAAACATTTAATGGATTTTTTTTTTCTTTTTTTTTTCTGGTATTAAATGAAATGTATATAATTAATAAATATGATAAAGGTGCACATTTTTGAGATATAGTGGATATCGTGTTGGATGTTGATGTTTAATTTGCTTCGCTGACTGAAGAGGTCATAAATCAGTTGTAACTACAATGCAGGTTTTGTTTTTTTGTGGGTTTTTTGTGTCTCCTCTCTCATCGTAGACCCTCCTGTTGCCCCGGAGCTGTAAATTGATCTGTGGTTCACTTCTCTCCCCTCCAGGTCACGGGCGTCGTGGGGAGAGCCGAACTCCTGTCCTCGATCTTCCTCCTGGCGGCTTTCCTGGCGTACACCAAGTCGAAAGGCGCCGATCGCTCCATCGGTAAGATTCGTCATCGTTAGAACCTCCTTTTTTTTTTTTTTTTTTTTTTTTTTTTTTTTTTCCCCCCCTTGTTTGCTTGTTTTTATTTGTATTTTTTAAGCATGCCTGAACAGGTTCTTCTCAGGCCACGTCGACAGGCGGCGACACGCTGTCGGCTTTCCCCACCCAGAGAGCGCTTAAGGTCATTTTCTCTCTGCGCAAACCTTTCAGAACACGCACAGTTGTCAGAAGGCGCGTGTTCTCACCTCGTGAGGTTGACCAAGATCTTACTGCACGAACATGACAGCAGGTTTTGTTTTTAGTTCCTTTGAAAGGAAGGAGAATAGATTTTTCCACGCGCCTAAAAATGACGTTGTGTTGAGTCTTGCTGTCGATTGCAGCAGAACTATTAAACAGACTGTTCTGGCAAAGACGACGTTATCAGAAGATGTTGATTCATTTTCTATAACGGTGGCTGTCACTGAAGTGCAGCTGCAGATCAAACGCTCGTTATCGTTTCCACAGTAACGGCTGACCACTTGTGTTCAGATTTCGTTATTGCCTGTGCCGCTTCCGCTAGAATGTCAAAGTGCTTCGTGCACAATAATGCTAAAAACCGTTAAACCTGAGACATACCTTCATTATGTTCTTTGCACTTGAGCCATGCACATCAGCGCTCCTCTCCATTTGTCCACACTGTCTCCAAAACAACCACCGCATTCTGTATTAATGACACATTTTCCTGTTAAGTCCTTGTCGACCTCGACAAGTGGTTTGAGCGACTGCATCCTGGATGCATCTTGGTGGTCATTTACACACGATGACCCCGTTTACACTTGGTATTAAAATGCGTCTTGGGTGATCTCATCACAACTGGATAGCGCTACATACAAGTGTAAACAAAGTGTACACGCGTCGAGTGTAAAAGACGCGTTCGTTCAAACCGCTTGCCGAGGTGGGCTAAGACTCGTTTAACCACTTACCTTCTGTGGTGTAAACGCTGATGCGTTCCGATGCGTCCCCAACATAGAATACAGGAAAATGCGTCATTAATGGACGCAGAGGTTGTTTTGGTAACAGCGCGACATGCTAGGTAAAAATTGGAGAGGTGCATGTACATCGTTGGAGTGCAAGAAAATAATGAAGCTATGTTGCAGGGTTAATGTTTTAATATAATTTTGCGCAGTGACCTTTGACCTTCTAGCGGAAGTGATGTAGGAAATAACGAAATTTGAACAAAAGCTGGACACCTTATAGACACGATCGACACAGGTGTAAACGGCGACGTGTCTCGGCTGTCTGTTTGTGACCTGAATGCTCAAGACGCATTTTAAAACCAAGTGTAAACAGGACCGCATTTAGTTCTGTCCACTTGTAATCTGATCACCCAAGCATTTTAATACCAAATGTAAACAGGTTCAGAGTCACCAGGGGAGGGAGAGAGGGAGAGAGAGAGAGAGAGGGGGAGATCTGCTTATTGTCATATAATGGTTAAAAAGAAAATGTTTGTCTGTCTGTCTCTTTATCTGTCTACCTATTCATCTGTCTATCTGTCTCTCTATCTATCTGTCTATTGATGCACAGGAGTTACACCTAATCACACTGTGCCAGATGAGGTATGATGATTTACCCTGATCTCTGCTGAAGTAAAAAAAAAAAAAAGAATTTCCCCTTAGCAATGAAGTGTCGCTGGCGATGAGACCAGTTGGTGTATTTATTTATTTACCCCCATACCGTCATTACGCACGCAGAAATGGAAATGAAAAAAGCAGAAAGTCCGGTTCTCTTTCCTGAGAAGCACGCATCAGTATGAGCAGTATTTTATCTGAGCAGTGCTAGATCGCTTATGTGCGTGAAATAACATCAAAAAACGTCACTCACCACAAGGACCTTAAAAAAGGAACAGATTCTCCAGTGTGTGTGTGTGTGTGTGTGTGTGTGTGTGTGTGTGTGTGTGTGTGTGTGTGTGTGTGTGTGTGTGTGTGTGTGCCAATTCTGAGAACTGCCCTGTTCATTAAACCCCTGCGTCTGATCGCGTTTCAGTGTGGACGCCCATCGTTCTGACGGTGTTCCTTGTCGCCGTGGCGACTCTGTGTAAGGAGCAGGGCATCACCGTGATCGGGATATGCTGCGTGTACGAAGTGTTCGTCGCCCAGGGGGTAAGACCTTTCCCTCACACGGCATTCAGGAGAAGAAGAAAGCGACCGTGAAGCAGCGAAGTCGAACGCAGGCTACACACAGTGCTTTTTCAAAAACGATTTTTCTCCCGATTCACATTTAAATACACATAAAGCGGCAGAAAGAATAATTTTTTTTGTCATGTGCATCAAAACATTATTGATTATATTCTTAATTTAAAAAAATCACGGAATATTGCGTTAGATTATGATGTTGTGTAGTTGATGCAATCGTGTTGTATTTCATTTTGAATTATTATTGCAGCGACACTAGTGTCAGTGACTCTAGGTAACAAAAATATTATTATATAATAATAACAGTAATACATTCACATACTGTGGAATAATGTTATGTTTTTAGGTAACAATTATAGACAATGTAATTAAAAGTATAATTGAGCTATCATTACCTGTGCAAAAATACAAAATGTTTTTTTTTTTTTTTTTTTTCCAGTTTATGAAGTCCATGTTTTCAAAGAGTAGAAAAACAACGAGGAGCTGAAAACCTTATAAACCTGGATGATTTAACGTTAATGTTTATTGACATTTATAGCCGCGACATCTTTATTTTCTTTTCCCTTAAACGATTAGATCAGTTCACGAAACACAATTTGGTTGCGACAGCTGCTTACACATCCTCGGGCTAGAGACCGCTGCAGTCATATAGAGTGCAAATGAAAATATCCAAGCGTCATGGATCACTCATCGAGACCACAGGCTTTGTGTTCCATAGGAGAAATTAATGGATTGTCTGTTTCTCAGTATGTGTTAATTGCATCTTGGCAGTCTTGTTGTTTCTCGTTGCTGTAAGTAGCTGGGCTGCAGGCACGCATTTGCTCTGGAAAACCTATGTGCCTGTTGAAGCTACTCCTCAGGGTGCAGTACACACTGGGGCCTTGTGCACGTCCTGGCAGCTCATCCTGCCCTTTTAATTATGCACTTATGCCCCCGTCATGAACCCTTATCTGAATCCGAGTCGAGCGCGAGTAAGCAGCTGCATGGGCCGTTTTACAGACACTTATCTTTTCACTTAGCTGCGACATCCCTCTTCTAATTGTCTCATTATTATTATTATTATTATTATTATTATTACTAATGGCAGAATTGGTCTGCGCTCGTTGCAGCTAACACGGAGTCTGTTAATGCGCAGCCGCATACATTCCTTACAGAATAGATGATAACAGATAATAGATGGGTTTGTGATTTGATTCTCAGTGATTTATTTCCAAGTAATTGATTTCGTCTGGCTTCTTCCCCTCCGTCTGTCTGTAACGCAGTTCACGGTGCCTCTGCTGATCGAGACCACGCTGCAGGTGCTACGAGGGAAGGACCTTTTCCCGTACACGGTGCTGCAGACCTTGCTGAAGCTGGTGGTGCTGGTCATCAGCACGCTGCTGCTGGTTATAGTGCGAGTGCAGGTCATCCAGTCGCAGCTGCCCGTCTTCACCAGGTCAGCTGATCTCAAAAAGGGCGTAGTTTCATTTGTAATCCCTCTATAATGAGTTATAATCCCTCTATCCTGAGTTATAATCCCTCTATCCTGAGTTATAATCCCTAATCCCTCTATCCTGAGTTATAATCCCACTATCCTGAGTTATAATCCCTAATCCCTCTATCCTGAGTTATAATCCCACTGTCCTAATTTACAGTCTGAATATCCTTATTTATAATCCCATTATCCTGATTTACATTCCTGCTTTATATTTCTGTTGTCCTGATTTATAATCTCATTATCCTGATTTATAATCCCACAATCCCATTGTCCTAATTTACAGTCCCACTATACTTATTTATAAACCCACAATTACACTATCCGGAATTATAATCGTAATCCTGAATTATAATACTACGATCTTGATCTACAATATCCTGCTTTATAATGCTGCTACCCTGATTTATAATCCCACAATCCCATTGATGTATAATCCATCAGGGCAGTGGTGGCTCAGCGGTTATGGCATCAAACTGCTGATCAGATGCTCCTGACTTCAAATCCCAGCACCCACTGTCCTAATATACAATCCTGATATCCTGGTTTACAGTCCCAGTGATCCTGATGTATAATCCTTCCATCCTGATGATAAGAAGATAGTAAGAAACCACGATATTTCTTGTCTCGTGCACAGCCTTTATTCATTCATCTTCAGTAAGTGCTTTATCTTGGCCAGGGAGGTGCAGGAGGATCTGGAGTCTGATCTGAGAACAGCGGGCACAAGACAGGAATACATTGCAGGGCACGAGAGACAAACATTCGCACACTTACTGGCATGCTTTTGGGAGTCGGGAGGAAACCGCAAAACACCTACGGGCGCAGGGAGAACTTGTGAATCTCTGTATAGACAGTAAGTCTGTACAGTAGCTCAAGCTTGGGATTAAACCAAATTCTTTCAGGAGTTCTTGAAGCGTTCTTTTGAAATTCTTTTCCTTGTTAGGAAGCTATGGTAAGGGCAAAGAGGATTAAGTTTTGGTGGGGCTTGAACTCATAACCATCTAATCACAATCTTAATCACTGAGTCATCAGTGTGCTATTATCCTGATATTATCTAGTGGGTTTCTGGGTAAAATCAGAACTCTGGTGACTGTGAGTGCAAAAGTTTGTGTACCCTTAGGATAACATGAAAAAGTTTATTTGCATTACAATATTTAGTGTTTAAGTTGGCATGATAAAGAAACATGAAAAAGGAAACACTTTGTTAGGTAAGATATTGCTAGTCAAATTATCCAAAATATTACTGATACGTGATGTTTTTAAAATGTAACTGTTGTCTTTATATTAAAGATGAGTGGTATATGGTAACATTATGTTAAAGTATATAGTATTACGTGGTCTGCAGTGTGTTTATGGACATGCAAAATCTTTTCTGCTTCACACGAGTATATATATTTTTTTCTCAATCGTAAGACATCTCATTAAGAATTTTGAATCTAACTTTAAAGTCATGTACAGACAAGCTCTATATATCTTTTTAAAGTGCACTTTGAATATGCGCATATTGAATATGGGAAGCAAAAATAGGTGTAGGTTCTTGGTCCTTATCTTCAGGGTTGTCTATACAAGTAGCCTCGAGAGCCTACAGCTAAGAAAAACAGAACATTTCTATGTAATATGAAAAAATACTTACCATGTCACGCCACAGCGGCTTTGTATTACCTGCTGTTATTTTTACAGCTCGTTCAGTAGTAAACAAAAGACGGTGTAATCTTTAAAATCTGTACGGGCACTGGAATGCGCAGTCTGCAGAGTTGCTTCCTCGTGTAACATAAACCTAATCCTGTCTCAATAGGACCATAAGAGCTAATTCACTCCAGTAGTGGTGTGGTTTTTTTCTTTTTTTTTTTTTTTTTAAGCGCTTTAAAAGCTTATGGCACTACAGATTGCCAAGACTGTATAAAATGACCCAGTGAGCACTTAGATAACAGTAGTAGAAACGAGTGGCATTTCGCTAACCGTGACCTCTTTCTGTGGAAATGTGATGACTTTCGTGTCGTTTCGACACGAAGGCATGAACTGACATTGCGATGTGTGAGTCAGAAACGCATCAGCAGTGCCAAGCCTCACATTGGCAGGTCTGCACAGAGCATCTGTCACATTAAAAGATAATGCATCAACCAAATGGCATTTATTGGAGAGTTTATAACTAGCAAGCAGTCGGACTCCATTAACCCTCGGAGGTCTATACTGTAGGACCCTGAAGTCCACAAAGGAACTTCTGCTCATGCTCTGTCACGGGAAAGTGCTATCTCCCGTCTTCTACATACCTGAGCTCACAGACACCGGTGATTGGCTAGTGTCGGTACGATTGACGCGGGAGGTCAGAGTATGCCCCTCTCACTCAGAGCAGGGCTAATTTTGTTCTGTTCTAACTTGGGATGCCCTTATAGCAGATAGAAATATAGCATTTATTCCTTGTTTGTGGGGGTTGAGAAGGTCAGCTTCTCCAGAGAGCTTTGTCTACAAACTGAGCTCCTGCTTCATTTTTTTTCTAGCACGGGTACAGTTTTAAAGGTGCGTTGGACATTATTAGAACAAATAACCTGGAAGATGTGAAAAGTATAACGGTTCAAGCCATTGCCACAGCACAACTGTATTAAAGGTGACCTATTATACCCCTTTTCCAGAAGTTGATGCATCTCCCTGAGATCTTAATGAAATTTCTGTGACAAAATATGCCAAGAATGAAATGCCACAAGGGTAAAGCATCCTTCTCATCCCGTTTCAATGCCTGTTCCTTTAAAAGATACTAACCCTACCCCTCTCTTGTGTCAGCCAATCAGGTAGCACCTTCCTCATGAATATTCATGACTTTTCTCCTACTTCTCAAGCCATGAGTGGAGGTATAATGCTATAATGAGCTTTTCTTGTGATGTAAAAAAAGGAGCCAAATCTGAACGGCTTGTTGAACCTCATACTTTCTGAAATTGGCAGCCCAAAAGAAGCTCACTGCGGCGGTTTATTTCAGGTTGGTTGGCACTCCGGATGCCCAAATGTATGTGCATTTTTAAAAAAAAAAAAAAAAAAAAAAAAAAAAAAAAGGTTTTTCATAATATGTCCCCTTTAAGTAGCTGGGAAAACCCGGTCGGAAAACTGAAGTCTGGTCTGGAATGCTCGTTTGTGTTTGACAGATGTCCCTCCTCCTTTCAGTCATGTTATAGACACACTTCAGGCCAGTGTGGACCCTGGGGGCGGCGCTTCGTGAGCGTTGGTGGGAAGGGGCTGGGTGGGCTGAAGGAGTAAATAAATCGTTCAAATGTCACATCCACCTGCTTAACTGTTAAGAGACCTAATCTTACCTAATGCATATTTACATGTGTCCAGTGCTTGTATAAAAAAGAAAAATCAATAAATATAGTGACTAAATTCCATCCAGTAAAAAAAAAAAAAAATTGGTTTAAACATGGACAAAATATTTTTTAAAGAATTAAAAAAAAAATAATAATGCTTAAATTATTTAGCCATATGTATGAGATTCCATATTGAAGGAGACATTGCGATCTACACTTGGGAGGAGTGAGTGTGTGTGTGTGCTGTCGGAGCATGTTGGAAAGATTAGAGTCACTCACATTGTTGTCTAGTGTTTGTAATATGCTCTTGAACGTGTCGTTTGAAACCGGTCCAGATGTTCACGCCGTGGTTTGGGTTCCTGCACCACTGGCGCTGCACGGAAACCATCCAAACATTTAAATCTGAGTGCTTTTAACGAAACGATTTCAAGCCCATTAAAGTAAATTATACATCCAAGACAAAGTCTCATGTTTTGGGTTTTGTTAATTGCGCAGTTTAATTTAATTTGGAAGAGCATGTTTTTTTTAATGCTTGTATTAGGACCGTGCCAGAACATGCACTTCATTAACCGTCTACAAAGGAACTGGCTGAACAGATGTTCCGATGTAAAAAATGCTTTTATTTATCTCTGACAGGCTTGAATGTCGTCGTCCTCCCTTAAATACTGCTTTAAAAGAGCTGTTTGAGCCCCATGTGTTCAAATCGCCTTCTGTTGTCTGCTGTTTGTGTACTCTTCTTTTATTTTCACGACATATCGGATTTGCTCTTCTAGTCTGAGATTCGTTCTACTTTCACATAATTAGACCTAACTTGGATTGTTGTTTTTTTTTTTTGTTTTTTTTTCTTTTCTTTTCAGCTCCTTCTGTTTATTGAAAGAATGCAGGAAAACCTGCTGCCCTGGCACTTTTCACACTCACAGTCACTCCAATTAGTTTTCTAGAAAGGATAAAATAAGAAAACAAAACCAAAAAAAAAAGTATTTCCCAAAAATAGCGACATTCCATAAATATCATCATGACGCACAATTGTCTTGAGGTTTTGCTAATAAAACACCTTTAAATCAAAACCAGATTTGCAAACTGATGGATAAACTTTAGCCCTGGGGGGGAAAAAACAGCTTTCCAATCTCTCACTCATAACTTCATTGAGACCACCGCTCTACAAGTGTAACATATTGGCTAAATAATGCTTTAGGATGTAGACCGGGATTCTGTGGAGCGACGGCGTCTGATCCGATCTGATTGTTGCAGGTTCGATAACCCGGCAGCCGTCAGCTCCACGCCAGCCCGGCAGCTCACCTTCAACTACCTGCTTCCTGTGAACGGCTGGCTCCTGCTCAACCCGTCGGAGCTGTGCTGTGACTGGACCATGGGCACCATTCCTCTGGTGGAGTCTGTACTAGACCCGCGCAATCTGGCAACCCTGGCCTTCTACTTGCTGCTGGGTCTCCTGGCCTATCACAGCCTGCGCCACGCCCACAGCTCCGCCAAGACTGTCCTCATGGTAAGGCGGATTTAAAGACGTCACCGTGACGCGTGATCTTCGCCTGGCTTTACAAACCGCTTGCATCATTTGTACGTGCAAACATTACTGATAACCTAGCTTCAGTTAGCTTCTCTTATTCAAAGTCGGACAAATCAGTGCGACACTATTAATTAATAGAGCATGGAAAAGCCATGGCAAAAATAAAATACAAAATAGTATGGTGCGCTGGATCAAGTGCTATTTTATAACATGTTAAATTCTGTTAAAGAAATACTAATTTGCAGTGAATTAATGTCATTGTGGCAAGATGTTTATTTCAATGTTGTTGATAAACGCTCGAGCAGCTGGTACGACCCAGGCGTTAGCACCCCGTTCTGTACAGCGGCGGCGGACGCGTCCCAAATAAACTGTCCAACTGACAGAAAATATTGCCCTAAAGAGTGTGATTTGTGACTAAACGAAATAAATGATAAAGCGTAATATGACATGATGTACAGTACTGTGCAAAAGTCTTGGACCCCCCACCCATTTCTTTATATTTTGGTAGGAAAATGAGACACTAGGTACAGTGATTTATTGCAACATGTACAAATGTACATGTAGATACAGTCTACGTATAACACAAAGAGTTTGTATCAGTCTAACCAGCTTTAAAGGCAGTATTTGGTTTGCGCGCCATTATTCTTCAACACAGCCTGAACTCTCTTAGGCAAGCTTTCTTCTCATTTCTTCAGGTAGTCTACAGGGCTTCTGTCTACAGAACTGTTCCTCAAGACCATGTTTAAAAGATGCAAGAAAGTCTGGCTCTTTGCAAACAAACTAAGAAGTGTGGGGTGGCTCCAGACTTTTGCACAGTACTGTACGTCATATCACGCAGCCTTACTCGGACACTTCCGTGAACTACAACCCGAGTTCCAGAAAAGTTGGGACGTTCTTTAAAGTTGAATAAAATGAAAACTAAAAGACTTTCAAATCACACGAGCCAATAT
>JAQQZX010000002.1:23769024-23789824 GCA_030068355.1 Notoglanidium maculatum
ACGACGTCTGTTTCAGGGAAGGCCTTGTGTATTTCAGCAGGACGATGCAAAACCACATACTGCAGCCATTACAACAGTATGGCTTCATCAGAGAAGAGTCCGGGTGCTGAATCGGCCGCCTGCAGTCCAGATCTTCCGCCTATAGAGAACATTTGACGCATCATTAAATGAAAAATACGTCAAAGACGACCACGAACTCTTTAGCAGCTGGAAACCTGTATCAGGCAAGAATGGGACCAAATTCCAACAGCAAAACTCCAGAAACCCATAACCTCGATGCCCGGACGTCTTCAAACTGTTTTGAAAAGAAGAGGAGCTGCTACACCAGGGTAAACACGCCCCTGTAACAACTATTGTGAGACCTGTAGCAAGCGTCACATTTGAAATGAGCTCATTTAGTGAGAAAACTAACACGATAGACGGCGAAACTCAAATAATATTTGGTGTCAGTGTCACAGTGGAAAGTGACCAGGATACTTTTTGGTGATGTCGCAAACATGATGTGTTGCATGAAAAGATTTATCAGGAGAGGATAAGGACTATGGTTAGCTACGTAGTCGTCCTTTCTGCACTTTTTTAGCCAGATTGTTAGGTTTTTTCTTTCCTCACGAGCGAACTGATACATTTAGAGCTTGTGCCCCCTCGAGGTCATGCAGTAGGTGTTCGTGCGCCGCTCCACTGGTATTCAGTGCTCTATATTTTCCGTGACTCCTTATCCTATATATGTGTATATATATATATGTGTGTGTGTGTATGTGTGTTGCTTTTTCCCCCCTTTTTTGCCAAAAAGGATTATATCTTCCTGCAGTGCTGGCTACATGCGTTTGACCCCGGACAGTTCCTGCGGTTGCACAAGTCGCTTCTCGTCTTGTGTGTTCACAAGGACAAAAAAAGGACGGGTTCAACTTTCTGATAAATTCTCGTGCGATCACATTCAAGGGAATTCATCATCCGGGTGTCTCGGGTGAACTTCCTTTCTCTGCTGGATATCCGTTGACACCGCAAGACCACAAATCAGCGTTAATGGAGGAAGTGCCAAAGTTCGCCACAGTCCATACTGTTAATGCGCCTTCAATAGGTTGCATAAGGACTCTAATCTGTTTGGACTGGCCCCGGTTAGCCGCGCTCAAGAGTCCCAGTGGTTAGGACCCTGGACACTCGAGCCGAGCCAGTTGGCAGTCGTTAATTTTACAGAATGTGTCTGTTCGCTGTGCCAACATTACAGCACACAGCTTGAGAACTTCTGAAGGCTTTGATCGGCACTGTTGTGTTTTTTAAATCCATGTTGGTTTTGGCCAGACGCTCTCTAGTTCAGTAGGTTCAATCTATGAAGTCGCACGGCCTTTCGCACCTAGACGCATGATTTCGGCTCTTGTAAATCCTCCTTTCCTAACAACGGTTTTAGTTTTTCGACGTCCTTTGAAGTCGCCGCCAAGCTCGGATTTTGCAATTCCCTCCGTCCGCTTGGATGAATGACCCGGTTATTGAAAATGAAAACGCAAGACGTTGGTATCGCCTCCCGTCGTTCAGTAAACGTATAAATTTTCCGAGGGCCCAGAAAACCGTTCCGCCCGAAGGGTAAAATATGAGGGTGGGTTTTGCAACAGACAGCTATAACAAAGTGGGCTATTTATCAAAATGAGTAAGCGCGAGCGCCAGGCGGAGATTTCCGCAAGGTGTTGTGAATAAAACCCTTTAATCTCATTTCGTTCCGTTCATCATCTCAGACGTGTGTATTTTCCTGTGCGCAGTTTCTGCGCAGGCTTCAACCCACGAAAGGATTCGTTTGACCTTAATCGTCTACTTTGGTTAAGTTTATTCATGGAGTTGTTCTTGTTCTTAATTGTTCCCGTGGCCCAGGTTTCAGACAAAGCTGCACAAACTTGGGCGTGATTAGCATTGAGAACGGCGCAGTCCTGTCTGAACGGGAACAATGAGAGCATTTTAGTGCGCCGCGCCGCACCATTCTGTCTGTGGCCTATCGCACTTGAAAGAGCTTCTTCTTTGGTTAATCCCTGATTTGATTTAGGGCCGCCGTTTCCGCTTCCTCTGCTTAATCGCTAGGCTCAAGTGTAATTTTTATTGACCCTAATACTTGGCGAGAGGAATACAGTGTGTAATACGAGCCACGGAGACGCTGAACTCGGCTGCAGTGTAATGTTATGCAAATGGGGCCTGAAATTGCTCGTTTGGGTTTTGTGTGCGTGTATAGATTGAAAATGGGCTGAAGACGTTTTGTGCTCGGGAACGCAGGACTTCTTTACACTTGATTCGAGTTCGTAGCCTCAGTGATTATTATACAGAAGGGATGAGCGATATGAAATATATATACAGTGGATTTTAAAAAGTCTACACACCCCAGTTATAGTATTGCTTTCGTGATTGAAAAGAAAAAAAAAGCAACCAGGTTAAATCGTGTCAGATCATTTTCCACCGTTAATGTGATCCGACGTGCAGAATTACAGTGGAAAAACAACTAGATATGTTTTACAAGATAAAACTTGTTTACAGAATAAACTGGTTGCGTAAGCGTGCACGCAATTTGTAACCGGCGCGTGTGACCGTGCTCAGAATTAACCAACCTTGTTCAAACTCCTGTTCCTAAAGTACTGATCATACACCTGTCTGTAGTGAAGTGGTTTTGATTAACGCCTAATAACGAGCAGCTGTTTCTGTAGAATTTTCTTGACGTCTTGGTTTCGTCCGACTGCTGAAGCCGTGGTCCTGGAGCTTAGAAAGAGCTTAGAAAGCGCGTACAGGAACCCGTTGACGAAAAGATGTTCCTTGCATGGAACGCATTACCTTGGTAATGACATTACTGAGAACAGGACGTCCTTCCAGAGGACCGAGACACCAATCTGTCATGATTTTACATTTACAGTCATAGCGTTTGGCAGACGCGCTTATCCAGAGCGAATTACACACGTGCTTTGAAGTCTCTATCAGTAAATACATTTTTTTCATAATCTTCCCATGTCTCGCAGAAAATGGCCCAAATCACCCCAAACCATGTGGCAAAATATCCATGAGGCAAAAGTCAACATAATCCAGTTTAAAAAAACAAAAAAAAACAACTAACCATTTATAGAGCATCAAAGTGATTTAATCTAGTTTTTTTAATGAGACTTGTAAGGCTTTTAAAACCCTGCTGTTGGCATCAAAGCACAGTTTGAGTTTGTTGTCGGTTTGTAGCTGCAAAAACTTACAGCCGAGGCGCCGAAGTCTACGGCGTGACTGTGACGTTTACGATACGGGAGACGCCTTTCTTTTTTTTTCCGTTTTTCCAAATTTTGTTAAACACAAGTGCAAGGGACCGGAATGTTTCCTAAAGAGTTTACCGAGCTGCGTTTTAATGTTTTCCCGTTCTACCGTTTTTATTTTATTCTACAGCTGTTCTAATAGGAAATAAAAGGTTGCTTTGTTTTTTTACCTTCGTGAAGAACTACGTCTCTTCTAAATTCGCGCAGCTTGCAGTTCCGCTACATGTTTAATCGTTTGTGCTGTTCGCACGGCGCTCCCTCCCTTTTCTCTCTGCCTGCTAGGATTTTCTTGGCCGCACCTACAGGATGTTCACTGTAGCCTACGCCGAGCTGTGGCGAGTGATCTAGAGACAAACAGTTGATCTATATTTAAGCGTATGTAAACTGCCACTAATCCTGTGCCGAGTGAGCGATCCTGATTGCTGACGCTCATGTCTCTTTTCAGGCTCTCTCTCTGATTGTTCTCCCGTTCATCCCAGCGTCCAATCTGTTCTTCCCCGTGGGCTTCGTGGTGGCCGAACGCGTGCTTTACGTCCCCAGCATGGGCTTCTGCGTCCTGGTGGCTCACGGATTCAAGATCCTGGCGTTACGAGGGTAAATCTATCGATTGTTTTATTAGGTTTAATTAGAACTGCCTTGTTCATTTTATATGTTTATTTATTTTATTTGTAAGTTGGTGTATCTCCCCCCCCTTAATATATATATGTTTGATATAAAAACAAGACGACTTATCGCCCAAACACCACCACGGCCATGATGAAGCATGGTGGCGGCAGCACCACGCTAGGGGACGAGCTTCTCTTCAGATGGTGCGAGGGCAGAAGGCTCTTAAATCACATAGATGGGGTTTATTTCTCCATAATGACTAGCTCGCTGTACATTATTCCACTTATCACACAGCTGTTACAGAAAGTAAAAGGGTTATCGAAGCAGGATGCTGTGGGACATTTTTCTGCAAGTTTTGCTGAAATGGACATCATTTAATTCTTGGAATAAGTCGAGGAAGGCATTCGGATTTGGACAATAATGTGTGCTTGGAAGTGTAGCCATTGATGATCCCAAAATTTACAGCTATTTCTTTAAGTACCGTTGATTCATGTGGTTTTAATGACGAGAGGTGTTTTCAACACTATTAAAATACTGCACCTAAGCGTTTATAGTTCACAGCTTTTCTGCTCTAGGGCTCTGAAGAAAGTCTCCTGGTTGCTCATGGGCGTTCTTCTGATGACGCACGCTGTGAAGACGTTCCACAGGACCTGGGACTGGGAGTCGGAGTACACCCTGTTCACCTCGGCCCTAAAAGTATGAACGTCTTTAACTTATTTAAAAAAAAAAAGCCCTGCTATATCTGTTGTAGACCTCTCTAGGCAAGCAGACTGTCTGTTAAACCGGCCACTTACACAGCAAGTTTTTTGCAGACAGACGCCTAGGGAGCATAAAGGGAGGTCCATGTTGTTCTGGTGAAATGTACATTAAAGCAGAGATGTCGGTATATTCTTGGCAGGAATACGCAGTTGTTTTTTTTTTGCGGCTTGTCAGAATTCAGCCGCAGCAGCCTCTGACAAGGTTTTCCCAGGCACGGTTTTATTCCCCACCTCCCAGTGCGGTTCACTTTGGTCCGGCGAGGACAATAATATAAGCAATATCACAGAAGACCGAAACCACATGTGAGAGCTGTATGGTCTGAGTCGGCCTCCATGTGAACACCCAGTGTAGCCTGATTGCCGTAAAACACGAACCGACTCTGACTCGACCCTGGAAGTAAATGAAACAAGGTGTGTATTTGGGTTTTTTTTGACGTGTGAGGTGTAAAGCCAGTGGATGGAGGTTGAGTGCTGCCGAAGCAAACGTTATATCTGAAGAATTAAAAAAAATAAAAATAAAATAGATACAAAAACAATGTCAAATTACAAACATTTTTATATATACTGTACTGTATATATTATTGCTGTAATTCTTTATCTTCATTTTTTTAAACCTCCTCTGCTTATTATTACACATTACAAAAAAAAAGGAACCAACCATTATGGTGTAGACAAATTACCTGCTTGACGTCAATGACCGTAACGACTGCATTTTTTCCCCCTCTCAAATGCTGTCTGCGCGCACTCATGTATCTTGATATAATCAGAGGCATCCCCTGCTTTAAGAGGTCAGAGGTCAATCATAAAGGTCAGTGTGTGCTGCCATGTCTCCAGAGTGTCTGGCAGCGTTGGTGTAGGATATTATAGCCTGCAGTACGTCAGCAGCATCATCGGCTGCACGAGAAACCAATAACTCCGCTTTGTATTTTTGCCGTGAAAAAGAGGTAAAAGGTTTACAGTTTGTTTTATCCTCATTAGCAATTGTCAAAATTGGACATTCAACACTTCAAAGATGCTTAATAGTAGAAAATTGAATACATTTAAAAAATTGCTTTGAACAGAGATTTAATGTTGTAAACAAAATGTAGTGCTGGTATCTTGATAGCTTTTGATATCTTAAAAATAAATAAATAAACAAATGAGAAATGATCCTAATAATTTGTTGAACAACCAAAGTCTCTGACCCGGAGTAAATGGGCGACTGAAACGTAATGAGCTCTGTAACAGCATCTGAGGCATAAATAGAGCTCCAAGGTCGGCTAAAATGACCGGCTTCCACAACCTCCTTCTCGGGCACTGTATCTCGCAGGGATGTGACGCTGGTGTCGTCTCAAAGCTACTGAAGAGCCCGAACTGGATGTTTTTGTGGATTTTTTTTTTTGTTGCACCAACAACCATGTAGCAGGTTCTGAAATACTCAAACCAGTCCATCTGGCACCTGCAACCATTCCACAGTTAAAGTCACAGACATGATGTTTTTTCTCCTCCATTTGCAAGGCAAGGTCCTTGTTTTTATTGACACTCGCTGATGCATCTCTGCACTCACGCTGTTAAAGATCCTGTTTTGGGCGTAACATCTTAAACATAAAACTCTGCATAAGGAGTTCATTACACGCAGCAAGTAAATAAAATGTTCCACGATTCCCCTCGCTTGATTAATACTAAGTAGGTTAGTCATTTCTGCATCATGAAGAACCCAATAAACATGTTCTCATTCTTCATATCGTACCGTAACCTTGATGTGTAACCCAGAATTGCTTTTCTTCAGGTGAACAAGAACAATGCCAAACTCTGGAACAATGTCGGCCACGCTTTGGAGAACCAGAACGATTATGAGCGAGCGCTCAGATATTTCCTCCAGGCTACACGTGTTCAACCAGGTATGAGTCATGACCGAGCGCCCGCACACGACACCAACAGCGCTGAGGAATACGTAAAGTACGAAGCTTTAAACGCAGCTGATGGTTTAATGGTCACGTCAAGTTTAGGCATGTTATCTGGATGTCTTTAGGCTAACTGTGTTTATTGCATGTGAAATTTAAATGGAAGTAAACTCATCTCAAACAAAGTCAAGAATCCGAGATGTTGTTTTTGGATGCTGCTCCATAATCCGAAACAAAACTTGTTGGAAGTTCACAGGACATTAGAAAAGCACGGCTCGTCTTTTCTCGCTCAGATGCATCTATCCGAGAGTGTAGTTAAAATTTGCAGCTTCTTCGCTGCCAGTGTACACACATCAGCGACTTTGGACACGGTGTCCGCGTTGTTGTTGTTGGTTAGCGTTTCATCACCAGGGTTTTTATTTTTTTCACTTTTTATCTAAGATTCTATATTTCTGCATCAGTTTGCTTTTCATAATGCTGGGGTTCACAGGCACGAATGTAGTGTTATCAGTTTCACACCAAGCTGCAAAAACACACGTATTATATCCCATAATTCAGGAATGCTGGCCGTATCATATCGTCGGGTTTATCTGTCACCATTTTATCACTACACCATCCGAGAGTTGCGGAGAAGGGCGGGTTTTTGGGACGACAACATTTTGCCGAACATCGTCAACCATGAATTGATTTGCTTGACAATTTTGCCATCTTGTTCCAATTTTATAGACGATATCGGCGCCCACATGAACGTCGGAAGAACGTACAAGAACCTCAATCGATCCAAAGAGGCTGAAGAGGCATATCTGGTTGCAAAATCTCTAATGCCACAGGTGAGCTGATCTCGTTTTTCCCAAGAACACATACGCTGAATTTATTTATTTATTTATTTTTTTTTGAAGGAGAAATGAGGTTGTTGAACACATTTAAATGCAATAATAATAATAATAATAATAAAAAAAAATTTCCCGCCATGCTCATTTTCCTGTTGCAGCATTACAGCGAGGCCGTCTAGGTCAGACAGAATTTATTACCGAGCTCAAAAATTAGTGTCCCCGCTGACATGCTAGTTCTGTTTCATGCATTTTGGGACTATTTTTGCTTTAACTTTAAAATAATAAACTGCATAAACTGTCAGCATTCATTTATTTTCTGAACATAATCCGACCCTTGGAAACGTATTAGCCGCATTATTCAATAATACTCTGGCTGTTAATCAGGGCTGTAGAGCTTTCTTCCCCCCGGAAAGTTCCACTCATAGAAAACATTAGATTCGGGTGGGCATTATTTATAGACCGGATTCTTGTTTGTTACTGAAGGTTTTAAAGTTGTTAAACAGGATAATGCTGCAGAGTGTGCAGTGTTGCATTTGCTTTTAGCTTTTTTTTATTATTATTATTTTTCTTATTTTATTTTTTCTTATTTTATTAGGAAGTGCAGCTGTGTATATTACAGTAGAACCTTGAATCAAATAACTCTGAAACTCTTGGGGGGGGACGACACCCTACACCCTACACCTCCCGGGGTAAAGATCTCTCACGTGACCTTAAACAAAAGATTATTGGCCATTTGGTGAGCTGGAGAAAGTGATGAGACGATAATTAACATGCTTTGTCAGCATTCTTCGAGACGATACTTACTTTTTAAATCTCTACAAACCTAAATTGCATACAGGGTGTGTAAACTTTTGCACTCCGCTCTCTGCCTAAAAGCATTTAACCGTCAGGTGTTTGGTTCATGTCTGTGCTTGCGTGCCGCTCGTTCAGAAAACTTAATGACGACTTTCGTAACTCGTCAGATAATCATCAGCGCCGTGTGAGCTCGCTTAAACGGGGCCGTAAAACCCAGATCTCTGAGTTTAATAACACGTTAAAGCAATAGAATGAAGGCCATAAGAAAATGTCAGTCAGAATATTAGTGTGCAGTGTAGTCTTGAGTGATGCGCAGGCTCTTGGCAAGCAATCTACCAAACAAAACTTCCGCCAGGATAAATAATGTATCACTCCCTATCAGTTGTGAAATGTGCAATGTGGCCTCACAGAAATTAGGTCTAAAGGCGTGGGAGACTGATTTAGACTTCCTATCAACAGCGTTGTGACTGGGCTAATTGTGTAAATCTCATCACAACAGTCGTGCCTTTGTTCCCATCCTAATGTCATTGGCCTCTTGTTCTGCCACGGGCTGTAATAATTCTTTAAAGAAAAAAAAAAAAAAAGAATAACGTCTCTGCTATAGAAGCGAACCTCGTGTCCTGTTTAACCCTTCAGCTCCTCTGACCGTTTTTTTACGACTCCGGTTTATGATAACGTGAAAAAAACCTGTATTGAGTCACAAGAAAGAAAAGACTTTGAAGATTCCGATGTAAAGCTGTATATCGAGTAAGATCTAGTTTAGATATATAACCTTTATCGGGGCCTAATGGTGTGCTCGGGCGCTTAGGACTTAAATTGCGTGATTGAAGGATTATAGAGTGCAGCCTTTGTGACTGATTATTGTCCTACAACAGCACACCCCACTGTGTATTAATTCCTCACTGATGTAGTGTTTTGGCTGGTATTAGTTATCATGACTTCAAGCTGTTTGTCTCCTGGCCAGGTAATTCCAGGAAAGAAGTACGCGACTCGCGTTGCCCCTAACCACCTGAACGTTTACATCAACCTCGCCAACCTGATCCGAGCCAACGACTCGCGGCTGGAGGAAGCGGACCAGCTGTACAAGCAAGCCATCAGCATGAGGCCCGACTTCAAGCAAGCCTACATCAGCAGGTGAAGCCGCAGCGCCGTGACGTCAGCGTGCAGCTCGCTGTCACTTACTAAACTTCATTTACATTGACGTGTCTCCTAGACTGTCCAGGAAAGACCCGTTCTGGCACGTTTACAGGAATCACTGAAATTGGAAAGGAATTAATCTTGCAGAAACGGGATAATTGGTATTTGGGAATAAGCCAAGTAGCTTTCCATTTGGAGGAAATAACAGGAACGGGCCAAATTCATCATTTCTCATGAGCTTCCTACGTTTAAAAGTCATGTCGGTGCAATATATATATATATTTATTTTGACATTCATGACTTGCTCTGATTGCTAAGAGCACTCAGGATCATGGCTCGGCACGTACTGTGCGGTTTTGCTGTTTGTATTTAAAAAAAAACCCAAAAAACTATTCAATTATCCATAACCGCAACACTGACAGTAATTCATTCTCCAACGCCAATCACAGGTTTATGTTAATGCACTTGTTCTAATGCGCTATCGTTTCTATAGCAACAGGAATTTATTTGTATAGCGGATTCTTCTCATGAACAGAGATTATTTGTTTATTTATTTTTTGTATAACCATTCATATTGTGAGGAGCCCGCGTTTATTTAGCATTCCTGTAACAGTCGAAGGAAAGCTGTAACTTTTCCGACGTACCGACTTGTTTCACGAACTTTCCATGCCGGTAAATGTAAATGGATAAAAGTTCTAAAGCCGGGTGCCGAGTAAGCATCGTGTTTCTCTGTATTATCATGTCCAGAGGTGAACTCCTGCTGAAGATGAATAAGCCCAGCGAGGCAAAGGACGCCTACTTGCGAGCGTTAGAGCTGGACCGCACCAACGCCGATCTGTGGTACAACCTGGCCATCGTGAACATCGAGATGAAGGATCCTTCAGAAGCACTGAGGAACTTCAACCGCGCTCTGGATCTCAACCCACGTCACAAACTTGCCCTTTTCAACTCGGCACTGCTCATGCAGGAATCCGGTGGGTGCGGCTTCTTAAGAAAACTGTTTGCACAAGCGTTTAATCTCGAGCGGTGTAAAACATTTCAAAAATCCAAATCATGAGAAATATTATCACACTTTGGTGCTTCATTTTCCTGCATGGGGTTCTCCAGACTTTCACCAACAGCTTTATAATGTAGGTCCATGTATCTAAAATTAATCCATGGACTATTTGAACATTGATTAAACGTGTAAAATTATTATAATAATTATAATGTTAGTCTTCATCGCCCGTCAGCATCACCTCCTTATTTTTAAAACGCTGCTAAAACGCACAATCGCAGTCCTCTCGTTAGATCGCCTGCGGTGACGCTTTTTTTTTTTTTATAACGGTTTTTTGATGACAATTAAATGTTGATTTGTTCAGATCAGTTGTAATCTTTAAATAAGAGTGTGGATTGTTCACAGCCCAAAAAAAAGTTTTGTTGTATTTAGCTGAGATGTCTATTAAAAGAAGGTAGAAGATGTAGGTAAAGCAGCGACTGAGTCATCGTCTGCTTCGTATACAGTCGACCTGTGTGTCTGATCACATGCGCTGGAATGCAGCCGGAATACAAGCTTTCGCCTCGTGAGGTTTATGTTCTCAATAGGTGAAAAGCAGGATGGATTATTATGTTACAAGGGAACCATTTGGCTTTCATGAGTTTGTCACTTAGCGTGTTTACACACCCACCCTACAGTAATGCTTCTTTTGTCTCTTGGTTTGTACTTGAGGTGTACAAGAGCTGTTTTCTTCATTCAGCTCCGAGCATGTGGGTGGAATCGGGAGCGGTCCTCCAGTGTAAATAAACTTGCCACCCATTATTCTGCTGCACTGTGTTATCGAGTTGTGTAGAAAAAGGAAAAAGGTTTAAAAAAAAAAATAAAAAAATAAAAATCTGGTAAAATAATTTTTTTTTTTATATTTACCAGGAGTGGATGTCGTTTCTTCCGTCATGTTTAACCTTGGGGTTATTTACGCTTTCCAAAATTGGCCCAGCTGCAAGCCGTCGAGATTATTTGTGCAATTTGAAATTCGGTACAAAATTGGACCAAATGCAGGCAAGCACACTGAATGCTGAGGCAGCGTTTAAATTTTTGGCGGTTCATATCGTGCCTGAGGGCACTTTCACACCTATTATTGCATTCATCGAGTCTGATTCAGAGAGAAGTTTTTTTATTTCCTACTTGGTTTGGCTTGGGCTCATGGTGAACTACAGGAACCCCCCCCACCCCCAAAAAAGTTTGGCCGCGCATCGTTTAGGCTGAATACGTCGTTCCGTTCATTGGTCAGATGTACGGCGATGGATGAAGGCGAACGAACCTTTTCCGAGCGCACGTAGAAAAAAAAAAAAAAAGGGCTCCGGAGTGGCACAAGAGCCGTCTGTGGGGCGCATTCTCTCTGCCCTGTCAATCACGTTAATACTAATCAGTCATGAGCATACGGAATAGGGCGGATAGCAGGTTGTCCTGCACCGTGCAGCACGGGCACCATTTCAGCATTTGGATTTAAGGAAACACGTGTTAGCTTTCAGCTGGCTGGTGGGCCGAGACCAAATTAGGGCGAGCCTGAGCATGGACAATGCTGAGCCGTTGCTAAAAAAATGATTAAAGAATTATATAAACTTCTTTTTAATTGCATTCATTGTTTATTTTCTCCTGCGGTTCACCAGTCGGCAGATGCAGAGCACATGGGGTTCCTCCTGTTCTACAGCTCTGTTCTCTTTGTGCATCGTGGCTCAGTCCAGCACCACACAGCATCCCAAACGTCACGCCATGTTTGGTTCGCATCCAGCAGTCAAGACGATTCCGAGTCTGACCGCTTTCTTACACGTGAACAGCGGTACGGTTCGCACGGTAGCTCACTCGGTGGCCAATTGCCGTTTCCTAACTCTTAAACTTCCACACCGAGTCGCAGAACACACCAGGGGTCCATTTAGACACCTTCAGCATGGCACGTGTGAAAGAACGGGTCTCGCGAAAGCCAACTTGCGGATGTTTTCCAGCTGCTGTTTTCCGTGGCGGTATGTGGGCCAGATGATTGTGGTTGATACTGGCTAGCACCAGGCCATCTGGGTGGGACTGAAGGTTGAGCGGCGTTGTTGAAGGGCCTTTCAGATGGTAGGTGTGGTTTGAAATGACAAACCTCTTGCACATTAATCATATGTTTGTGCTGATGCTTTTGTGTCGTAGGTGAGGTAAAGCTCCGCCCTGAGGCAAACCGCCGCTTCCTGAGCTACGTGAAGGAGGAACCCAATGATGCCAACGGCTACTTCAATCTGGGCATGCTGGCCATGGATGCTGAGGAAAACGAAGAGGCAGAACGCTGGATGCGCAAAGCTATCGCTCTGCAGCCGGGCTTCCGGAGTGCCCTCTTCAACCTGGCGCTGCTGCTGGCGCAGGGAAAGCGCGAGCGTGACACGCTGGCCGTGCTGGACGAGCTGCTGCTCCACCACCCTGAGCACTCCAAGGGCCTTATCCTGAAAGGCGACATTCTCATGAACCAGCTGAAGGACACGCGTGGCGCACGAGAAGCCTTCGAGCGCATCCTGCGGTCCGACCCAGGGAACGTTCAGGCCAAGCACAACCTGTGCGTGGTGTACTTCGAGGAGCGTCAGCTGGCACGGGCGGAGCAGTGTCTCCAGGAGACGCTGGCCATGGCGCCGCACGAGGAGTACGTACAACGCCACCTCGCCATCGTACGCGCCAAAATGGCCGCCATGAGCGCCGCCGGAAAGCCCCTGGCACCAGCAGAGGGGGCTGAGGAGCCAGCAAAACAACAGAAGCAGGCTCGGAGAGAGGAAGAGGTGGGGACGGGGGAAGAGGCAAGGGGAGAGAAGAATTTGCGGAAATCCTCCCACTCCGAAAACTCCAGTGGCCGGGAGAAGAAGCTGGACGCCGGCCAAGCCGACAAGCAGACTAAAAGCAAATCCACGCAAGAGATTAAAGACATCGAAAAGAAAAGGGAGGCGGCGCTGAAGAGACTGGAGGAGATCGAGCGTATATTAAGCAGTGATTAACCTTGTTTTTTGGGGTTTTTTTTAACTGCCCCTGGACTACTTTTATAGATCTGTTTAAAGCACAGGGAGGATTTGCGAGGTTTCCAAAACAAGCGTTTGTTCAGGCTTTTGTCTGAGAGCACGGGTGTTCCGGGTTCCGATTGGCTCTGGGCTGTGAGGCAGAGTCACACTTCTCGTGACTTTCGAGTATAAATCAGGCGAGCAATCCTGAGTACGGAGAAAAGCACAAAATTAGGTACTTTGGGTTTTTTTAAAAAAAAAATGACTTCAAGATCATGAATGCCTGAGTGCTGTCTATATCTGTGTATATATATATATATATGTATTTTTTTAAACAAAAAAGTGTATTTTATTGGGATTTGCATTATTATTATTATTTTTTTTTTGTAATCACTGGATTAGTTTGTAAGAAGCCTGGGAGGCGGTATTCGCATTTCCACAGCCAATTAGACACGTTAATCATTAAAAAAAACAAACAGACAATTAAAGGAAGTGACGGCGTGAGAGCTAAGCTCCGGCTTCCTTTCCAGTGAGGCCTTTTTCCTCACCCACTCGCCTGCTGGTCCTCCACTCGCTCGTGTTGTGGCGTTAAGGCTTTAATTATATCGCTCTGACATAATCGGGATGTTGAGGTCATGGCTAATCGGGGTCGCCTCTTCTCTTCTACTCCTGTTAGCAGCTTTTGAGTCATGACCTGGATCCCCCCCCCTCCCCTCCCCTCCCCTCCTTGCTGAGCTCAAACACAAACTCAACCAGACGCAGAGGAGGGAAAAAACAAGTCCTGTCACAACTTTCATTGAGCTATTGGTTAATGTGTTTACTTTTTTTACTTTAAGTACTGCATTCTCTAAGATCACACCTTGCGCTCTCTCTCTCTCTCACTCACTCACTCACTCACTCACTCTCTCACTCTTACTTCCCACTACAGCGGAGAGTGGATTTGAAGTGATAGGTCTTCTAGTTTGTTTCCATGATTCACTTTAGTTTATTAGCCTTTCCTCACCTTTTGTCTCTAACAGTCTGATATCAAAGAACCGCACTGGTCTGAAGCTCCTCAGCCTGCGAGATTGTTTGGCTTGGATTTAGTTTATTCCTTTAGGCAAATTGCTACGTGACTGCTGTAAAATGCACTTGAAGCCATTGAGAATGATGGATTTGCCCACGAGCCACTATCACTTAACTATAATAATCCTCTCTCTCTCTCTCTCGCTCTCTCTCTCTCTCTCTCGCGCTCTCTCTGTCACACTGCGTGACTCATTGGTACATTAAAGGCCTGCGGTTTGACGTTAGCTGCATATAAACACTACAGGTAATAAAGCCACTTGAAGCAGATCAACTTTCATCCTCGTGTTGGTTGTGTGAATCATTAGACATCACCGATGAGGGAATTATTTTCTCACTCTGCCCCATCAGTAAACACTGGTACATTTCCGCGAGCCCCCGACCGTCTGTGTGAAATAAATATTAATATATGTATTATGTTAAGTGCGGGAAAAAAAATGCAGGCTGTATTATTTATCAGTATTTACCATTTTAGTAAACGCATTACCCACTAATGTGACCACGGTTAGTCCCCGTGTGCGATCGGAATGTTACGGCAACGCTGACTTTTCCAAATTACAGATTAAAATGGGGCTGGGTTTTTTTTTTTTTGTTTGTTTTTTTTTTTTAAATTAATTTATTTATTTATTTGCTCAGGGTGTCGCAATTCCTTGCACCCACTCTCTCTAAAGCCCATATTTGGACTGGATTAGTTTCCTGTCGGTTCTACTGCCATGTCCGTGACGTTTTGTAGGAAGTTTCGGAGTTTTGTGTCCCTTGGTTACGAGTCCAAATGTCACAACCGTAACGCACGAACCGTCTTTCTCATGAGGAGGCGGGGGAATGTAATTATGACCAAATCATCTCTGGGATATTTTGTCTCATCCGAATCCGTCATGTCAGTAATTCCTTAAGGATTTGTGCAGTCCAGCGTTGGGAAAGGTTACTCTGTAGTTTTCCTTCAAAAATAGGCAGTAATAATAACCCCAGGTATTTATGCTGCATTCTACTAAAGGTAGTAACTTACTGAATTTCTGATCTCTGACTAAGACAAACCCTAAGAAAGTTTTTAGCTCTTTCCTAAAGTTGGAGCTTTAGTTCAATCCGCATACAGACACATTCACTCGTTATATCTGTAACGGACTACAGTGCACTGTTTGGAGGAGGGAAATGTACATCACTCATCATAGTTAGCTGGCTAGCATGTTGCTAATGAAAGACAAACATTAAGTTCCGACTTCCTGCTTATGAGGGAAGCCATGTACAGCATAATTACTGGAGAATCTCTGAGACTTTAGTCCTGTCTGAATCTGTCGTCAAACTTTTAAAAAAAAAAAAAAAAAACTGTGCATTTCGGCAGAATCTTTCCAAACAATGGAGCGCACAGCGCATTAAAAATAATTACTGACATTTCTGATTCAAACAGGACTGAAAGATTCCCCTGATTAAAATGACCTCTGGAAATAATGCCAAGTAATGTAATATCCATCCAATTTGACGCGAGTAAACATTTATATCCTGTGGGTGAAGAGGTTTTTCTTTGCTTTTTTTCCCCCCCATAAAGACCCTCCAGGAAGCGCTTGCTCTTTCCTGTCATCCAACATCACGTTACGGTCTACTAATGAGCAAGTGCGACTCGTACGGCCCGGCCGCAGACAGCATGGGGATTACTCCAGCTGTTCTGCAGCGACGTCACTTAACGCAGACATGTCCAGATTTCTCATCCCACTGGAAACCATTTGTTGAGGTTTTTTTTTTTTTTATTATTATTTTTTTTATTTTATATATATATATAGACACACACACAAGGATGTTCTGAGACCTTTCACAATAAATATTTCCTTTCATTTACACCATTGGCTTGTGTGGTTTCTTTTTTAAATGGCGGCGCAATATTGTGAAACCGTGATATTTTTCGACTCGCAGTCGAAACCCAAACCTCTGTTTTTCTTTTTTTCGTAAATCCATGTGAACCTGTTGCTTTCTCCTCTAGACCGGAGTGTTGGCTTACACATGATGACCAAATTCCATGGATCGGTTTTCCAATAAAGTGAGTTTACAACCGGAATGCGCTTAAATGTTTCACTGTTTTGACGCTCGCTGTGAGTGCGCCTCGGCTTGACCAAGTATGAATAAAAAGTAATTGGCTTTCCTGGGCAAAATGTTTGTGCGTGTGTGTGTAAAACAGCATTTCCCAGACTCCCTTGTTACTCTCATCACAGCAATTTGTTTGCCGATTTTCATTATTTAAGGAACAAGATGTCAGTTTTTATCCATTTATAGTTACGCTGAATGTTATAGTTGCATCTAACCTAACGATCAATGATCTTTTTTCCCCCTTTTTATTGGAGTTAAAATAAGCTATTCATGTTAACGAGAACTCACAAAGCGTAAACTCCTCATTAAAGGGGCCGGCTCATCCTTCCCAGAATCCTCTGCGCCGAGTAGCGAGTCGCTGCTTTCGATGCCATGAATATTCCAGAAACAATCCAGCGAAGTCCGGCAGGCCGTAGATCTTAAACTGTAGAATGAAATTAAAGCTGTTTTGTCAAAGTATCCATCATCTGCTTTCAAAACAAAGGGTTTTGGAGTGACATGTTCCTGTGATTGAGCTGTTGCTATGGAAACGATAAGGTACTAGAACGAGAGCATTAATATACACCTGTGCTGCCATTACAGTACAACATTAATCATCACCTTCTGACCAATCAGAATCCAGAATTCAACAAGGCTGTATAGGAAACTTTTTTTTTTTTTAATTTTTTTTTTTTTTATGGTACCTTCTAAGCAAAATGTGACATCCCAAGAAATCCCGAGAAGCTAGACATTTCTATGGCCCAACCTCCTTGGTCCTAACCCTAGATTTGGAGTACCCTTGACCTAGTAGTGGGCACTACAAGTGGCAGGGGCTGAAATCTTTACCCAGGAAATGGAACATCATTCCATTGTCAAATCTGCGCAAGTTTGCAGGACATATTACAAGACGACGGCTTAATCTATAGACAATGGCCAGGCAGCAGTATACACATGGACATTTCTGAGCGGGGAAGTGATGCTGGATCATTTTTCAAGCTTCTTACATGGGACAAGGAAACGAGTAACCGTACTTCCACGCTCAAGTCCTCATTTACACGAAGTTCTATTGACCTCGTGCATGACGAGTTTATCAGATATGCTTGCTATAACGGTCCAATTACATATTCCTTTGCATCTGCATTGAACTAAGATAGTCCAGCAATCATTATCCTACATTTATGGGTTTAAGGTTCCATGTTACACTGCTTCAGTTCCCAAAGCATTCTGGGAATTTTCTTCCATCACTCCATTCGGAGTCTGCATCTGAAAACGTTCCATTCGGAGGGCTAGATAACAACTACCCCTCGAGCCCCAAAAGAAATGAGCCCTCCTACGTGGGAGTGTGTAAAACGAAGTGGGGGACTGGAATTGGGCCTTGTGCTTCATGGAGATGTGCTGCAGTATTTCTATTCTCTTAAACTTCAGTTTCTGTTATCTGGATGTTTTTTAACCTCATGGCCGACCTGCTCGGAAGCAAAAGCCCATTTCGGGAACCGTCCCCTGACATTTGATCACACACAGCCGTGTAATGCGATAATGCTGCGGGTCCATGTGATTTGGCTGATTTATATTATTATTGGATTACAGAATCAATGAGACGTTTGAGGACGTAATTTCCTGATTACGCATGAAATGCACATGCCCGCAGCCGAAGCATTCTTGGGCTGTTTCATGCCCTGTGAAGATTAAGGTGATGAACAATGGAGGCCTGTCAGACTGTGGTCAGAGGTGACTGGATGTCTATATCAGACCAGATGCTTCCCAATTTATCTCTATGACTCGGAGCCTTTTGGTTCTTCAGAGTTGTTTTAATTCTAGTAATGGGGCGGGTGTTTAAATATGCCATGTTGTTTTATTTTTCTTCCTGGACTGTGCCTTTTAATACCAAGTATATGTAAATGACCTCTGTTCTGATTGGCTGGCTACTTCATGTGTCTTAGCACAGTTTTCTAAAGAAAAAAAAACTAGTGGCTCCGTTATGCATTCAGGGGGCATTTTTTTTTCTGGCACAGTTTGACTCCACTTGTCAACTTAGAGATGCATCACTGCAATTCAATCCATCTGACTGATCACCTTCAAACGTTTCTATCCTGATGGGTGTGGTCTCATCCAGGATGACTCCAGCGCGAGCGTTCACCGAATGGTTAAGGAGAATGTAAATGATGTATGTTATGATCAATGATGCTGCAGTTTTCACACTCACCAGACCTTAACCCACCTGAACACCTGTGGGACATTTTTGCTCTCCAATAACATCATCACAACATCAACTGAGGAAAGAACGGTGTTCCTAGCTCCAGGACGGATCCAGAGTCCATGCCAAGGAGCGGCGAAGCTGATCTAGTGACATTATGTTGGGTTTTCCTTTGTCATGCATCTGTAGTACACTAACGGTCCTTAAAAGTAAAAATCTGGTCCTTAAAAGCTCTGAGCAATGTATAATTTGATCCGGACACAACTTATTTATTCTTACTGCATTAGATTATTTCAACACTTCAATTCTAAGTTCACTAAGCAATCTGACTAATCGAACACATCAACTGGCCATAATATTCAGTGGCTTGCATAAGTAATCACCCCCTTATTTTTGTGTAGTGGAACTGTATTTGAGATTACACATCCAGTGTTCAGTTTATTAGGAACACCTCATGCAGTTCAGAGCAGAGCAAAAAAAAAAAAAAAAAAATCATGTCGGTACAGGTCAAGAACTTCAGTTAATGTTCAGATCAGAATAAGGAAAAAGTGTGATCTCTGTGACTTCGAGCGTGGCATGGTTGTACCAGACAGGCTGGTTTGAGGATTTCAGAACCTGCTGAGCGACAGTCCTGTGGGTGGAAACACGTTGCCTTGTTGATAAGAGAGGTCAGAGGAAAATGGCCAGATTGGTTCAAACGACCAGGAAGGATATAGAAACTCAAATAATCACTCTTCACAACCGTAGGGAGCGGAAAAGCATCTCAGCATGCGCAAGATATCAAACCTTAAGGTGGATGAGCTACAACAGCGGAAGACCTCATCCGGTTGCACTCCTGTCAATCAGGAGCTCACAGAAACTGGACAATTGAAGAGTAGGAACGTCCAGTCTTCAGCTGTCCAGTCTGAGTGAGTCTGTGCCCATGATGGCCTCAGAGTCCTGTTCCTGGCTGACAGGAGTGGAACCTGATGTGGTCTTCTGCTGTTGTAGCTCATCCACCTCAAGGTTTGATATGTTGCGCATGCTGAGATGCGTTTCTGCTTACCCTTGCTAAAAAGTGATTAAGTTACTAGAGGCTTCCTGTCCGCTCAGAACAGTCTGGTCATTCTCCTACTCTGATCTCTCTCTTCAGCAAGGTGTTTCAGCCTGAAAACACGCGGTACTTTTTTTTGTTGTTTTTCCACACCATTTTGTATCAACTCTAGAGCCGTGTGTGTGTGTGTGTGTGTGTGTGTGTGTGTGTGTGTGTGAGAGAGAGAGAATCCCAGAAGGTCAGCAGTTTCTGAAATACAGTTTCAGGGCTCTGTGCAGGACACTCGAGTGTTTCCACTCCAATCTTAACACACCATGACTTCATGGAGCTGCTTTGTGCACAGGGGCATCGTCATGCTGGAACAGGTTTGGGCTTTTTAGTTCCAGTGAAGGGAAACTGTAACGCTACAGTGTACAGAGACGTTCTGTCCTTGTGGAAACAATTTGGGGAAAAACCACATACAGCATGGGTGTGATGGTCAGGGGTGCACATACTTTTGCCCATATGGACACCCAGAAAAAACATCATGAAGAACAAAAAAGGTTTGGTACAAATTTCTGGCAAATGCATCAGTCAGAATTTGGTTATACAGTAAAAAATTCCAAATAGTAGAACCATTAATCTATTATTAGAAATGAAAACAATATGACTTAACAATGACTAGTTTTTATTTGTAAATAATTTTGCAAACTATATTGCTCTTCCCCCTCCGCACTTTAATATTATGGGCTGTTTCGCGAGCCAGAACCCGCTCCGTGAAGGGTCTAATCTGGATCACCGGATGAATTCACAAACTAATTCGAATTCGGATCATAATTAAATAGAAAGTTTAAAAAAAACAAAAAAAAACAAAGAACTGTGAAATGACTACTTTACAAGTCACAAATTAGAAAATGTGTAAATAATTTTATTCTAGTTTATAGTTTGTTTGTTTTTTCTCACGTTGATGCTTTTAACATCCAAATTGTAACACTGCACAATGCAGAAAAGTACAAGGAAGGGGGTGAATACTTACGCATGCTGCTGTAGGTCAAGAGAACTTTCCAAATGAATAAATATACACTACCAGTCAAAAGTTTGGACACCCCTACTCTTTTTCATAGGTTTGTCTTTATATTTTTTTTGCTTTCTATGTTGTAAAACATTACTGAATACATCAAAACTATGAAGCAACACGTATGGCATATACTG
>JAQQZX010000002.1:23811683-23826234 GCA_030068355.1 Notoglanidium maculatum
GCCCAGGGTGTACCCCGCCTCTCGCCCGGAGATGCTGGGATTGGCTCCAGCTTCCCCGCGACCCAGACGGATAAAGCACTATAGATAATGGATGGATGGACATGAAGAACAACTGTAGCCTTCTGAAAAATCTGTAAGAGCTATCGTGAGGTGAGAAATACTTAGTGGAAATGCAGACTATTTGCAATTGTGTTTTGTCGGAAATTCATCATTTTGTCGCTTCTATTTTGTGCAAAACTGCAGTGTAAACCTGCCTACTGTCCCAAAGCAGTGTTACAGGAATTCAGATATGGGGTTAGACTGAGATTCTTATGCCGTCATTATGGAATTCACTCTACCACAGGGCAATTTTATTAATAACAAAAATAACTGTGAGAGGAATTCCTTTTGGAGCAAGTGGGAGGTGGGAGTCTCATAAACACCTCTACACTTCATGCAACGTGATATCAAAGTGTTAATAATCCATTAATCCATTAATCTCTTGTGCAGTTGACTGAAGAATTGGCTTCATTTACCCTGAAATAGTTTCAAACTAACAAAGCAGCTGCTTTCCCATCTACCGTATGTTTTTTCTACCTACCCTGATGAGTCGACTAGTCTATGAAACCCCTACAAAGTACAATTTTTTTTAGTGTTATTGTTGTTATTGTTTTTAATTTAATGCTTGAATTGCATTCCACCACTTGGGTGTCGATACCTAAGAGTCTTGATGGATGTCTTCCTTCTACCTTGATGGATAGTGTGCTTGTGACTAGAAGGGAACATGGTGCTGAGGGAGGTCTGATAAGGTAGGTGGGGGTCCAGTCTTGGCTTTGTATGGAAAACACAAGCAACAGGAAGCTAGTGCAGTGAGCACAGCAATGGGTAACTTGGAGAATGTCTTGCAGCTGCATTATAAATCAGTCACAAGAGCTCAGACGAAGAGTTGCAGCGGTCCATTCTCAAGATGACAGAGACTGACCAAGCACCTGAATGACTTCTGTGGAGAGCAAAGGGCAGATTCTCTTGATGCTGCATGACTGAGTCAAGCTGGTCGTCTACACCAAGCAGATCTGGTGGTGGTTCTGAGGATTGTCCAGAGAGCTGACTAGATCTTGGCATGTTTATGGATGCATGCCAGCCCGGTCTTGCTCGGGATTGGTTTCAGCTGATGGTTTTTAACTGATTGATCCTTGGCTGACATCATCAGTGGAACACTGTTTTGCCCAGTATCCAGGATCTGAAGTTGCAGAAACCAGACTCAATGGACCAACCAGACCAACGGGCCATTGTCACCTAAGTCAAATTTGGCAAATATCAAATTTGGAGTTGTGATAAGAGAGAAGGGGGTGTCATGCTGGTACAGCCAGTAGTCTCGCTGCTTCACAGTTCCAGGGTCTCTGATGTTCTCCTCCTGTTCAAATAGGTTTCCTTCAGGTTTTCCTACTGTTCAAAAACATGGCAAAAGTTCCCAAAACATTGCCCCTAGGTGTGAAATTGTATGTAAGCGATGCAACAAAGTGGATTGGTTTCTCATCCCAGAATAGATTCCGGATCCACTGCATCCCTGTCCAGGACCAATAAGAAGGAAGACAGTCAAGATAACCCATCCATCCATTATCTTTACCGCTTTATCGGTCTGGGTCGTGGGGAAGCTGGAGCCAATCTCAGCAGACATAGGGCGAGAGGCGGGGTACACCCTGGGCAGGTCGACAGTCCACCACAGGGCCAACACAGAGACAAACAGCCACACACGCTCGCATTCACACCTATGGGTAATTTGTAGAGTAGCCAGCTGACCTAATCTGCATGTCTTTGGACTGTGGGAGGAAACCAGAGTCCCCAGAGGAAACCCACGCATGCACAGGGAGAACATGCAAACTCCACACAGAAAGGCACCCTGGGTGATCCAGGGATTGAACCCAGGACCTTCTTGCTGTGAGGCGACAGTGCTAACCACCGCACCACCGTGCCGCTCCAGTCAAGATAACATCTTTTCAAAATAAGACACTGGGAGGCTGAGGATAGGAGATGCTAAGATCTGGATTATGGGCTTAGATCACATTTAAAAGTGTTGTTAAGACAAACTTTATGATTATTTGCTCTTTGCAGGTGGGTGAACACGAGAGCCTTATTTGTTTACCCTGTAACGATGGTGATTATGGTTTATAAGATTTTGAAAACACCAGAGTATGGTGTGTTCTTAAACAAAACCATTCAGTAAGAGGTATAGACATGTTTTTCTGGTTCCTAAACCTCACGACCTAATTCAAAAAGTCAGATGCTGCCAAACTGATGAATTGAAGCTGTTTGTTCCAGTGTGAGAAATATTGTGCAGAGATGATAAGAGGATCCTTCAGAAAATGTTGACTTAACATTTTGGAGATGTTTATTCATGTGTGATCGGTTACAAATTGGATCTCGAATGATGACCTATGCAGAGATGGTGCATGAACAGTTTCCTCCGCCTGGATCACTTAATGGCTATGCGATCATTACATGTGCTTATCCATGTGGGATCGCAAGTCACCAGCTGGTGAGCCTCAGGTCCAATGGAGATAATGCAATACGATGTTCTTTGGGCTAAAGCTGGATAAAGACTCTTTTTATGCCTTAGACAGGAGTGCTTGTGGCAGTAATCCAGCTCAAGGCTTTCTGCTAGAGACTAAGACGGTTGAGACAATGTCCCATGGTGGTGCATACACGACATTTTGGTTATCATTCTGACTTCCTGCAGAGAGAAAGAGAGAGTAGTGAGAGTAAATACCGCAAGCTAATGAGGCTGGAACAATTTCAAGACATCTTGAGAGGACAAAAATCAGCTCGTCTGTCCATCGACATACCGCAGGCCTTTGTTCGAAGTTTGCATGACTGAAACATCTGTTACTTTTGTTAAGCAGCTTGGTATAAAAATAACTCTGCATCATTTATTTAAGTTTAAAAGAGTCAGTCAAAATTTGGACACATCAACTCAAATAATTACTTCTGCATTGTGTTTAAGACATTGATAAAGGTTTATGCTTGAAATTGGTCTAGGTGTATGTTGGATTCTTAATTTTTTTTAAAATTAATAAGCAGTTTTTGGTTAAAATGTAAATGAAAACTAAAGTTCAATTGAAAGAATTAGACAAGTAATTTTCATTTACATTTACAAGGTCAATGTGTAGAAATGCCTGCCTGTTTCTCAACAGAAATCTTGATAAACATGATGCTTATCTTGAGACTGTACACGAATATGTCAGATGCAAATACCCGAAAGCAACAGAACGTGAATTCTCTAGTTCCTGATATGCTTCATTAAATTGCCACCATGTGTGAATGTGTGTGTGCATCTGACACCCTGTGTTGCACCAGCATCTCATCAAGGGTGCATTCACATTTCATGACCAGAATTCCCAGAACAGACTGCAGACCCATCAGCACCCTGACCAGGAAAAAGTGCTTACCAAAAATGAATGAATGAATGATAAAGAAAACAGCAACACCAAGAAATAACACATATGGAATTATGAAGTGAGCAAGATCAAGTGTTAAATCATGAGGCTTTTCTTAAACGTCCCAAATTACCAGAACTTCTCTCCTAAATTCAGTTGTAAATAAAAACAGCTTGTTTGGGACCTCAAAGCTTTTAAGTAAAAATTACATTTTGATTAGGAAATATATTTATATGTCATCTAACATTTTAAAATAATGTTTCAACATTGCATCTAAGAAAACGTTCATTTTTAACCATTCCGGAAAGACGTGGCAAAAAGTTTGCTCTTCAATGTATAAGAGCGTTGAGTTTTTCAGCATAGTTTTCCAGGAAATACACAAACTGTGGTTAACTAGCGTTCATGCTAACGGCATGAGGACAATTGAAAATGTTTTTTCATATTCATAATGTATTTTCAGTCTATAATTTGGCTAACAGGGTTGTACTTTCCAAGCTTCTCAGTCAATATCACTCGAAATAAAGAAAAAAAAATAATGAGAGAACTTGCCCTTCTTCTTCTTTCCATAATCTTCAGGAAATTTGGATGATGCAACTTCCTGTTGAACTTGTGGAATATTTCAGGGGTGAAAGTGTAAAAAAATCTAAAATGCTCATTTTTTTTCATAATCAATAATTGACGATTCGTGGAAAAGAATGTTTCAGAAAGAATTTGCAGATTAATGCACAAATAGTATCGTTTCTGAATTAATTTAATGAATATAGTTTAAGGTAAGTTTTAGATAAAATTGCCTGCAGGTTTTGTAGGTTTTTATTAATGTTTGAAGTGTTGTATATAAATGTTTAGCTTTACTTTAGCTATATGTGTAAATGTAACATCAGTGCGATGCAAATAATTCTTCACATTTGTCTTGGAAACAAATTTGAAGTTGTAATCATTTATCCAAATAAGATATTCATTTAATTTATTTTTGACTGGTAGTGTATTTAGAAAAAGGAAAGCATTCACGAGTGGTTAACACTGTTGCCTCACAGCAAGAAGGTCCCGGGTTTGAACCTTGCAGCCGACGGGTGCCTTTCTGTGTAGAGTTTGCATATTCTTCCCATGCCCGGGTTTCCTCTGGGTGATCCGGTTTCCTCCCACTGCCCAAAGACATGCAGATTAGGTCAACCGGCCACTCTAAATTGCCCATAGCTGTGACTGTGAGCGTGAGTTGTTGTTTGTCTCTGTGATAGCTTGGCGACCTGCCCAGGGTGTACCCAGCCTCTCGCCCGAAGTCACCTAGCGTTGGCTCCAGCGTCACTGCAACCCTTAATGGATAAGCGGTATAGATAATGGATTGCATTCTTCCAGCACATAATGGCATTACCAATAAATCAGCCTGTATTCTTTTCCTCTCCTGTCTCTTAATAACCTCTTAGTAATGAAACGCTCCTCCACGCCCTTAACCGCTAAATTGTTTATACCATGTTTTGGTGCCTGTCATGTTACAGCTGCACTCATAAATATATTTTAGACCTGAAGGGTGAACAACAAAAAGATGGTGATAGAACAATGAATTAGTGAGTTAGGGGAAACCAGTAAATCCACTTTACAAAGAATAAATCAGTCCATTGAAGATGAAAACAAATCCATCAAACCGATTAAATAAAATAAGGATTATCTCTGTGATACAAGACTTTCAGACAACACAGCAAGAAGCTTGAGATCCAGAAATCCAAGTGTCTCTAATTTCTGCAAAATGGACTGTTTCCATTAAAAAAAAAAAAAAAATGATGCCAGGCATCCAGGCCTGTGTTGTGGTTAATTGAAAGAAAGGAAGAAAGATTCATGCATCAGTTCTTTTTCTGATGAATCAGAAGTGACAATGCAATCATTTTATTTTGGCACAATTTTGTATTTTAACAGTACACCTTCAAAACTTACAAAACTGGATTTTTCAGGTTTTCAGTTAAAAATGTTTATTCAGTTGGGCGCATTCAACTGACATGTTAAATTATTCAAAAAGTCATTTATATATTGAAGATTGGGAAAAACATGGTGTTTGGGTGATGCTGGGCCAACTGTAGCCTCAGATTCCTGTTCTTGCCTGACAGGAGAGGAACCTTACGTGGTCTTCTGCTGTTGGAGAACCATCTGGATCAAGGTTCAGCATTTTGAGATGCTTTTCCGCTGAGTGGCTATTTAATTTCCCGTAGCCTTCCTGTGAGCTTGAACCAGTCTGACCATTCTGCAGATCTGCCAGGAGAACCGTTGCTCACTGGATGTTTTTGGTTTTTTGCATATTCCATTTTGTGTAAGATCCTAGAAGATCAGCAATTTCAGAAATACTCAAATCAACCATGCTCTGGTCAACGTCACTGAGATCGCACATTGTCACACAACGCACAGTAGGTCTGTGAATCACGTGGTTCAGAATTAATATGACCCCAATTTCGTACAATTTCATAACATACATAATATGTACAAACAGAAAACTTGACAATAGTAGCAGATTACAGGTAGCATCACCATCTCACAGCTCCAGGGTCACCCCAGATCGATCCTGAGCTCGGGTTCCTGTATGTTTGGACTTTCTGTGCATCATTCTCAATATCTACATGGGTTTCCTCCAGTTCGCACCCATCTCCTGAAAACAATCTTTGAAGGTGGAGTGTTTATGCTAAATTGATAAATTGCCCTTGTTTGAGAATGTCTGGTGCCCGGAACTGGATTGGGGCCCCCAAGAATGGCTGATTACATTAATCCTCAAAATTGACTATTTAATGAGAACCCCATTAAACTGACTTTGTACAGAGACTACAACGGCATGTCCGGAAACCCCCAAGATGCTAGCTTTCTGCCAAAAGCTTTGTAATTACACAGCGGGAACCTAACACCATGAAGCGCACTTACCCTTCAGGTAATTTAAAAACGAGGTGCAGGCAAGAGGTGGAGGAAAAGACAATGGGAAGAGACAATCTGTTATGTTAAATATGTTAATTATGCCAAGAGTTTAATTTAAATGTCTAATTCTAACAACAGCTAGCTAGTCAGATGTCTAGCTTATTCTGTCTAAACTGTTATTAATGCTAGGGCTGTCACTAATTAATCACGCATTTATTAAGGCTGTCAAAGTTAACGTTCCTGATGGCACCTGGGGCCGGGAAGACAAGGTGATTACAATCACTTGTAGGTACTTGTTGCTGTAACTGTTGCTTCGTGACCCTGATGACCCAGGATAAATCATTTATTTAGTAGTAAAGGAAATGCCCCTAAAACGTAAAATTGTACTGAAGCCCTTCTTCATCGTCCACTCTCTCTCCGACTGTAATGGGATTGTAAATGAAACTTGCGCTACAAGTGACGGACTTTTCCAGTCACATATTCCAAATAAATGTTCACAAACCTGTGACTGGCAGTGTTTACTTCTAAAAGCCAGTAGTGTGTATGTCAGTGGTTAAGACGCTCCGCTTCTGGTTGAAAAACCCAATACACTTTATAGAGAAGAAATGTTAACAGGAACATGATTTCATTTTTAGCAGCACTCGAAGCTCACTGACATCATAATAGGAATTAAACTCTAAAACCACTAATTTAATCATGACCATACGACTGGAGCATAAAGTTGATCTTGACAAGGTAATACAAATCTTATATTTGAAATCTGATAAATAGAGCAGGAAGTAGGTAGGTGTTTTTGCTTTTGAGTCCTTTTGAGGATATT
Organism: Notoglanidium maculatum; assembly: GCA_030068355.1. Taxonomy (NCBI): domain Eukaryota; kingdom Metazoa; phylum Chordata; class Actinopteri; order Siluriformes; family Auchenoglanididae; genus Notoglanidium; species Notoglanidium maculatum. The sequence goes on from JAQQZX010000002.1 coordinate 23,818,803, forward strand.
CAAACCATATAAAAATATTCAATATCTCTCTTGTGATAGTGCTGAATAACAAATCAACAAGCTTGGTCAGTTCGGTTAAAGATTAAAGAATATTGCCAGGTACTTAGAGCAGTGGTTCAGAATAAAATAGTTGTACTATATATTTATATATATTGTGGTTATTGTTATTATTGGTTTGTTGTCCTTTTGTGAATGTTAACATGACCATAAATGAAATCTTTTTAAGACTAATTAGAAGATGAACTGACAAAAGCTAACATTATATTACATTAAAGCCAGATGGAAAATATACAGAGTTTTTAACAATTAGCTGTAATAATATATAATACAATCATACGTAATCCATTTTTTAAGTCAGCTTCAAAATGGGCTATTAGAAGTATGTTATACCACAGCACTGGTGAAGTCTCAGTCCTGATTGGTCAGAAGGTGTTAATTAAACGTGCATTAGGTAAGATTAGTCTTTTTTTCTTCAAGATTATGTCTCTAACGGTGGGTTCAACAATCGAATAATTCCTGTTTGTGAAGCTCCGCCCCCAGGACCAACTTATAAAATGACTGACAGGAGGTGCAACCAAGCACAAACAAGCAACTTTTGATAATGCCATAGCTTAGTGCATTGTTTGTTTTTTTTTAAATATGATGTTCTCCACATCTCCCTGTTTATTTACAGAGCCGTGGAAGAGACATAGAGGGGAAAAAAAACCATCCACATTTGCAAGATCTCAGAAAGTTTTTCATTTAGGTCAACGCACTTCCGGATCAGTTCAGCAAACTTATGAAGTGTGCGCTAAGTCTTCTCTTCAGAGTTCTCTCACATATGTACTAACTGTGCCTACTGCCAAGCACTGATTTAATGCTTTATATTCAAGGCCAATATCAAAATCTATGAACCTCTTCCACGGGTGTGTGCACTCGATTTTTGTGGTTTCCATGTCGCCGAACTGACCTGGAAGTACATTGACCTGGATGAAAAACGTCCAGGGCTCAGTATTGTTACGAGCAGGGAATTAAAAAAAAAAGCTCTGACAGTAGCGCTGCTGCAAATCACAGGTTTATATTATTGTGCTCGTTCTAATAGGTTTTTGTTTCCATGGTAACTGCTTACACTTGGAGGATGTTTTCTGTAAGGCGACGTTTATATAACATTTATGGAAGGATTCTCCAGTGTCAGCGCTTTGTATCAGTCTGGAATATGAAAAACTGCTTGTTGTTTTCTATTAACTAAAAGAGAGAGAAAAATAGCGAAGCTGGTGAGGGAATGACTTTAGGTAGCTGCATTAACGTAAGCTATAACTCTGCGTGTAACTATAAATGGATAAAAACTATGACGTGTCATTTGTTAATGAATAAAAAAATATATAATATGCCGTTGATTATTTTCCTAGACCAGCACAACGTGGAGTGTTTTATTCTTTCCTCTGACCTCTTGATAGTTTGATTTTTTTTTTCCTAAGATCAAACTATAAATGAGATTTTGTCCAAAATGCTTCTGGCACCCGAACACAGATTTCCATCCATGAGTTATACTTTCCAAGGAAAAACTGCTGTATGTACAGTATATAATAACATGGCAAAGCCGATAACACGCGTAGAATTTACCATTTACTCCAGACAAATACGCACAGGCATATGACTGACTGTTTCTTCAAAGCATTCAGTAATAAAATTAATGATTATCCTGCCAGATTCAGAGCTGAAGAACTCAGAGTGATGAGAAGCATGACATAAAAATGAAGTAGGTTTTATTAGATCAAATTTCGCTCAGGCTTATGGATCCATAAGACTTTATTTTTTGCCAAAATGCATGTTCCCATTTTTTTCTTCCTATAAAAAATAGTTAAACTACTTTTGACTCTAACAATGTGTTCATACCACAGTTGCTTTATTTTTAATGCACAGAGCTTTGGTTACAAGAAACGTCTGTACAGGAAGCCTAGTAATTGAAGGGCGAAATAAAAAAAAAATCACAGTAAATTCCAGTAAGCAATGATTACAATGATTTAAACATTTGTTTTAAATGCTGAAGGTTTCATAGGCGTGTTCCCAGCGAGTCGAAAGATTTAACGGATGGGAGGAACGGAAGGTTCCGGAGGAACCCAAATTTATGAAGGAAGTTTGTGCAGAAAGGCAGCTCATAACACGACTGATTGCTGAAGATCTCTGAAGCGTTGCCATCGACAGTTTTCCTCCAACGCTTTATCCCTCGTTCCTCGTCCGTTCCTATAAATAGGATGAGAAAGCAAGGACGAGTCAGTTGGAACCCAACGTCAACTTTTCCAACATCTTCAGGACAGAAGAGTTTAATAGAACCGGTGAGGGAATGAGTGTTTACAGCCGCTATAATGTAAGTAAGGACAGCAAATAACTAACTTCCTGGATGTTACAACATTTCCACAATTTTAAATGTAGCTATAAATGGATAAAAAGTATGATGGTGTTATTTCATAAATAAATAATTGTAATCGTTGACAAGTTGCTGTGGTGTAAGAGAAATAAAACACTTTACAATGTGCTGGTGTTCCCACCATACCACTCATGATAAGTAATAGCATCCTTATTATAGAACAATTTAGTTCCAGTCCACCGATTTGATTTGTCAAGCAGATTTCCAGGGGTGCCTATATTTCTCCTAATGACACTTGGACCGTGTCCGCCATGTAAAATTCCACTTCCTGGTTTGAAACAGTTACTGTGGTAGTGTTAGCGACATCATCAGCGGACATGGCAAATGATACTTTTGGAAGTTTTATTAGAAGCTCAATGTGAGGTTGCTAGGCAGCTAGCCGATGTGCTATAAATATATAGTGTGGCTTCTTCGGGATCTATTTCCACTCACGGATCAAAAGTAAACAGATCTTTTGGCCATCTTTTGTCTGAAACCTCACTCTATATTATTTTTTTGTTTATAGAACTGCTATCTATAAGCGATATTACACGTGCGATCGTTTATAGTGAATATTGGCAATTCAGTATAACCGCACTCTTGCTCATGCGATATTATTTAATTATACAATAATTAGTTCTGGTTCACTAATTGTTTCGGTTGAGTGGTGTTCCATGAGAGCCGATATTTGGTGATAACAGCAATGGGATGCTTCACTGCGTGTATTTCTCCGCTCATCCGTGTCAGGTAAGCAGGCAGGCAGTGGATGTAAAAGCAGGGAAACTTTATTTGAGCAGGCAGGCAAATAAAGTCCAAAACACATGACTCAAATACAAAGTCAAAAACAGGCATAGGTCAAAACACTTGGAAGGCAGGCAGGTGTATCAAAGGCTAAGGTATGGCAAGGTCCAAAAACAAAGCAATTGTCAAAACACTAGGTGAACAGGTATATCAGAGGCTAGGCTATGGCTATGGCAAAAGTCCAAACAAAGATCAAAAACCAGGCAAGCAAGATCATGAAACAAAGGCTTGGCACTAACTGTGGACACACATTAATGCTTCACAAACAACTAAAAAAACAAAGGAGCTTTGTAGCATGACTAAACTCAACACAGGTGCAAACAATTAATAATCAGGGGACTGTGAGCGGGGACGTGCAGAAGGGTGCTGAGAGTTGCTGTGGGTCGATATTCATTACAACGGCGCTCTGGCTTGTGTGCTTTTGCTTAATTGAAAGCTTACCAGGAATATGACAAACCTGGAATAGTGTTATCCAAGATAAATCCCAAGAAGCCACCGATGAACATGTGTGTGGTGAAGAGCACAGTGAGGAGCTGATCCAGTTCGCTTATACCTGTAAAAACACACAGCGGAGGAGACAACAGATTTTACAACACACGCAATTTAATATGCATGCAGTATCTAATACGTAAATCCTGCGAGATAAAAGAAAATGCGTGTGGATCTGTGGATGTTCCCTGATTATCCCTCCCTGACCAGACCTACACGAGCTCAGTTGGTCAGGAGTTCAATGTGTCGGCTTAACATGCTAAAACCAGACATTTGGCATAATATGCTTAAGTGATCTGTATTAAGGACATGTTTGTTTACAGTGAAGCTTTTCCCCGTGAAGTACCGTGTACTAAGAACTCAACAGGTAATAGAGTAGACCTCTGAGCATGATGAGGGCACACCAATGTCGAACAGGGGTAACGTTCAGCCAGGGGTCGCTTGAACTCCCAGTGAAGTGAAGAGATTATGCTCATACAGAGAGGTCCAATGAGGATTTACAGATAAACAGCTCTGACCTTAAGAGCCCAGACAATGCTGCTCACTCCTGCAGATAATCCCTGCGTCAACCCACCGACCTATCATTAAGCATCATCATCATCACCATCATCGTCATCACCACACACTACTGCTGCAGGCTGGCTCGGGTGACAGCATCAAAAGCGTGATGGTGCTGCTGTTTATACCCTAGTGCTGTTGAATGCTCCAATCTGATTGGTTGAGCCATAAATATTGCGCTTTTTATTTGTTTAATGCTGTGGAACGTTCAAGAGGTGAGTTAATTCCTGTTCTCACCTATAGTATATCTGTGATAAACAGTCATTGCTTCATCATCCTCATCCTCATCCACTCTCTCAAACACTCTCGCTCTCTCTTAAAAACAAATGCGGCTTTTTTTTTTTTTCTTCAAAAAGTCATTTTACAGAGGAAGCGGAAGGCTTAAACTCCTCTCTCCTGAAGACGTTCCCATTCTGAGAAACTCTGCAAAGCACCACGACTGTTACAAAGCGCTGACTCCTACAATAAACGTTCGATAAACGTCTCCTGACGATATAAAGTACCACAGCAACGATCGTACATTTTACTTTCTCAGACAAGAACATGATTTTTTAAATCTTATGTTACACATCCGCCTTACACGTCCCTGTGAACGAACTGTTACTATAGAAACATGTTACATGTTACAGCTGGAACTGCTATCCAAGCCGTGCACAGCTTCTGACCAATTAGATTGCAGAATTCAACCGCTTGTCCAATCAAATTAGTGGACAGGAACTAACTGTTGAGTGAGTGTTTTCAGATATTACAATGGTGTGTATGTATGTGCGTGTGTGTGTGCGTATGTGTGTGTGTGTGTTATAGATGTCCAGGAAGGTTGTATTTCAGTAGGCTTGTATTTCCCTCGTTCATTTATTTAAGAGCGGTCTGTGCCCCGCTGCCGGAAGCTTAATGCACTCTTATTAGATTTGTAAACATTTTCTTATTACTCTACACAGCTCTAATGTAAAAGATACACGCTGATGTATAAAACGGGTCAAGACACCCGACAGAACATTGCTGAGTTTATTTCCTGAAATCTTTATCTCATTTATTTATCTTGAATTCATTTCCTACAAAGCACTTGACAGTAGATTCACTTTTATTTCACAGTGCGTCATTCACTCACTGTGTGTGTGTGTGTGTGTGTGTGATATTCACTCACATTTACACTTAAGACTAAAAGACTCAGGGGGTATGCAGCTATAGAAAAATAATCAGTGATGTAAAGGAGCCTGAAGTGAATTATTTTCCAATAACAGCATATTCCGAATTTATTCCTCTGAACATTTTTCTAATAATTACAATTTTCATTTATTAATTAAAGGTTCACTATGTAGAATTCCTTTGACTGCAGCCACCTGAATGCCCCTTCCTTTTCCAAGTGTGTATTAGAGCGTGGACCATCAGCAGCCCGTAGTGTACTTCCAAGTACTTACATTCACACTCCCTTGCTTTCTCCATGCTAAATAATAAGTATGATCCTCCATATCCCAAAATTTGGGTGCTCAAACTTGTTATCCAGCACCAGCAAACACTGATTCCTATTCTTTCTTCTTTCTTCCTTCCAGATTCACGCTGCCACTTGTATAAACTCTCTCTATAGAGGTTTGTCCGTTCTGGGCTACTGTAGCGGCGCAACATGGCGGCTCCGTAGAGGTGGACCCGCTCCCTATGTAGATATAAAGGACTCATTCTAAGCTTACGCAAACACAATGATTTGTAGTCACAGGTAACTATACACTAATGACAACATACTTATGAATATTATATTCCATTTCTGCTAATAAAGCCCACTAAATCCTACATAGTACACCTTTAAATCATGACATATTACACTTTGTATCTGTTTATAGTTATATTTACTGTAGTGGGACATCCACGAAACAAGCTCTCACTTACAATATAGTAGCTATACACAATCCTTCTCTCACCATCTTCTCTTTTTTCTCTTTTTTGTAGTTAGTAAGACAAAAAATACATTAAAAAAGTGTGACCTTTTCTGTCCTGATGATGTAGAAATACTCCTTCTATAAAAGTGACATAAAAACATGTAAACTGTTACTATAAAAACAACAGCATATTAGAATGAGTGCATTCATATAAATCTTTGAGGTGCACTGGCACTACTGTCAGAGCTGCTGTTATGGAAAATTAATCACCTTCTGAGCAATCAGAGTCCAAGATTCGACAATGATGTGGTAGAGAGGTTTAACATAGGTTTTTTTTTTTTTTGGCTTTTAGTTATTTTAAGCATTTGAATTGTCTTTTCGTATAAATGTGCAGCATAAATAAACATTGAGTATTATAAGTGTACTTAGTAACATTTGTACACTTTATAAAGCGCTCGTAGCACACGGAGAATGCTCAGTCTCACTCCGCCACTCTTACCTGTGTTCACGGTGCCTGGGTTTGAATGAAACCATGCTGGCAACACAAGTCCAGCGAAGATAGAAATGCCAAAGATCAGCAGATTCCTGGAGGAGTTTAAGTCCACGTACTACAAGAAAGCAATGCAAGTTCATTTAGAATATTGTGAGAAACAGGACAAAAAGTAAATCTTCCATCCATCCATTATCTATAGCGCTTTATCCCTCTGGGTCGCAGGGAAGCTGGAGCCAATCCCAGCATGTTCGGGCGAGAGGCGGGGTACACCCTGGGCAGGTCGCCAGTTCGAGGGGATCGAACCCAGGACCTTCTTGCTGTGAGGCGACAGTCAATCTTCTATATTGCTAATTACGTAGTGTATTTTTTACAGGGGGAATTAAATTCATGTATAAGCAAATTGTATTCATTGTGGACTTGGTTTTAGTTTCTCAAGTGTAGAGGGTTTATTAATTGATTTCAGAATTTGTTTTTATTATTAAAGATGCATGTTGTATAATCATTCTTCCTCAGAAAAGGAAGAGTTTAAAGAAATGACTGAAAGTCCAATATTGCCATGACATTCATGTGGATGAATTTTGGACTGTTTTCAGTTCCATGAATAAGAAAAGCAGTTTAGAAAGTCTTGAGTGTGTGTAGATGGGGACGCAAAAGCATTCATTCTAACTCACACTTACTGGAAAGTTCTTGCCTCTGACTCAGACCTCAGATCAAACACATTGTGCTGTTTTCTGCATTTTGCCTCGTGTAGCCTGCAGCACTGATCTCCAGGGTTACTTCCTGCTTTAACATGCCTCGTTGCCTCGTGCAGTTCACAGGGAGCTCTTATGTGTG
>JAQQZX010000002.1:23832992-23848562 GCA_030068355.1 Notoglanidium maculatum
GGGTGACCCGGGGATCGAACCCAGGACCTTCTTGCTGTGAGGCGACAGTGCTAACCACTGCACCACCGTGCCGCCCCGAAAATAGCAAAAATCAGACCAATTTCATTATGGACCTCACACCACCTAATGAAAATGTCATGTCACATGTAAGACAAACAGACAGACAGACAGACAGACAGACAGAGAGACAGACAGGCAGACAGACAGATAGACAGATAGATAGATAGATAGATAGATAGATCACTTTATTCATCCTAGAGGGAATTTCACCTATTATAGCAGCAAGTTCAGGATTATTATTGTGCACACATTCATGAAATAAACCCATACTAAGTTGATCATTGGAATTGATTGATTGATTGATTTGCCCGATTTTCTCCATGATTTGGTCTTGGCCAGCTCCCAACCACCAGAGAGCTCTCCTCTATGATACAACAGCTACCAACCAAGGGAAGGTGAAGGTTAATATGTGCTTCTTCTGAGACTCATGAATAGGTTTGGATATCGTTTGGACAAATTTCTAAGGCAAACTGAACAATATATTAACACAGAGCATTCCTCGGCTTTCCAGAGTATCCTCTGGATGCTTCATTAAATTTGATGTGTTTCCCCTTTACATGCAATTGTTTTTTAATATTTGTAGCACATCCCAGAGTCTGAATCCTTCCTAGTGAAATGCAGGCACACTTTAGACTCTTTAGCTTTAGGCATTTTAAACATGTTTAACCTCCTGAGTTTAAGGGAAAAAAGTCTCCCAGTTAATTTTTTCTTAACTTTCCCCATTGTTTTGAAGATAATGAGCATGCCGAAAAGATTTGTGGTATCATTTAAAAGTTCTAAATGTTCTTTTAAAGACCCATGGAAGTTAGTCCAGTAGCTTGCATGGTGTGGGAGATAAAGAAGTTTCCAAATGTCCTCTAGAAAGGACAAAATTGAACTGCTGGAACTCAGGAGGTTAAGGTAGCTACTAGCAGATGGTTGGTGTCTGTTGCCATCAGAGCAAGTGCAATGTTAACTTGAGGTGTAGTGATGCTTATGTGGCCTGTAACGTCCATTTCAGAGCACCAGAGGGCAAATATTTTAATCTACAGCTCAGGTATTTAAAGGGCACCGAAATTTGTATTTTGCGATTCAGTCCAGTAGATACCAACTCGGTACCCAGCCCTATTCCTGAACTGCAACTTTCTGAAACTGCTGCGTTTGCTGCATCACACAAAGAAAGTGCTATCCTCCCTCTTCTACATGCATGAGCTCACAAATGCCCATGATTGGCTAGTGTTGCTGTGACTGACACTGGAGAGAGAGTATGCCCCTCCCACACAGCAAGCACAGCCAATCTCTCTTGGATTCTTGGCAACGGATCGCTGTGGAATCATCAGGATTAGAAATCTCCAGATGATATGGTGAACATTTTTTCTGTTCCTGGTTTCTGGTTTTTCAGTTTATGTTTACAGGTTTAAGAACCCTTGCTTCAGATTATTCATATGATATTAAATTAAAGAGAAAAGCATGTACATCATGTAAATCCAGTTATTAATTGTAAGACAAATTAAGCTTTAAAATAATGTAACAAATGCACTTCGGTAGAACTAAAAGCATTCAAGGAATTTATGGTATCATCTTAAAAACCAGTTAGAGACTTTGAGGATACAAAAAACTGAAAAATACAAAGGTCAACATGTATGAACAAGTCATGGAAAGAAGTACAAATAATACGGGTGTAACACTCTCTGTATCTGTTTAGTTTTGCAAATATGCATATTATCTGTACGTGTGTGGTCTGCGTTAAACAAGAACTGGGCTTGTTTTTTCTTCTTTTCTTTTCCTGGTATAACTATGCACCAGGAAGCACCGGAAAACACTCCTGGACTTCAGTTCCTTAGCTCCATCACTCGAGTCCTTAATCTCTCTCAACCTGACGTCCTGTGGAACTCTCTGGAAATTTCCTGAATAAGCTGGGGTACGACCTTTCAGAGCACTGATTTCTTCTCCAAAACAAGGAGCTGTCATTTATAGTTGTCTACAATAGCCACCTAATTATATTTGATCAAGTTTATCTGTCTAGTTTTTGGGTTTGATGCCCTACAGAAAGATCAGCAAGGTTCCCCCTAGTCTAGAACCAAATAAATAACTAAATAAATAAGTAAATGAATAAATAAATAAATAAATGAGATGATGAGAATGATACCACTTTTTCTTTTCCGATACTGATTCCGAAACTGAAACCCGTCCAGTGTTGTTTTCTTTAAAAACTGCTAAGCTTTAAAACGTTGCTTTGTCACTTCACACTTTCACACAAAAATCGCTTACATCGTAAATCTATTAAATATAAAAAGGTATAATTATAATTATAATAAAATCATTCCTATCAAATTATATATATATATATATAGACATTTCTAGTTTTAAAAATATTTTCCCCCCAAAATCCAATCCCATTTGTTACAGGATCTGATATCCAATATGTTTTCTCTGATACATATATTTCTCTGATATATATATTTTTTTGCCTGATACTGGGTTGATCATTCTTGTGCAACCTTAAATAAATAAATAAATAAATAAATAAATAAATAAATAAATCGACCATTGTGCCTCCTAATTGTATCTTTATCATCATCCATTTAGAACACATTATCTGTTCACTCTGGATAATGTGTTCATATTCAGTTATAAATAAGCAGGAAATGTTCTCATGGGACTACACAATGGGTCTTTTAAAAGGAAAACATTTTCCACTGAACCATCTGATACTGAAGTCCTGACATGCTGCAAAAACCTGTCAGATGTGCCGTGGTGTTGTTTTTAAGTTACATTTTAGGATCTTCCTGTGTTTCACATGGTAATGCGTCATTCCTCAGTTGCATTGACCTGATGGTAATATAAAGTAAAATAAATGTAATGTGACCACCTAAACTGGTGCAAGTAATTTAATTGACTAGGTGCAAAACTAGATCGGTAATAAGGTTGGAGATAGATGATCCCTGGACAGAAGACCACTTGTATTTGAAGTAGACTGAACAAAGTCTGTCATTTTAGATTGATTTAACTGATTATTTTCTTAAGCAGTGCAACTACACCCACTAGGCTAATATTTGGTGAAAACTCCAGTGGAGAGAAAAGCAACGCTCAATCTCTTTCTGAAGGAGAAAGTTGGAGACATTTGTAGCAAGGTCTTGGACCATTCACAAATTCTTCTATTCGACAATTCAGGTGCCAGGTCTGTCCAACGGATTTTGCATTTTTATTACTCTTGAATAATTCAAATCTTTAATAAACCTACAGAACTTAGAAAACAGCTTATTGCCCCGTTGCAGCACACTATAAATTAAAGTTATTTAAAAATATAATCACTTGTACATTGTGTGAATATGTTTACCATTTCATTCTTGAAATGTTCTTTTCCACAGGTCAACCATTAACGATTCTAATGAAAAGTGTCCAGTTTTGTTCATTCAGTTACCTGAACACATCCATGTCTAAGAAAAATTTACAATTTTCCACCAGTTCAACAGGAAGTTGCTTCATCTTAATTTCCCGAAGATCATCATCAGAAGAAAAGTAAATGATTAGAATGTCCTCAGTGTCCTCATGCCATTAGCATGGATGCTAGTTAACTACATTTTGTGCATTTGCTCATGTGCTTTAAAATTCAACCCTGTTACTCATTTAAGAGCGAAATGCAGCACAGAAACCTTGTAAAAATAAGATTGTTGTCTGAGATGAGTTACCACATTTTTTTTTTAATTGGTCACATAATCAGGAACAGGGATCAGGTTTTGGGTTAAAATCTCCTGGTATTACAGGATTCATGATCCATCAAACTTTAAATGAGCTCCTGCAACCCCAATGCTCACACAAACAGCCCCAAAGCATCATTAATCCACCAAAACACTGCACCGCATTTTACAGTGGGTTTGGAGGAATTTTCGAGCTCATTGTTAGTTTCAAAGACGCATGACTGAAGTTCTGGCTCTGCATTTTTTGTGGGTTCCTTTGTGCAAGCCTTTAAAATGGGATTGTGCAAGGCTTTTAAATCGAATTGTTGGTATGGCAGTGACAAATATTTGTTAGTGGTTATTATAAATATTCTCTTTAGGGGCGCCAATAGTTTTGCCACTTATGATTTTGAGAGATTTTGATTTTTCTTCTTAAAATGAATTTTATTCCATGAAAGGTAAATAGTTTCACTAAGTGTATGAATCACTGAATTGTTTGAATCATTTGAATAAATTTATTTTACAAACATTTCTGTGTATTTATTTTTTTGAAAAAGTGCCAGTTATGGATGCATCGATACCTTTTTTTACACAGAGTACAAGTACGTTTGTTGGTGCCTGACACTGACAGTGAAATGTGTAACCTACTTAGTGTTAATCAATCAGGGGCATGATGGGGCATTTTATCTAGCTCTGTTTACATCAGTTGTTGCTATGTGCTGCTAGCAATGAATTCCTCATGCGGATTTTTATGTTCAAGGCACTTGAGCATGAGAAGAGTATCTTTCATAGACACAGCTTGAGCGTTGCCGACATGATTGCACAGAGCAGTATCAGACACGGAGGTCATTTAAAAAGAGCATTGTGAGTTGCAGCTTGACTCAAGAGCAAAGTGTTGATGTTGGCGAAAGTAAGTGCACATATATAAGTGCTCAGTACTCGCAGAAGTGAAGTGCTCTCTTTCTCTGGTGATTGTTCTGGACCTCAGAAAAATCATGTGGAAGTGAACATGTGGCGTGCTGTTTTTTAACTGCCACTGTCATGTCAGGCGTTCCCCAGGGTTCCATCCTGGGACCTGTACTTTTTCCCACGCTCCTGATCCCATTGCGACCAATTATATGCAAACAATTTTTATGTGGATGACGTGTAGCTGTATCTTCATCTGCAAATTGGAGACCAGGGTTTTTTAAACGTGCACTTTAAACTTGCACTTTAGGCAGTCTTGTGTTGTCTTTTGTTGCATGCGTGCACTTGTTGTAATTCTGTGTTGTCTTGTATGTAGCACCATGATCCTGGAGAAAGTTGTCTTGTATCACTATGTACTGTATCATCTGTATATGGTGATAATGGCAATAAAAGCCACTTGACTTGACTTGACTAAAGATGTTCAATGAGTAAACATATAGTGTACGTGTAGTTGAATGGCTTCAGTTAAAGGTCCAGTGTGTAGGATTCACTTGATTGCAACTGCCTAAATGCCCCTCCCTTATCCCTCCCTTTCCAAGCGTGTATTAGAGCATACGGTAGTCATCAGGTACCCGTAGCGTACTTCCAAGTACTTCACATTCACACCCGCTCACTTTTCCGTGCTAAATAATAAGCATGATCTGCCATTTTTCAAAAATTGGGCTCTCAAACTAGCAACAGCAAACACTGATTCCTCTTCTTTCTTCTTCATTGTCTTCCCTTCTTCTTCTTCGTCATCCTTACAGTGCTTCCTTCAGGATTGAAGGAACGCTGCCACTCTAGAGGTTTGTCTGTTCTTGGCTACTGTAGCGGCACAACACAGTAGCTCCGTGGAAGAGGACACGCTCCCTATGTAGACATAAAGGGTTCAATCTAAACTGACGAAAACACAATGACTTGTAGTTACAGGTAATTATACACTAATGAACACATACTTATGAATATTATATTCCATTTCTGATAATAGATCCCCCCTAAATCCCACCTAGTGGACCTTTAAACAAAAAACAAACAGAGGTCATTTTATTCCGTCCCCCCTAATTTAACTCTTACATCTTATGTCAAACATGATGCAATTTGTTTTTCTTTTATAATTTTGACCATGAGCTAAAACTTGAAAAGAAAAATTATTGCAGTTGTCAAAAGCAGTTTTTTTTTTCAGCTCAGAACAATGAAATCATTTTTGTCCTCACTTGACATAGAAAAAGCTGTTCATGCTTTTATTTCACCTCAACTGGATTATTGTAATGCCTTGTATGTTGACATCAGCCAGCCATCTGCGACACATCTGTAACTTGTTCCAAATGCTGTAGCTCGGCTGCTTACAAAAGAAGCGGGATCATATTACCCCAGATTCAGCTTACCTTCACTGGCTTCCACTTAAATTCAGGATACAATTTTGAAAGGCCCAGTAACTGCTGGAAAAAACTTTATATTGATGTATATAGACCACTTTGTAAAGCAATTGTTCGGCAGGCTCTATTGCTCTATTGTGCTCTATTAATAAAATTTACTTACTTACTTACAAGTGTTACTGTTTCTCTGCATACTTGAGGATACCTGTGTATGCAAGCTCTTTAAGGATGCTGTAGTTCCGCCTCTTGATATTTTCACAGACCATGGTTTGCAGTCTGCTTAGCTTTAATCAAAAATCATGGAATATTTCCAGATCTGTGTTGTTTTGTCTCACTTGTTCATTAGCGCTAGCATTATGTCACATAGTATAGGATGTTGGTATCAGAGCAGTAAGAAAAGTACATAGTCAAATAACTGAGCCTGGGCATGGACCAATATCATTATCATTGCATCCCTAGTGCCTCTGACACACCCACCTGGATAAGGCATGAAGAACCACTCAGCAGTGCTAACTGCATCCAGGTCGATGTCTGTCCGGGCCTGGTAGCCGTACTCATGCGGCGAAGTCGGCAGAACATCGAAGTATGTCAGGAGAAAGCATACCAGCCATGCTCCAGACATCCCAAACAAAACCTGCCAAATAGGCAACAACACATTCCTTGGCTTTTCCTCAGAGCCTGAAGGCGCTAAGAAGAATACTAAAGGTGCAAACAGGAGCATTTGAAATTTTGTAACTTGCAAATCCACCCTGCCTTCGGTCATGAAACAGGAATGAGCTTGTACAGCACAAACAAAAAGGATTCAGCTTTTTTAATGTCAAACTGTGATGTAAAATATGGCACTCACTGGACCCAATGGCATGGGGTGTATAAGCCGGGAATATTCTTCTTAACAGATTTCACTGTGGGTTGTCAGAAATCCCCCCCCCCCACACAAACCTATTTCACCTTTCTTCTGACAAATGAAACATTATACTTCCTCAATTCTTTTTCTGCACCGATCTGGAAATAATGTGATTTAAATGACACTAAGCTGATGTTTCAATCCAGTCCAAACGCTTCCTTTTAGCTGCTTTCTCCCTTAAGCGCGAGCAAATCTGCTGGAACTCACACCATGCTATAAACACCATAAACCTTAGCATCTTTTGGAAACCCATTTCCAAAAACCCCATGGTTCACTATAACTCATAGGCTATTTAGTGGCTTTGACAAAAGACGTAGACATAGAGACTGCAGAGTGTAATAAAAATAGATTAAAAAAAGCTAAACAAACCAGATGAAACTCACCGAGAACAGGCTGAAGAGAGGGTACTGAAACACTTTCCACTTCTTGTCCCTGTAAGCAATGAGAGGCACTTTGACCTTGCTGAGATACTGGGAGAAGAGAAGGATTAGAAATACTGTCCTGTAAAGAAAAAAAAAAAGTTAAAGAAAAACATTCTGGTGATAAGTTAGGTCGAATTTCTAATTCAGAAACTTTACACACTTTAAACAGTTTTGTGGTCTTAATGTAGAATGTAATATGATCACTGGCTGTGTCTGAAACTCCATACTGGATACTACTCGTGTACTAATCTTAAAGCAAAAGTAGTAAGAAGTATGCAATGCATGAAAAATAAAAAGTTTCAATTATACAACCGTTGCCCGAATGATATACTACTCTGGCGAAAATTTCCATGAATACCACGATGCAACGGGATGATTTCCAACTTGCCAAAATTCTCAACAAACATGGCAGATAGCGGAAGTGACTTGGCCTCCAGTTCTGAATGTAAATGTTAAATAAATAATAAGTAAATGTAAAGTATCATTTCTCATTTCATCATATGTTTTCTTGTTTTTTAATAGAACAAACAGCCCAACCGATAGCATATTCTAACTAATGTAAGTGAAAGGCATTCTACATGGTACCTTACTGAGGTCGCCAGCTAACATTCTGTAGCAATAGCCAGGCCAATAGCCAACAGCAATAGCTGTGTGACGTAGACTGTGAAACGCCTACTAGCAAAGTCCTTAGTCTAGTATGCTACATGGAAGTTGCCATATGGTGCTTTCAAATGGGGTTCGTGAGAAAAGTCAGGATTCCCCCCTTCTTACGTGGAAATTATCTGAAAGCTCAGAGTTCACAAGATGTGACATGTTTGCTGATGTTTTCAGAAATGGCAGAGGCCATGGAAGTGCAGTTTTCAGTGGATGGCAAGTTAAATATATTGTAATTTTTGCCATCTAGTTTTCTTCATAATTTTATAATATGACTGGAAAATGTTGATATTCCCAATGGCCTCATCTTGTCATTATGCCTTTGCCTTTCCTACATTACGTTACCTGCTCGTTGGCTTGCTAAATTGTTTGGCATCCATGTTGCCGTTGCCTAGCAGTTCTTGTTCTTGTGACGGCACTACTTGAACAGCAAGCATTCCGTGTACATGACTTCCCGTGTTGTAATCACGAGCTCACAGGTTCCATTTATGGCAGCAATAATTGCATACTATACTGTACACTAGGGTGGGGAGAAGTGTGTAGTAAATGGTGTATTCTGGACTAGTATGCAGTGTGTAGTACACCAGTACACAGTTTCTGAAACAGCCATTTTATACTCTGGTGCTGTTGAATTCTGGATTCTGATTGGTCAGACATCCACTCAGACAGTAGTGCAGCTGGAAGTCACAGGTTTATATTAACGTGCTCGTTCTAACACGTTATCCTTTCTATAGCAACAGCTCATTCGCTTGGACTTGTACAGCAGACGCTCCATATAATTTAAACCTATATATTTGTTTAAAGTGTAATTGTTCATGTAAGGAGATTTATTTATGGTATCTCCAGTGTCAGCAGTAGAAGTCACTATGTGTTCCATGGAGTTCACACTTTCTGTTTTTTTTTCCCATAATAATAATAATAATAATAATAATAATAATAAAGAGAGAAAAAAGAAAGAGGCTGGTGAGGGAACAACTATTTACAGCTGCTATAACATATTCAGCACCTGGAATGGTCTTGATTTGAGATGTCTCCCAACTTTAAATGTAACTATAAATGGATAAAATTGTAATTGTTGGCAAACTGCTGTGGTATAAGAGGAATAAAACACTTAAGGACGTGTTGTTATAGGAAGATCATCTTTTAGTCACTTTAACTGCTAATATTTATTTGTAATTTTACGTATATATGTTAATATTTTTATACTAATCTTATCTATACAGTTAGTTTCCACAGTACACAGTTACCAGCTTAGCCTTCTCCTACATTCAGAAAGGTATTTTTATTTTTTAAATATAAAGTCTATGGTGTAATTCCATTTCATCCAGGCTCCCAGGTTTTCCCACCTCACTCTCAGTGTTCCTGCAATATACTCTGGATCTACAGAGTAATGAAGATGAATTTGTTAATTATATATTAAAAAAGCGACACCGCTCAGATGTTAGATTGGTGCAGCAGCTTTATGTCAACACATGTCATTAATCCATCAGCACTTTCACAGTTTAAACTTCTCCACAGATCCAGAAAATACTGTTTAATTTTTTTATGCAACTGATATTAATAGTAAACTATCAATACTATTCAATGATTAAGACCAACTTGTGTATTATTAATGTTCAAATTTGCTCTAGGGCACGTGCTAAATGGAAGTCTTTTATGCTTGATGGCTCAGAGCAATTACATTTTGGTTGGAATGTGGTTTGATGACTCTATGCTGCAGCTTAAGTACAAAGTCCACAAAGTCCATAAAGAGGAAATATCTTTTTCTTTCCCCTCTTATGGTAACTGCACTCAGCCAAACAGCACACTGCAATCTGGATGTGAGCATTGAGCATAATGAATGGACCTCAGTGATTGGCCTCAGGCTACTAGTCTACAACAGGGACAAACAAACTTGCATACACATCCCCTCAGACAAAGGCATGCACACAAAGGCGTACACTGCGATACACATACACACACGGAGGCACCTGGAGTGGCAAGCTAATGGGCTGGTAAACGGAGATGTGTAGACTGCCGTCCGATGAATGCAGTGCTCTGTGATACACCTGGCAGACCTTTAAATGTTCTTTTAGGTCATTAATGAAACAGGACAGGCTGGAACCATGCACTAAAAGCCATCCTTTCTCTCTGCATCCAATCCCTTCCCGATCTGCAGTTAGGAACACTGAACTGAATGTACTGCACAAGAACTGTTGTTGCTATAATATAATATTCTGCTGATAGATTTATTGGCCTTCTATGGCTTCACAAACAAATTACAGACAGAACAGAGGTCAACCATTACAGTGCGTTTAAATCAAGAATGTTTGACAGATTTATGATTGCAGTCATTACCAGCAATGTACTTGGTGTAAACTGCTGCTGCTACTTTATTATTTAGGTTAATAGTTGCTGCCTCAAAGTTTCAGTAAGTCAGAAAAAAGTTTCTTTTGAGTCTTTTGACTGGTTCAAACATCAGCCTCTTTGGGAGTTAATACCTGCCTCAAAGTTGGTTAATGGCTTCTGAATCCTGCCTTAGTTTAAGTTAATTGTGTCTTAAACTTGTGTGTCGGTTTTAGTTAATTGGTCCAGTTTCCACTTCAACTTCAACTTCCACTTCAACAGGAAGTTATTTGCTGTCTCAGATTTCTGCCTTAAATTTCTGCCTCAGTTTGATTTAACTGCTGTCTTAAAAATGTACCTGATCTTCAGTTAATGGGTCCTCAAATTTCTGGCTCAGCTTGAGGTAATAGGTCCTCAAACTTCTACCTCCACCAGAGTTAACTGCTGCCTCAAATTTATGCTCAATGCTTCAGCTTGTTTTAACTGTTGTCTCAAATGACTACATCTGCTAATTTGTCTGCTAATTTACTCAGTTTGAGATATTTGCTGCCTTAAATTTCTGCCTCAGCTTGAGTTATCTGCTGCCTCGAACTTAATTCTCCTGATCTTCATTTAATGAGTCCTCAGATTACTTGCTCATTTTGAAATAATGGGTCCTTAAACATTTGACTCCACCTGAGTTAACTCCTCAGTCCTGAGTTAACTACTGTCTTGAATTTCTGTCTCAGTTAGTTTTAACTGTTGTCTCAAATTAATTGCTGTCTCAAACCTCTACATCCCCATCTTTTGACACATAATGAGTTAATATGGCCTCAAATTTCTGCCTCAGCTTGAGTTAACTGCTGCCTCAACCTATGCCTTGACTTCAATTAATTTTGTCTTAAACCTTTACCACAGCTTAACAGCCTCCTCCTCTTTCTGCCTCAAGTGGAGTCAACTACTGCCTCAGGTTTCTGCCTCAGCTTGAGATAATAATTTCTCAGATTACACAGCCTAAACTTTTGCATGGGCTTGAGTTAAGTGTTGTCCTAAACCTATGGTCTCCAACCCTGTTCCAGGTGATCTACCTCCCAAAGACTGTAGCTCCAGCTACAATCTTGCCCACCTGACCATCTAATCATTACCTTAAGGCAGCGATTAGATGGCCAGGTTGGCACAATTATGGTTGGAACTAAAGTCTTTGGGAGGTAGTGCTCCAGGAACAAGGTTAGTGACCACTGCCCTATTTTGCTACCTCAGGTTAAATTAATGGCTCCTCAAGGTTCTGCCTCAGCTTGAATTACCTGCTGCCCCAGCCTTCTACCTAGAGTCTCAGCAATATACCACAAACTGACTCACAGAGCTGAAATGCCCCAGTGTGCTCCTGACTTCTTTCCAGCTTGGATAAAGAGTGAGAGCCCGATCAGATTGATGGTTGGAGCAATAGCCAGAGGTCCGATGAACTTCAGCACAAACCCCACCAATCCTGAGAGTCCAAGCACGACCTGAAGCAATGACGCCACCAGGATCGCTCCCTGGATCTGGGAAAGGAGTGTACATTAAACATAAACACTTTGCCTAGCAGCAGTGATTGGAGGTTCTCAAATCCAGTTTAGTCCAGTTCGCATTACAGTCCAGAACCATCACATCTGATTGGCCTTGATTACCTAGATCAGGTATTTATCAATGGTATTTTGTGGGAGTCATTAATATAGTCTGGAAGCTCTGCCAATAATTGATCCTGGTAGTGAACTTGAAAGCTTGTGAAAAATGCTCTTATGACTCTCATAGTTTCATATCTCAGTATGACTTCTAAACCAGCTATATTCAAGTATATTTCATTTAAGTGATATGTCTCTTACATTTCACTGATCTCACAGAGAATTCCTCAGCTCTCCCACTCTGAATGGGTGTGTGAATCGGTCTCATTGGGTGTGTCCTCTTTTGCCATGAGACTGCCTTTGGGGTAAACCTGTGGTGTGGTATTAATCCAATATTTCATCCTTTATTATGACTGCATTGTGACTTTTGTGCACAATTCTATCACTTTACCCTGAACCTTATGTTATTTGTGGTTTGCTCTGTTCTTCCTACAAATTGCTTACACTTGTTTCTTTTTCGTTGGTGGAAACTTACTGTCACTATCAGCTGCTTCAGCACTTCACCTGTAAGTCTTTTTGAATGAAAGAATCTGTCAAGCAGGGGCCCGAAAGCAGAGGTGTCTGAGAAAGCCACATCGCCCCCTAGTGAAACAGTGCAAGGCATATTTATGTGATTGTAGTTTAAATATTCTAATTATAAATTCTTCAATCAACTTTAGTCTTAAGTTGGTTTAAAAATCAATAAAGCGGCCATGTATGTCTAAGTAATGTCAAGTCAAACATAGTACAGAAAAGAGCACTGTTTCTCTATATTATGGTAATACTAGTAGCCATTAGCCTTTGATTGAAAAAAGTAAAAAATAATATTTAAACACGTTCATGGAAGCAGACCTACTTCAGTACTAGTATTAAGCTACTTACCCATCCATCCATCCATTATCTATACCGCTTTATCCGTCTGGGTCGCTGGGGGAGCTGGAGCCAATTTCAGCAGACTTTTTGGGTGAGTAAGCTATTTATTTACTTTTTTATTTCACTTATCTAATTATTAACCTATTTATTTACTTACAGTTGCATCATCCCTGCCACCCACTTCTCTGTCTCAGCGCACCACAGACTCTGTTTCCCAGCAGTCTCAGCGGCCACCAGACATGGCTGCTGATGACTGCAACACCCAGCACCCCTCTGCATTTCCCTGCACACAGTCCTTTGATTATTGATTGTTTGCACCTGTTTTGACTTTAGTTTGTTTCACAGTCACATTACTTAAGACCCATTGGTTTTTTAGTGTGTTGCCAAGCATTAATGTGTGTCCACAGTTATTGTTAAGCCTAGTTTCATGCCCATGACTTTCTGGTTTTTAATTTTTGTTGTGACGTTGACATATCCTTGCCTTAGATATACCGGTTTGGCAAGTGTTTTTGTTTTTGGACCTTGCCTAGTGAGCTTTCTGCCACCGCCACCCATAGACAGCTCCTCGGAGAGCACCACCAGCACATCCAGGAGCTGAACAAATGCCTCAGTCAACTCATGAATGCCATTGCTCCTACACTATCTCAAGCAACTGCTGTTAAAGTCTCCAGTTCTTGTGTCGCTTGTCTTGACAAGTATAAGGGTGAGCTGTCTAAGTGTAAGTGAAAGTGTAAGGACTCCGGTACTTTGCCAGACAAGCCACGTAGACCGACTGCAATGACCATAAGTGTATTATTGTTTGTTCTGTGTGCCATTTGTGTGTCTGTTCTGGTGGTGGGATGGGTGTCTTTTGTCTCATTCTTGTTTAGACCCAGCCCACTGCTACGTTTCCTGCATCCATCTTCCCATTGGATTATCAGTGCTCCTTACCCGACCTTGCTCTGCCTCCTGTTTTGGGATTGGTTGGCTGTACCTTCAGACAAGTATTTAAACCTCAGCCTCACCTCAGGAAATTTGTGCCTTTGCTTTGTTTGTTCAATCTGTCTCCTGTGTACTTGATTCCTTGTTAATGACTTTCTGCCTGATCAATACTAAATTATAGTATTTATTAAGATAAATACTAAAATTAAAATACAAAGAAAAAGTTATCTTGGTCTCACCATCTTTTTTCTGTTGTGTGTTGCAGCCCAACCTAGACTAGGACATAACACCGAACAGCAGAAGATCACTCAGACTATCATCATGATAGTGGGTAAGGTGCTGGGGTGGGCAACCGCAGTTCAGGAATTCTGTGATGAGGCACTGACCTCCTTCAATCAGTTTCTTGAACTTTTTTGCTGTGTGTATCAACATTGTCTGGAGGGAGGGGAGGTCAGAGAACAACTGTTGGCTGTGTCCCAGGCTAAAGGTTGTGCAGAAGAACATGCACTTGAGGTTCACACTCTAGCCACCAGGAACGGCTGGAACGAGCCTGCATTGAAAGCCACCTTCAACTGTAACCTCAACAAAGAGATGGCATGCCATGATGACAACAATTCCCTAGATTCGCTGATTAACCTTGCCATCCTCCTTGACAATCTTCTGAGGAAGAGACCATCCCCACACACCAACCTTTCTCTTCTTGAGCTTACACCTTGAGCTGAGGCCATGTGGTTCTCACATGCCAAGCTCAACACTGCTAAGGAGGACAGAGGAGGAGACAAGAGCAGCTCTGCTATTACTGACAGGAGCCGAACCACACAGTTCTGTCCTTCACGGTGAAAGAAACCAAGAACCTGAGTTAAGACTTAGGGTATGCCAGAACCTTTCCCCTCAAAACTCATCTCATCATTGTCTGACAATGAAATTTCAGATAAAGCACTCTACAGAATGTCCTCACAGCTTTGATTGACTCTGAAGCCACTGGGAATTTCATCAAGCAAGACACAGTGTCATGTCTCAAGCTACCGACACAACCTTTCCAACATCCTCTACGCATCTGGACCATTGATGGAACCCTCATTGACAGGGGTGCTGTCACCCACTGTACCAAGCCACTTCATCTCCAAGTCAGTGCAATCCACCAAGAATCTCCTTCCTAGTTACCATCACTACGGGCCAACATGTAATTCTGAGATTTCCCTGGATGCAACAACATAACTTGCTGATATACTGGAAGTACAAGGAGTTCATCTAATGGTCTCACTACTAAGATTCATTGTCTACAGTTTCCATGAGCGTTGAATGTCCTGAGATCAGTAACAATGTCACTATCCCCAAGACTTATCACAAATTTGCTGAGGTTTTCAGTAAAGCTAAGTCCACCGGTCTGCCTCCACACTGACGCTATGATTGCACCATAGATATTCTGCAAGGTAGATCTCCTCCCCACAACAGGATCTACCCACTCTCCCTTACTGATCAGTGTGCTATGGAGGAGTATATTAAAGAGGTGCTCAAGCAGTCATACATTCGCCTGTCAACATCTACTGCTTCAGCTGGGTTCTTCTTTGTAGAAAAGAAGGGGGTGGATTCAAGCCTTAAATTAATTATTTTGGACTCAAATTCATCCATCCATTATCTATACTGCTTTATCCGTCTGGGTCGCAGAGGAAGCTGCAGCCAATCTCAGCAGATTTTGGGTGAGAGGCGAGGTACATCCTGGGCAGGTCACCAGCACAGGGCTAACACAGACAAACAGCCACACACGCTCACATTCACACCTATGGGCAATTTAGAGTAGCCAGTTGACCT
>JAQQZX010000002.1:23864401-23883546 GCA_030068355.1 Notoglanidium maculatum
CTACGTGATGCAGTAAAACCAAAACTATATTTGTGCAACCCAGTAGGTACCTGTCACAATCAGTGACAACTTTACAGGAAGCAAGACTTTTCAAAAAAATTGTTGTTCAGTGTTATTAGCTCTAAGTAAATCATTATAAATGTTCTTATAGTCACCTCATGCCGTTAGCGTGGACGCTATTGAACGACATTTTGCTTTTGCTAATTCTATGCTGAGAATCTCATAGTGAAGAAACTATACATTTTTATTTTCAAAATTCATTACAAGCGATACATGACTCTGTAACTGTGGAATCATCCTGACATTCCTGAGACAAATCCAAAGCAGGAAGTGAGAGTTTATCAAGAACCTGCATCTCTCATGATTACTGAAACTGTATTCAGGTCAGCCCTGAGGATTTTAATAAATATGACTGATTGTATTAGAGCTGAAATCACACACACACACACAAACACACACACACATGGAGGAGAGGTGGTATGCAGGCGAGCTCGCCGTATGGCCTTCATCTTATCCAACACCGCTTCTGACAGGAACACACAGACCAGACTAAGAATAACTGCTCACACTCGCAGTCTAATCTAACACCTTTCAGGACGTGGGAATGTGTGTCACACACAATTGTCCAGAACAGGCAGCAACACACCTCCCACTCAGCTATGGTGTGTGTGTGTGTGTGTGTGTGTGTGTGTGTGTGTGTGTGTGTGTGTGTGTGTGTGTGTGTGTGAAAGAGAGAGAGAATCAGAGAGAACTTTCAAAATGGCGGCATAATGTTTTTTTCTTTCATATCTTATACCTGCTTAAAATAAAAGTAAAATGTAGCAGCAGCTAGTTGTTTGCACACTTATTAACTGTTGTATTTAATTATGGATAAGGAGCAAGTTTTCTGATTACAAATTGATCCTAATTTGAATATAAGTTATATATCAGTAGAGACCTCCAGCTGTATGGATTATCTGTTTAAACTAGCAGGTTATTGATAGCTAGCGAGGTTAGCATTTCTTCTTCAGGTCTTCTTTTAAGCTTTACCCTTTTTTTAAATGTACTGAACTTACCTTGGTTTGTTCATATTATTGAAGGTATAAAAATTTCAAACAAACAAAATGCTAAAAGAGTGAAAAAAAGTCAGCACTTGAATGAAACACATTGGATGTGCAGTTACAGAGAAATAATCAGCAACAGAGTGGAGCAAAGTGACTGTAACCAAGCCAAAGCTGATTATTTCCCTATGACATCACATCCAAAAGCGTTTTACTCCTCTTACACCTCAGCAATATGCTGACAATTAATTTTTTTATTTATTAAAGTTGCACTATGTAGGATCTACTGGCAACTAGTGTTATGTTGCAGATTTGCAGCCAACTGAATGCCCCGTCCCTCACCCCTCCCCTTCCAAGTATCAGCGTATCAGAAGGTACGGTGGCCATCAGGTGATCGTAGCGTACAATACAAAATGATGTCATTATCTATCACCGCATCGGGTAGCCATTAAGCTGATAAGGTTACTTTAAATAGATATTTAGAAATTGTATTTAGTTATTTAGTCTTTAAAACTATAGGTCATAACAGCGCAGTGTGTTCTGCATCGTGGTAGTGCTTTTATTGCTAATGTTAGCAGGATACATTTGCTTTTCATTTGAAGAGTCAAATATCTGATTTACCACCCGGTAGCATTACTGAGGTTAGAGGGGGAGATGTGGCCAGGGCCAGGTGCGGAAGAGGAGCTAGCCAAGCTGCAGCTGCCCAAAAAGAAAAGGAAAGAGTGGAAGCCCTCCAAAGGAAGCGAAGATAAGTAAGGTAGGTTTGTATTTATAAAATTATTTTATTACATCGGTCTGTGCATATGAAACAACACCAACAGAACAGAAAGTGGTATTTACACACACAGCAGCCCTGTGCTTTACCTGTAGCAGTGTTACTGTAGTCTGTAGTTTGGTGTGTTATCGTAGTGTAACACGAGTCTTAACTTGTGAAACATCAGCGGAATGATTATATAAATACTATAGGGTTGGTATCATGCAGCGACATTTTGACATTATTTAAATCTAATTAGCTGTCCAGCACAAAACAGGCAACTTCAGCATCACTCTGAAAACATTTACATATAACACTCATCAGTGATTTCCATCAGGGAAAAGCCACATTATCCTTGTTTTCTGCCGTTGTGTGTCCCAATTTCTCCGACCTCGCTTCGTTTCATGCTTTAACGTCTTTAAAAGGGATTCGTTCTCCCTTATTGTTTCTTGTGTTGAATAATAAGTGTGATCCTCCATATTTACAAAGTTCGGGTTCTCAAACTTGTTAGCCAGCATCAGCAAACACTGATTCCTTTCCTTTATTCTGGTGCTTCCTTCTGGATTCACGCTGCTGCTTGTAAAACCGTGAAATGTGGAAGGTGCTCTCTAGAGGTTTGTCTGTTCTGGATTAATGTAGCAGCATGGCAGTGCAACATGGCAGCCTCCAGTGGAAGTGGTGCCATCGTTGTGTTTTCATAAGATTAGAACGAGCCCTTTATGTCTACATATAGTGCGGGCCCTATGAGGACATAAAGGGCTCATTCTAAGCTCATGAAACACAACGATTCGTAGGTACAGGTAATTATACACTAATGAACACCTACTTATGAATATTATATTCCATTTTTGCTAATAGATCCTCCTACATATCCTACATAGTGGACCTTTAAAGAACATGTCATACTTTTTATCCGTTAACGCGTAATGTCCATGAAACAGGTTTGTTTCTGTTCACACTTACGTTATATAAGCGATAAACAGTCGTTCCATTTCTTTTTTCTCTCTCAAGTTAATAAGACAAAAAAAAAAACGCATGTTGTCATGTTAGCGAGAAACCTAGTGAGTGACACTAGAGACTCGTCTCTTTGCAGGAAATCATTATATCGATGATTGAAAAGGTTAATCTGTTTAAAAGTGGAACGTTCCTTATACGTCGTGAGTTCCTGTGCATGAGCTGTTTCTATGGAAACGATAACCTATCAGAACTAGCACATTAATAAAAACCTGTACTTTTGTCAGAGCTGCTGTTCTGACCAATCATCTCTGATAATTCAGCAGGTGATTTGGTGTTGCGAGTAAAGCACATTAAAATGTTAGACTTGTTCAAACACCATATTTTATTGTAGAAATTTAAATAAGGAAAGAGAAAACGAGACAACATTAGCCTGTTAATCCATGACGAGCTGGTGTATTTATCTAGACTAGACGACAAAGTTCACTAAATCATGCTGACTAATGCTCGAAGTGTGACACAGGGTTTGTTCATCGGATGTGATCTTTTAGGCAAAAAAGAAGAAGAGACAGAGTTTAGACCTACCTGACATGTTATAGATCGCTTTTGCAGATTTTTGGCTGAACTACTAAAACACACTTTCTCTCTCCCTGTATACATTTCAGCACTTACTGGACTCTCGGAAGAGGCCTGGACATGTGCAAATGTGAGCCTGGCATTGGAGCTGAGAGCGCTTGGAAGCCATTAATCGATTCTCTCCTCTTTCAGGATGTTTCTCCATCGAGCTTCAGCCTGCCAGCAGTTCCTGTTACTCACGCGCTTACTGATAATGTTTCCATCCACGTTGTGTAACAGCAGAATCACACAGCTGTCCTGTAGCTCAGCGGGGCTCTACCTGACACATCACACACACATTTAAACAGGCCTACACACACAGTGATGCAATGTTGTGTAACACCTGAGTTAAAAGCCCGTTGTTCAATACAGGAAGTTCAGCTTCTTTTAATAACTGCAAAATTATTTCTTGATTTCGTTGTACATTCGTACAGCCTTTTATTTCTCAACATCGGCTAAATTTGAAAAACTCTGACGTATCAGTTGTGATACAGTACCACAGAAGATTGAAACGAGGAGCAGACGGAGCATTAAACCTCTCACACTGATCTGGGACGATGCAGACAGGGGGCCATCGTTTGGTTCAGTAAGACGCGATCAAGAGGCCGAGAGCCAATCAGGATCTGACATGAGTGACTAGAATTCCAACACAAAGTGAATGTCTGGGCACTGAAAACAGACCTGATATGACTTCCTCAAAACCAAAAGTTTCAGCCTTTGTGGCTACATAATGTGTTACTACAAGCTATAAAATATTGAAAACCAGTCAGTTACTTTTGCTTTAAGTATTTCTAATATTTTCTTGTAATAAAAGTTTGACAAAGCATCGTATCGTTTATTTTTATAAATCCGAGGCTGGGCCCAAACTTCTGGCCTGTAGTGTATATTGAGCTACTGTATTCCTGATCACTCAGGAATGCGTTATAAACATCCAGCTCAATCGACCTGTATTTTAAACGAACCTCTGCAACCCTGAGTGTGTTTGAGTTGATGGTAAGTGATGGGTTTGTTCCTGAGGAAGGACGAGATGTGGAGAGAAGCAGTTTACTGGCTGTGGCACGGCTGTTTTCACCTCATCAATATTTCAACAACACTGCCCTTCCTTCCTTCCTTCCTTCCTTCCTCTCTCTCTCTCTCTCTCTCTCTCTCAGCACTTGAGAGGAGCTGATCCTGGCATCATTCAGCTTTAATGCAGTCTTAACTCTTTGCCTTTAATGTGCTCTTTGCTCAGTAACTGGAGAGCAGGGTGAGTAAGTGCATGGCAAGCTGAAGCCTGAGCAAACATCACACACACACACACAGACTGTGTCTACAGTTTTCCACAGTTTCACACACTCCGGATCTGCTCCGGAAGTGTGATGCATCCACATTTTTCACAGTATTTTGCACATTTTGGAAAGCAGCGTGACAATTTCCCTTTTTTTTCCAGATTTTTTTTTTTTTTACTTACTCTTTCTTACAGAGCTGTAATTTTTTTTCTTCAGAAATCCATTTTGAGATTGTTGTACATGTACATGGTTAAGAGCATCTTAAATTCCTCACATTATGAGTCAGAAAATGTAAAAGATTATCATCTTATTTAACCTTCTACAGCGAGTTCATCCTTGAAGCGTGGTTTTAATTTTTTTAGGCACGAAAGAAACAAAGCAAAAAGGAACAAAAATACATAAAATCATGTCCAAATTCTGAGTGTCTTTTCTTACTCATGCTTTATGAGGATTGTGGCAGAAAAAAAATGTGAGCATGATGAGGCTTTTGTTCTTAATAAGCCCTGGTTATGATTAAAAAATGAGAGATTTATCATTAGTGTGGGTTTAGGATATCAAAAATACTCCCACGGAGCCGTCTGGATCCTGTTTTTTGGAGTAAGATATAAAGTTTCATTGCACTGCCAGAACATGAAGGCTGAAATTCATTCATGTATGAAATAAAACTCCGTTTCATGCTGCTATAGGAAAATAATCAGTGGCAGGGTGGTGTGGTGAAGTGAAGCGACTGGTACCACAACAAACACATCCTGAAGTGTTTTATTCCTTTCATATCACAGCAATTATTTTACATTTATGTTCAAGGATTATTTTATGTCTGATTCAAATTTATTTACTAAACAATGACACGTTGTACTTTTTATCCATTTGTCCTTATATATGTTTCCTTTTTTTGGTTAACTAATTTTACTGCTCACCGTACAAGTCCCTGAGAATAAACTGTTACCATAGAAACGATGTGATTTGCAGCTGAACTATTAATCACCACCTTCCAACCAATCAGAATTGAGCATTTACATTTGCAAACATATCCGTGCCAGATAGATATCCGTGTCTGTTCAGGATATGCTTGGTTGGTGAAAAACTAATCATTTCATGTTTAGTAGGCGATGATGTTGCTTAAAGTATCACTATGTAGGATTTAGAGGGCTCTATTAGCAGAAATGAAATATAGTATTCATAAGTATGTTGTCATTAGTGTATAATTACCTGTAACTACAAATCGTTGTGTTTTCGTACGTTTAGAACGAGCCCTTTATATCTACACAGGGAGCGGGTCCACCTCTACAGAGCCGCCATGTTGCGCCGCTACAGTAGCCCAGAACGGACAAACCTCTAAAGAGCGCCTTCCACGTTTCACGTTTTTTACAAGTGGCAGCGTGAATCCAGACGGAAGCACCGGAGGGACGACAAAGAGGAAGAAAGGAAGATGAGGAAGAAGAAAGAAGAGGAATCAATGTTTGCTGGTGCTGGAGAACACGTTTGAGAAGCGAAATTTTGAAAAAAGGAGGATCGTACTTATTATTTAGCATGGAAAAAGCACCCCGCACTGCACCGCGCTCCCTCCGATCCTCCAGCACTGCTCGACTGGTTCCTCCATCTCTCAAGGTGCAAGGAAGACATGCATCTAAACTCTTCTCTGTTCTGGCACCCAGGTGGTGGAATGAACTTCCCCTAGATGTCCAAACAACTGAGTCACTGGATGTCTTCAAACGACGACTAAAGACCTGCCTCTTTCAGAAGTACTTGGACTAGCACTTTATTTATTCTTCACTTTAAAAAAAACAAACAAAAAAAACCCTTTTCTGTTTTACTTGCCAACAAGAGTTTTTAGCATGATGGTATTCTTAGCCCAGGTCCTAGTGAATCAGTATCAGAATATATTCACTGATAGATACTTCAAAGCACTTATGTAAGTTGCTCTGGATAAGGGCGTCTGCCAAATGCCGTAAATGTAAATGTAAGTTAGTGTGAATGTAAGTACTTGGAAATACGCTACAGGCACTTGATGGCCACCGTACGCTCTAATACACGTTTGGAAAGGAAGGGGGTTGAATCCAACACAGTATTATCATGTCAAATAAGGTCAGGTGGAAATACATAAAATGAAATTTTGTTATCCCATGTTGTTTTTAGGTGATACATTAACAGGTTTTGTGTTAAAGGGGCCTGTGTTCCAGGGCTTCGTCCAGTGGCACACGGTGTAGTCATCAAGCGCACATGCCCTCTCACTCTCCTCCTGTTGAAAAGGTTGAATAGAGTCCTTGCTCCCTGTGGGGCATAATGTAATCTCCTGCTTATCAGGTGTGGCCTTCTTCCTGCTCCTTCACGCTGACCTTTTGAACCTCCTCCCCAAAGACAGAACATTCAGCACTCCAGCACTAAGCAGAGCACTGAGGAATTTTTATTACTGGTGATAAAGTGCTGGTAAAATGGACGGGAATGAGAAAGGGAGGTGTGTTTGAGCAGGGCAGAGTGTCACATCCAGAGAGGTGGAACGCTGCATTCGGCTTACCTCAGGAGTGAGAGGTCGGAGCTCGGAACGATGTCGAGCTACGAAGTGGGGGAAAACACGTGAACGCATCCATGTTTTTCTTTTGTTAGCAAAAAGCTAGCCAGATAATCAGCGTTACAGATTAAACAAGTGAATATATCTGTACTGTATGTTGATTGATCTAAAGGTAATACTTGTGCATATACAGTATAACTCATTTAAAAGTAAGAACTGCTGCTATGTTTAATGTTCACGTTGTGAACGGCCATGATGACTTGACATCACTTGCTGAACTCAGGCTTGAGGAGACCAAGTTCCTGAGTGGGAATTCCGAGTTGAGAGGGCATTTCTAGGTAAACTGATTTCTTACACGACAGTGCAGTCGAATTCTGGATTCTGATTGGTCAGAAGGTGTTGATTAATTTTCTATAACAGCAGCTCTGACAATAGCGCAGATTTATATTAATGTGCTCGTTCTAACGTATTATCGTTTCTATAGTAACAGCTGGTTCCTGGTTTGCATCATCATCGATTAAGTTTTTTGTGAGGAAATATTTATAGAGTATTTTGTATATGGAAGGAGTCTCCAGTGTTAGAGCTTCATAACTTGAACATCTTCATGCGTCTTGGTTTCTTTGTAACATGACAAGTTGCCCTGTTCCTTCTTATTAACTTCAAGACACAGAAAAAAGAGAGCAAGGGAAGGACTGTTTATAGCTGCTATAATGTAAGTGAGAACAGGAACTGACTTGTTTTATGGACGTTCGGTGTCATTGAATGGAGAAAAAGTACATTATTTTTGTCGTTGTCAGGCATATGCGAGGAAATGCACCATTTTTCCTTTAACAGCATGACAGTGTTTTATTCCTCACTTAGTAGAAAGCCTATTAATGTATTGTATTGTATTCTCCCTGTGCACCATGATTTGTTCAGTAATTAACTTTTTTTAGCTTCAGTTGCCTCCATTGACTCGTGCCCATGTTGTAATGTTAAGATGCATACTGTATTAAAGATTTGACAGGAAGAGAGTATAAAAGGCTAAAATCGGTGAATCCTGATCTGAGTCCGACAAATATCTTAGAAACGTTGAAACTAAGCAGAACTCTGGTCCCGTCGGGTTCGCGCCACAGCATGGCCTCACTTTTAAACAATCCTGCGGTGCCGTGCGATGATGACTGTTGGTGAAGCAGACATGAGTGTACATGAGTGCATTATAAAGTCCTGGATCACCCTGTGTATGGCCTTTATTGTAATTTTATATGCTTTTGGCACAGCTGCAGCGATCACAATTCCCTCAGTCGCACGGCAATAAAAAGTGTAAAACTCTATTAATCGATACATAAAATTTGATACTAAGGGCTGTGGGATCCCAAAAGGGTTAGGATCAGGATCAAATGTCACTGGATGACAGGATTGATAATCATTATTAGTTTCCATTTTGTTTACTGATGATCGGATCATGGATGGTGTTACATGGAAATGGCCCTGACAGCTCTGGTCCACAGGACGATCGAGTATGATTCGATCTCCGGTTGCTTTCGTTAGTTTAAACTTCATGCTTTGGGTCAAACTGTAACTGGGTCACCTTCAAAATGTTCAGGCCTTAATAAAGCTGGACTGAGATGAAGTTAAGCAACAGCCAGCTGCACAAAGCGCTTCCCCTCATGGAGCTCATGAATAGATGTGTTTGTCTGGTGGTCATGTGGACCCAAATACAAAAGAGTTATCTTCATAACTGGCCTTCATTTTCCCTCCCTATCCCATGACAACTGTTCAACAGAAAGAAAGAAAGAAAGAAAGAAAGGAAGAAAGAAAGTTCTAGTTTCCATAAAAGACGCAAAGATAGTGTGTCCTAGTAACCAAACTAGTCCATTGCTTTGTCACCACTGTTTTGTTTGTGCTAGCGCCTGGTATCATGCGAACGATGTCACTGAGGTCACTTCCTGCTCAGGAAAACCCCAAACCACCAGCATATCGTGAGAGCACCTGTGTGCTTGCTCATGACGCACGGCCATTTGAAAATCCTGTTTGTGTTCAAAGATAAAGAATACTTTCATTCTGCATGAAGAAAACTGCCTGAAGCTGAGTCCAGTCTCAATTTAGAGATCTATTTTTAATCCAAATGGATATTAATATCCAGGCCAGAATGAGGATTTTGGGGCTCTTCAGGATATTCAAGGATTTTCCACCAATGCTCTTTACACAGGCTGAAATCAGAGTCTTTCTATTGTTAATGATTTTGCGTGAGAATAGTTATAAACATGAAAACATTTTGTGTGTAAAGATTTAGAGATATAAAAAGTTTTAGAGCTGTAACTGGATCCAAATACATTATTCTGTGTTCTAAATGATGATACGAAGAGCAAGAGGTGCTGTTTGATTTAGTTTTTTTCAGGGGAATGTGGTTGAATGTAGAGGTCTGTTTATTCACATGATCATTAACATAACAACTTAACATTAACTTGGTAACTTCCTGGTCAGGGTCAAGGTGGTTTAAATTAGTATTGTGTGAGACAAATCATGTACTGGATGGATGGAGCTGAGGTTGAGGAAGGATCAGAGCTAGAATCTCACAACTTTGTTGACATTGATGATGGTTCCACATCTGGGTTTTTTTTTTTTATAGTGTTCGGACATGTGGGTTCAAATTGAAGTCATAAAACCAAGAAAATTAAACAAAGCACAAAAGAAAGAAACCATTTCAGTTTAATCCATGCCCACTTTGGCTTTATAAATATTTGTATTTATAGATAGTGGTATTGCTACTGTATAGGTGCGTGGACCCCGAGCTGTTTCTCTGTGATATTGGTAGAACAGCTTTTAAATGTCATTGAACGTATAATAACGATACTGGTTAGGTTTGGGTTCGTGAGATCATCCTGTATCAGCTTCTCTTCAGTATGAGAAGACAAGTCAGGAATTTCCCAGCGCCTGGGCTTTAAACATGAACGATCCACCAGGGTTCACACTGGCGCTGCACCATGACCTCATCTTCCACATCTCCACCTCCGGTTGGTGATAAAACCTCTGAGCTGAGACAGAGACGCCGAAGCCGCTGCTCATCAATCATTCATTCCTTCCTGCTGTTTCATGCACGGCTCAAATTAGAAGGTCGGTTGTTGTTTATCATCAGACACACTGATGGTACCCAGGCCTGTATCCACTCCGTGACATCACATCAGACCTCGGCGAATGAAGACCTCGCGGAGGCCGCCCATACCCGCCAAGACAGGCTCTCTGAGACGTTTTGTTGAGAACGTCTGCACCGACTCTTAAACGCAGCTCTCCACCTCATTAAAGTGAGCTCCTTTGGCCGCCCGCCCCCACCATGATTGGAGCTCCCTCTGGTTCCACTTCCTTCGTCTTGTCTGTGATTAGTGCTGGACGCTAGCTTTTACAGAGCTCGCCTCTAGCTATGACTAGCTGTCTCGCTCATTAGGACCCACACGAGGTAAACATTTTCCTCAAGGCCAGGCGGAGCAAGCGCCTCCACCGGCCCCCTGCTGCTAGCTGTGCTTTATTTATTTTTTTTACGATAGTCTCGGGTAATAAACAGAGGAGGTGCCAGGCCCGCTTCCTCTTCAGAGTAGCTGTAAAAGGAGAACGCTTTATTACTTTGTGTTTGTTCCTGCTCCAGACGTGAAGGTCACACAGAAGCCACGGTGACCCAGCGGACCAGGGTGAAGGTTGTTTCTTGATGTTTGTCACCTCTCCTCTCCTGCTAGCTTCACGGCAGGAAGCTCTTCTGGAAGCTAGATTTTTTAAGATGAGTCTCAGTGTGCTGATAGCCGACAGCTCTCATTTCCACCCACGTGGTTACTTACTGTAACGTTTACTTTGGTGTGAAATACAAAAAAAGCATGTTGCGTGTGAGCCTCCAGGCAGCTGTATCTCTTAAAGTCAGGCTTGGGGTTGTGGGCACAGTAAACGTGGAACAAGCGCACAGATGGTGTGGTGACAGGCAGAACTCACCAACATCTCAGCTCTCCTCTTAACACCTTCCAGAGCATCAGCAGATCGCACTGGGGATGCTCCACGGTACAGCGAGATTCAGACATGCTCTCTACTTTCGTATCTTATCGTTTTTTCTGTTGCTCGGAAGACAAAGTACCCCAAATGTCCCAAACAGGTTGTTGTGAGAGCTCAGTGTGTGGACGAGGACAAAGCTTGTGATCATTGTTTCTAAAAAAAAAAAAAAGGCAGCAAAAGGTTTACATCTATAAAAACATAAACACGATGTCTAAAAGAGTTGTGTTTTTCAAAGCAGTACAAAAACATATCAGTTATGGGACATTTTACTTGGAACACGTTGTTTAAGAAATAAAACACTTGAAGGGTGTTTTTTTTTTTTTAAATGTCCGTGGATGAAACCTTCCAGCTCCTCTCCCGTTTGTCCTCTGTGTGAACCCGAGATGGGACAGGGGTGTGATACAGGCACCCAGGCAGCTGCCATATCTTTCAGCGGGGCATTTACAACACACACACACACACACACACACACACACACACACACACACACACACACACACACACACACACACACGCGCGCACACACACGCGCGTGCATAAAGTACATGTTCAGACACATCCTTTTTTTTCCAGCTTGCCGCACTGTTCAACAGCAATAGCTCTTCTTATCAAATTGAAATATTGGCTTTGAGTCCATTAAGTATAAAGTGTATTGTTTATTTTTGTTTTTCATTTCCGGTGCAGTTTAACTTTTGAGTGTTTTGCATTTTCCAGGAGAAAGAAAACAAAAACGCATCTCTGTTTTACCGACTTATCTACGAGATAAAGTTGTTCTCAGGAATTAAAAATGAAAAGTAGGCGCAACAAGATATCAGTCCTTAGTGAATCGAAAACAAATAGCTTTTTAAAAAAGCTTTGGCACCATCCTCTCTATCAACATACACAACGTAAAGAAGAGTTTGGATAGATTTCCAGATTTTGGAAAGAATTCAAACTTTATATCTTAACATGCATTATTTGACAAATTATACATCTTTGTCTTCTTCATTTTGGCTTAAGGGTGTGTAAACTTTTGCACTCTTACTCGAAGCCCTAAATTTTACTCTTCATTTGATTTATACCATGGCTGAATTCTCGATTCTGATCAGTCAGAAGGTGTGGATTGATTTTCTAGAGCTGCAGCTCTGGCAAAATATTAATACACTTATCGTTGCTATAGCAACAGCTCGTTCACAGGGACTTGTACTGCCGAAGCTCCACATGTTAACACGTGTGTAATAATAAACAGATGTTTATGTAACATTTATGGAAGGAGTCTCCAGTGCCAGCGCTTTGTAACACGCCGAGGCAAAGCTGTGAGGTTTACAACATCTTCAACACTGTGTGTGTTTTTTATCATCTTATTAACATCAAGAGGGAAAAAGAAATGCTGGTGAAGGAACGACTGCTATGAGGCAAACGAACGCTAATGAACGCCAAGTCGTATCACAGACGTTCCTCAACATGACTATAAATGGATAAAAATTAGCTATGATGAGTTGTTCGTTAAGAAATAAAAATTGTAATTGTTGATGGATTGCTGTAGTATGAGAGGTATTTCTTTTAACCTTTAATTAGCTGAAATGTTTTGTATGTCTGGGAAATAAATTGTTACACAGGAGTAAAAAGGAACGTGTGCGTAGGTGAGCCAGGGGCACAAAGACCTCGATACGAGTAAGCACACAGAGACTTTTGGCCAAGCTTTTGTCCCGATTTTAATCACATTCTAAGGAATCGTGTGTGTGTGTGTTTGTGTGTGTGTGTGTGTGTGTGTGAATAGCTCATTCACTCTCCACAGGCTGGGCGCTGCAGCTTGGATTTGGGAACCTCCCGCTAAAAGCTTCACTTCATTGTCAGCATCACGTCGAAGTCCCCCCCGAGTCCCTGCATGGACATTCAACCGGAACATTCCACACTTATCTAATGCATCGCTCCTTCTCTTTTATTCCGAAGCTCAAAGGTGACCTTTTGACCCGACTGCGACCCCTCGCCGCCCCGCGTCTCTCCCACCGCCTCTCAGACCGAGGGGCGACAAGAAAAACACCCTCTCACATCCCTCAGGAAGCTCCTGACCCTTGACCTTCAGCTCCTTTCATGGACCGTGCCGCCTGGAAGGCTTGGTTTTTCACACCTCCGTCACGCTGACTTCACCTGAAAACTATGCAGGACTTCCTGAACACTAAATTATTATTGTAATGTCTGTCCTCTGATCTTTGTCCTCCTCCTTTTGTTTGCCGTCCTCTTTTTCCACACATTACAAGAGCCTTTTCATCATTTTCGCGGTAAACGAGTTCCTGTAACCGCCCCGCCGTTGATTATTTTCCCTTAGCAGCATGGCCTGAAGTGGTTTATTCCACATGTACCACCAATTTGCTAACATTTTTCATTTATTAAAGCATGACCTTTTATCCGTTCATGGTTATCTGCAAAAGGAGCAGATGGAAAGAGTCGTTTCCTCGCCAGCCTCTATTTTTTTTTCCTTGAAGAAAACGAAACAAAAAAGCCAACTTGGCATGTTACGGAGAATCCAGAACACGTAAACTCCTCTGTCCTGAAGATTTTCCTCATTTACTGAAAACATCATTGTGTCAGAGGGTCACACATTTTTATATCCATTTATTTGAAACGTCCACCTTATGAGTCTCTGTTTAAGTTGTTACTATAGAAAAGATATGCTTCATCCGGTCCTAAACGTTCTCCTACACTTTATTCACTGTAGCTGCTATCTGTAATAAACAGAAACAGACCCCATGAACTACATATTAAATAGAAAGACTCGGTGTCGGTTGCTGTTTTTCCTACATTAAGCTTTGTTAAACGTTAGGCGTTTTTGAATGTCCCGAATTAGCATGTCCCCCCTGTGGGTGAAAGAGGTTCGGTGGGGGAGAGGGCAAGCCGAGGGGAAGGGGAGCGCATGGAAAAGGGGATTAGTGCCCTGCATTGTCCTCTTTAATCCCACCATTTCACTATCATTTAACACCTTTTCAAAGGCTTCTACAGATGCAGCCTGCTCTCCACTTCCCTCCAATCTGTTCCTGTGAGACTGTGTGTGTGTGAGAGAATGCGTGTGTGTGTGTGTGTGTGTGTGTGTGTGTGTGTGTGTGTGTGTTACTGTTCCTGACTTCTGCTGCAGTTCAACTTCACCAGATGCCAGGCTTCACCAGGCCCTGGTGACACACACACACACACACACACACACACACACACACACACACACACACACACACTTCCCCAGTAAGCACCTATAAAAAAGGACGGTACATACCAAGTTGTAATAAAAGATAATAAATAAAAATAATAAATAATAATAAATAAACTATAAAACAGATAATAAAAAAACAACAATAAAGGATAATGAATAACAATGTAAATGATTATAAAAGATAATAAATTTCTATATTATATTTCCCCCCAAATTATTTATTCATTTTTACATACATCAGAATGAAACTGTTTAAAAAAAAAT
Source organism: Notoglanidium maculatum (assembly GCA_030068355.1). Classification (NCBI taxonomy): domain Eukaryota; kingdom Metazoa; phylum Chordata; class Actinopteri; order Siluriformes; family Auchenoglanididae; genus Notoglanidium; species Notoglanidium maculatum. The sequence goes on from JAQQZX010000002.1 coordinate 23,879,001, forward strand.
AAAAATCAATAATCTTTTTTTTTTTTCTTTTTTTTTACATTTTTAAAATATGCAAATGATGCAATACGTTATTAAATACACGCTAAACTGCAATTGTTTTTGTTTGTATTTTTTCGGGCTTCCTGGAGGAAAATATCAGTTAATGTCAATCTATAAAGACTGAACAACATTTGAGATTAAAACACAGGGTGTGTGACCCTGTATGCTTTCTTTACGAACTTCTAACACTTAATATACTCTCTATTTTTTGCTCTATTTAAAGTATTGGCACCCTCAGCTGTACTTCGGGCCTCATCGTTGGTCATCCCAGAAAACGGGAGTACCAGATACAGATCCAATACCACGCCATACCAGGCTAAAAGAACCTCAGAACACCTTTCAGAGTCGGAGATCAGGGTGTACGGACACTGCAAAGATCTGGATCAAACATTCTATCCAGAAAGACTTGAAATCAAACAGTAAATGAGGATAAACATCGTCACTGACCTGCAGCTCACTCAACTGTAAAGGCAGTTAAATGCAGCTCTGAACTCAGACACTTTCCTGTCTCTGCCAATAAAAAAAACACAATAGTGAGCCAAAATGATGGTGTTGTTTTCAGGAGTGTGCGAAACTTCCCCCAGCCACGCTGCGAAATGTGAACTGGGTTGAGTGTGAGGTCAGTGCAATCTTACACCACTTCACCAAGAGAGGAGGAATATCTCGCCTGCTCAGGTGCTGACCGGTTCACCGAGGGACACTCCACATTGCCCCTGGGGGTTTCTCGGGTTTTTATACCCTTATGAGGACACACCAAATGTCCTCACAAGGATTTGACGATATCCTCACAAGGCCGAAATTTGGATGAAGAAAAATGTTTTTTTTAAACAAAAATAAGAAAAAGTAAAAGAGCCAAAAAGTTTCTTTTTCTTTATGGAGGTCAAGGTTAGGGTTAGCTTTAGATGCCGGTGTAGCATTAATTAGCTTATTATCAATAGAAGGTCCTCACAAGGATAGTAAAACCAACCTATGTGTGTGTGTACATGTGTCTGGACAAAATTGCCTCATTTATGAATCGTAATTTCTGTACTATTTACAAAACGACACCTAATTTCCGGTTTATACTTGACGTATGATTCTGCACGTGCATTCTCGTACCATTCGTTTGCGTATCTTAGCAACATCCCCTAGACAGCACGTGAGAGCCACAACATTCCTATACGCCAGGATTCCAAATGAAACATTAATGTTTAGTGATTTCCTGCACGGTGACGTTAAACACACGAGCTCACGAGAGAGCTCCGCCTCTCTTAAAACCGTCCTCCGTCGGTGTGATTGTTGTCATGAACGGCATCTGAAATCGATGAGATTACTAACTGAGAAAATCCTGAAGCCTGCTACGCGAAACAGAGCTTTCTGTAGGTTTAAAGGCGACATGAGAGGTTTCTACATTTCAAACGCTAACTGTAAAAGGGAAGTGTTAGCTCTCAGCAAGTGTGCCATTTGAAACATGTTAGTTTTCGTCACATGGTGCTACACCGACCACGCTATTCACGTCACTAAATTTATGTGTAGTCAATTTACACCATCCCGTAGCGAGATGCAGCATCCGGACATTTTTCCCAACAAACCTGATTTTCCCGAACACTCCATTTCTTGTGTAAATTCGCCTGAGAGGGATTTACGAATAAATTAATTTGTATCCAGTGCGATAAACGATGGACAGCGATTGGACTGCGTCAAATGTACTCACGAGAGTGTTCTATTTGAAAATAGATCAAATAAATAAACAAACAAACAAACAAATAAAAAAATAAAGTTAAAGAAGCAACAGATTTCCTGCTTCTAAGGTAGACGTTAAGGTTAAGGTTAGGATTAAGTCTAGTAATTAATTAACTACAGTAATCATTATGTCAGAGTAAGGTCCTCACAAGGATGGAAAGTGTGTGTGTGTGTGTGTGTGTGTGTGTGTGAGAGAGAGAGAGAGAGAGAGAGAGAGAGAATGGAGGAAGTACAGTTGTTATGTTGGTAGATAACATACAAAGGCATGCTGAGATGCTGGTTATGGTGGTGGCGTGACTGTGCGTGTGTGTGTGTGTGTGTGTGTGTGTGTGTGTGTGTGTGTGTGTGTGTGTGTGTGTGTGTGTGTGTTCTGAGCTAAAGGCAGACCGCTGGCTTCAGTCTTGTGGCATGTCGAAGGGAGGAGGAGGTTTGACCAGTGTTGGGTTTCACAATGACCAGGGTCCTAAAAGTGAAAAAAAAAGAAGCTCAGAGCTAAAGTATTGCCTGTGTGTGTGTGTGTGTTTTGGTTCTGTTTATGAGCACGTCTCTATGACAGCGGGCCTATGTGAGTCACTTCGGGCCTGAGAGGTTGTGAGATTTCGCTCATCCGGTAAATGCGTGTTGCAACGTTCGGCCTGTGCCAGCGAGTGAAATGTAATCCTCCGATACAGCAGTTGTTTGAATTTAGGGGTCGATAAGGTCATTATGCACTCGACTTACCGGCGTAAAGCGAATCCTTACATTCCCGAGAGAACACTGAGCTGCTTTATCGGTCTAACACAACTGTGATGCAGTTTTATGGCGATTTGTACAGTAGAACATGAGAAACCATAATTATCGTGTAATAATCGTTCATTAATATTCAGCACCACACACACATGCCGGAGGATCTAAAAGTTTCAGATCATAACTGTTATGTGAATAAATAAATAAAAAAAACATTCCTATTAAAAGATCCCCTTATTCTCCACTACCGTAAATAAAAATCATTTTAATGATAAATGAGCCACAACATTTCAACACATTACTAATGGAATAAATCGTTCCGTGTCATGCTGTTATAGGAATATGATCAACGACAGGGCGCTGTGATGAAGCAGAGCGACTGTTACTACCCTGAAGTTGATTAGTTCCCCTGTCAGTGTCAATCGAAGAGTTTTATTCCTCTTATGCAACAGCAATTTGCCAACTAACAAACTTTTAACCATTTATAGTTTTGTGTAATATCGTGGAACGTCCATGAAACAGCTTACTTCCTGTTTAGCTCTAAACTGCCGTTGCTTTACCTGCCACTCTATTGATCTCTATCTCGACGTTAACAAGACAAAAACAAAACGCAGCTAATGTTACCGAGAAACCGTAACCAAACATCTCCTCACCTCATGGAAAAACTGACGAGCATCCAACGTACAAGTCCCTGTGAACGAGCGGTTACTATAGAAACAATAACGGCGCTTATAGAAAAGTAATCAACACCTTCTGGCCAATCAGATTTGAGAATTCAAGAGCACTCTGTGTAACAGGAACTAACTTGTTTCGCAGGCATTAAATGTACTGTAACTATAAGCGGATAAAAAGTAAGACGTGTCATTCTTAAATAAATTAAGTCGTTAGCAACTTGCTGGTGTGTAAAAGCAATAAAACACTCTGGGATCTGCTGTTATAGGAAAACAATCAACTGCAGGGTGATAACAGTGACTCTGCTTCATCACACTGCCCTGTTGTTGATTATTTTCCCATCACAGCGCGACTCGGAGTGTTTAATTCTTTATATACTGCACAGTACAGCATCTGAAGCAGCTTTAATGACTTAATAAATGAAGGTCCTGGCCAAGTGATGAGGAAGAACCTGTGGAGCGTCGCTGCTTTCTCCATTCACACAGAGCCTGCTGCATTCATTCGCCTGTCATTCACACACACACACACACACACACACACACACACACACACACACACACACACACACACACACACACGCTTACTCTTCTCTCTATTCCTCCTTCTGTTTCATTCATTTTCTCCCTGCTTGCTTGTCTCTTCTCTCCCTTTCATTTTTTTCTTTTTTTTCTGGGTTTTTTCTTTTTTTTTTGGTATTTATTTATTTATTTACCTCAGTAGGTTGGCTTAGCAACGGCGCCGCAAAGTGAGGCACGGCAGGATGAGTCAACCGGCTGTCGCGCTGAGAGGAGATGGACAGGCGGGTGATAAAAGCTCTGAATGTGCTTTCTGGCTGAATGAGATGAGAGAGAAAGGGATGAAGAGCAAGAGGACGTGTATATGGAATTTATGTGTTCATCATGAGCCACAACAAGATTTTAGAGATTTTTTTTTTGAGGCTCTTGCAAACCCTTCTGGTGCAGAGATTAGAGATGCCCTGCTGTCACTGTGTCAAATGAGATGGATTCTTTCTCTCTCTCTCTCTCTTTCTCTCTCTCTCTCTCTCTTCCTGTCCTGTCATGGGAGGCTGTAATCGTTTCCTGGAGAGCTGCCATTCAGGAGACAGGGCTGTGATCTGAGACGCTCTGAACTGACTTCCTGCCTGAGGTGGAGAGAGTGGGAGAGCAGACCTGAGGGAGAGAGGGAGAGAGGGAGAGGGAGGGAAGGAGAACAAGAGACACATACAGAGGCAAAGGGACAGAGAGAGACCTAGAGGGAGAGGGAGAGAGAGACATAGGGAGAGACAGAAAGAAAAGGGGAGAAAAAGAGAATAAGAAAAAAAACATAGGAGAGAGAGAGAGACATGGGGAGGAAGGAAGGGTGGGAGGGATAGAAGACAAGACCAGGA
>JAQQZX010000002.1:23890369-23902904 GCA_030068355.1 Notoglanidium maculatum
CGGAGGTGTCCTGAGCCGCTGATCTCCAGACAGGAAGTGGTGACGGACGGATCAGCTCAGTTACCCAACAGCCCCTGCAAATCCTGACCTGCTCCAACGTTCTGTCAGCTCAAATGAACTTCACCTCAGGACACAAACTACTCATGCTACATGTGTGTGTGTGTGTGTGCGTGTGTGTGCGTGTGTGTGCGTGTGTGTGTGTGTGTGTGATTTCAAACCCAAAGGCTAGGATTCTCTATTCCAATGGGAAAAAAGTCACTTGTTAGTTGACGTGTAGTTTGGAGGAACTAGCAAAGTTTCCACCTTGTTAGCTAATAAGCTAATATTAGTTTATGGTTTATATACCTTATAACTTTTTCTTTTTTTTTTTTTTTACAGCATGCTAGTTACCAAGACGTTTTCTAGCTAACACCGACTAACTAAAATTTGTGAATTTCAAATGGTTTATGGTTTAAGTAGGTGGCTAGTTGGTATTAGTGAACTTTCTGTTGACCAGAAAATAAGATTTAGTGTATAAACCATAAACTCTTTTGATCACTAACATTAGTTTTCAGTTACTCTCTTGGTTAGCTTGTTAGCTAAATATGTGGCTAGTTGATGTTAGCTAGAAACTTTCTTGCTATCCAGAAAGCTAGCTAGCTCCATGTGGTGCATAAGCTTTCTAGCTAAAAGCTTTCTTAATAACTAGCATATTTGCTCACTTTTAATAATTACATTAAACTGTGATGCATATAAACATAAAATCCTTTTGATCATTAAAGCTATCTTGTTAGCTACCTATGTGACTAGTTACTGTCGGCTAGAAACTTTCTTGCTGTCCAGAAAGCTGGCATTTTACATATAGCTTACAGTATTTGCTTACTAGCTAGAAACCTTCTTAATCACTAGCATATTTGTTCGTTTTTGGTAATTATGTTAAACTATGAGGTACAATAAAACTCTTTTGATCATGTTTATGTTAGACTTTAAGCTAGCTATGAGGCTAGTCAGCGTTAGCTAGGAACTTTCCTGTTGTCCAGAAAGCTAGCTAGTTCCATACAGTGTATAATATTAACTTGTTAGCTATCATTTTTTTCTTGAGAACAAGAATATCTGTTCATTTTTAGTAATGATGCTAAACTTTGAGGTATATAAATAATAAATGCTAGCTAACTAGCAAGATTTCATATAAAGAGCAAAACAGAGGCAGGTCAGTAGGTTTGAATAGACAAAATAGCAATTTATTAATAACTTATCATCTCTTTACATTCGTAGGGTTGGAAGGATGGGTTCCAAAGTGGAACCGTCCTCCTTCAGAACAGGCCTTTGCTTTGAGGGAACCAGGTTCCCATTTAAATCCACATCAGACAACTAAATTGCATTTCACAGAATTTCCCTGAAGAGCGGAGGCTTACGAACGTCTCCCGCGTTGCCGACATTTCAGAGACCTCAAATCGCACAAAAAAAAAAAAACAATCACCACCTGCTTCGATCTTCCATCATTCTTGACATTAAACAAAAAAAATGTAATCAAGGCGTCCTGGTTCTAGATTCATCATGAGCATGCAGCCGTATTCTCGACTCGAACACATACTGATACGAGTTTGAACAATACTTTCTGAATTTGCCGCTAGTTTATAGCTCTGACAGCCGGTGGCAGAGAAGCTTAACGAGGAATTGCTTGGAGAAGTTAACGCACAACGATACTCCTATGTACAGAAGACCTAAGGCAGGGGTAACAAGGTGACTCAGAGGGTGGAAGGATGTGTAAGAAAAGTCTGATAAAGGCTCGTTTATAAAGCAAAGAAAAAGAAATATATTACATTGTACACATTTATGATCTCACAAAACCTATTCAGTTTCTTTTTTGGCATTTAACTCATAGATAATATTGATCAATATTCAGTTTAGATGAGAAAAGAAGACAAAAAAAAAGAGAGATTCGGTACCTGTTTTTTTTCCATAACAGGTATAATGTGGCTATAATAACAATGTTCTTAATATACACACGTATAAACAATTCAAAAGTGTCTCCACACAAACAACCTGGAGTACACAATACTGTGCCATCGTCAACGAGGGTGTTTGTAATTTTTTTTAAATCCCCAAAAACAGGCAAGTCTTCACTGAAGACAAGAAGAGCACACCCGAAAAAACGTGAAGGTGCAAGTGCTAGAAAAAAGCAAGAGAAATAAAACAAGTCTCTATTTACTTCTTTTTTTAACTGTTCAATTCCAGTCTCTTTGGCACGCCAGAAGTTCCTCATTTTGACAGTCTTCACATGCTTAGATAGAAAGCAGGAACTACCTTACAGAGTCTGAGAGAGATACAGAGCTGCGTTTCTCCGTCCCAATAGTACAGCAGCTGCCTTTCCGCTTCAGGCCAAAGCGCATTGGCGCATCGTTGGCTAACTCACGACAGTTGGCATCTTGCGCCAGCTGCGTCAAAAACGTTCGGAAAACCTTCCTCCGTTTGAGAGAGGAAAAAGACAGAAAGCCACATTGGGAAAAACGGGCACCTTCTGCAGCCGCGCTCGTCGTCTCACGTGGACTCAAGTGGGTCGAGCTGGAAGACGTTGTGATTGGTGGGTGTGCTGAAATACAGCGGCTGCGACGGCGCAGTAGCTCGGTTGTCGCAAGGGCTCTGCAGTCCCAGCGTGCGCTCAAAGTCCAACAGCTGGCCCATGAAGTTGAAGTTGGGCGAGATGTTCGATTTTTTCATCTTGACGATGTCGTAGGCGTCGTTCATGGACAGGTTAAGCTTCTGCATCAGGTAGGCCACGGTCACTGTGACGGAGCGGCTGATCCCGGCAAGGCAGTGCACGAGGACGCCGCACTTCTGACCTCGAGCCTCGTCTGTACAGAGAATGAAGGGGGGGAAAAGAAGGAGTTTTGGTTAGGTTTTGGTGCAAGCACACTAGAATTTTGTCATGAAACCTGTTCATACAATAATGTGATCTAAATCCTGATATCATCAGCCACAAAAATCTAAAAACACGACCATTTTGGAAGCAAAGTGTCTTCATAAACGCGTACATTAAGCATGCGCCCGAGAGTGAGGCGTGTGTCAGAATTCATTAGGCTCCCGGCTCGAGCACACAAAAAAAGCTCTCATTCAGTACGCTCTCCAGTGCATGACAGAGGATGAAAACAAATCTTCCATTTTTCTGCTCTGGAATCAGACTTGGAAATGGGCTATAATGGCCTATCGAATGATCCTTCCGCTCACCAGGTTACTCGACAATGGCACCATTTGGGGCGTGTAAATGTAGAAGTCACGGGGGCGCGCTGTCATGGTGAGCAGGATGTCAACATTCCCCCCTGTAAATGGGCCCCGTTGTGTGGGAGAAAACGCCACCCCTGTCCTACATTACTTTCAATGCCGCTTCCTTCCTGTTGAGCTCAAATTACCTCGCCTCGTCTCCTGTTCTATCATAAGCCTTTCTAGCCTGAGCACACACGGCTCGGCTAAACTCCTCGACAAACACAAAAGGACACAGGCGAACCGCTACAGTTGGGAATCTGACGGTTGGGTTTTAAACAAAGACTCCTACATTTTGTCAACCACCAAAGTCTCAGATTTACACAACTGCTCCATTTTTTAATGCCATATTTTGCTGTCTTTCTATAACCACTGTTTGGCAACTCACTTCAATCAGAAGAGCCTAATAATACCTGATTATTCAGTACTGAATGAGCATGAGCAAGAGGATGGGCGTACTTAATACTTTTTTAAAAATATAATGGTTCAAAATGGCTGCCGGTACAGTTTGCAGCTAGGCACTGTGTCAGAAACCGCATAACCACGCACGTAACCATTCATTTTCGAACACGTCAACACTGTCAACAAGTGCACGTATGTAATTTACATGTTGCTAATTAGTGGTCATGAGGATGTATGCAGTAGCACTTACATACCAATATTTTAACAATTTTTGATCACACTGCTACTGTTCGGTCTGTATTCTTATCGTTTTAAGACATCATCAAAACTGATTGCGCTACGTCATTATTCTTACCATCGTGCTGCTGTAACACTTTAATTTCTCCGTGAGGGAATAATAAAAAGTTTGTCTTATCTTTCATTACATTGCATTTGTCAGATAAATTGCTCTTAAGGTGTGTTCATAATAACAACTCCTTTCATTATACACCGAGGTCCCCATTGGGCTGAAACTAATCAAGGTCCCTAGAAACACCAGTTCATGTAATAAATATGTGTGTATTTGTGTCGCTCACCGATGAAGCTGATGGCCTCTGGGAAGAACTGTGACAGGTTCTGGCTCCAGTGGTCCGATATGGGGATCTGTTTGTACTTGAACTCTCCTGCGTTCTCGAAAAGGTTGGGTAGGTTCGGGGTCACGTTCAGGATGTACTTGATGCCGAACTCCTCCAACACGTCCAGGTTTGTGGAGTCCTTGGCGCAGCCCAGGTACAGGTGTGGCAGGATCTCGACAGGGAACGACGGCTGCGGGTTGGACGCCGGGCTGCCGTCCGAGTCGGTGGCGCTGCCGGGCTCGCGGTCCGCGTCAGACTCGATGTCCGACGAATCGGAGCTGATGCGCAGGCCGCCGAGGCCCAGCACGTGCGATGTGGGAGAGCCGCTTCCGCCGCTCGAGCCGTCCAGGTTGGTCTCGCAGAGCGCCGGACACTCGGCCTGGAACTTGCTGAAACCGCCTGTGGAATTAAAAACATCATGAGGTTAATGTACCAAAAAATACACCATGCTGGGTTGTTTAGTAGCCTAAATAACAACAACGCCAAAAATGGCATTTAAACCTTGAAAAAAAGTGCAGTTGCACAATAGCATTCGAGTCACTTGCTTACAGAGCGCACGAACTTCAACGCACGCGCATTTTTTGCATTATTATTTTACCATAGTAGTTTACTGCTCCTACACACACACACACAAAAAAAACTACGCAATGATGCCGTATCCAAATAAATCTACAAATAATAAACGCATGCACTAAAAAAAGTTTTTTAAAAAGTTGTTTTGGACCTTTTGTAAAAACATTTGCATACACGCTAATTCGCCCCGTTTTCCTCAAGGCGTTGTTATTGATAATGCTCATTTAAAAATAGGCTACGTTTTAAAGACATTTTGTGTGCATGCAAGACAAAACACACCAAAACATCCCCTTGCACAAGGCCTTGAAGTCGCGCTATGAACCCGTAGTACACATAAGATCATACCCGACTATACTACTGTACTACTGTACGGCTTGGCTCGCGTGCACGCAGCGTAAGCTAGAACAGGCTACCTTCAAGGTAAAAGGCTTTGTATCCCTCGTCCTTCATCCTCCGCAGCAGTAAGCCGAGCACCGAGCCGCCGTCCACGTTCTCGTTCCACTCGCGGCTGCACTCGTCGTACAGCACGATGGTGTCGGTCCTGCAGCGGCGCGCGAACCTCTCGCGGTCCTGTCCGTCGGAGAGCAGCGACTTGACGGGGAGGTTGCCCTTCTTGAGCCGCCGCAGCATGAGGCTCGGGATGGCCACGTTGATGGCCGCCTCGACGTGCGACGAGTCGTAGAGCTCGCGCGCGCGGCAGTCCATCACGAGCAGACGCTCGCGGCGCGTCTCGAGCTGCTCCCTCATCCACGCCACGCTCTTGCTGATCGCCATTGCCGTGTCGAGCTGCGCGGGTCGGAACTTATCGAGCATCGGGGTTTTCCGTTACGGGCCCGGGGTGTGTGAGGCGTCGTCGTAGTGGGTCCAGAGGCCGCGGCGTTTCAGCAGGCCAGGCCGGAGCATACGCTACTCTGCTCTGCTCTGCGCTGCGCTGCTCTGCTCTGCTCTGCGCTCGCTCTCACGCGGCGTAAACAAATTATAGCAATAACAACAATAATAATAAATAAAAATGGAACACCCTCGGTGTTGCTCAAGAAATGCAAAACAAAAGAAGAAAAAGAAAAATCCGATTTCTTAATTGCTTTCGGTTAAAGCGTGCAGCGGAGACGCGCTCCGAATCCGTCCATTCATGCGACTGCGCTAAGAAATGCCTGCGCGTTTATCAATGACTCACGCGCGCCTGTGAGTAAAGCTACAGCCTCACTGACGTTCTTCTTCCGGTTATATAACAACGTTTGTGGGTATTTTTTTCCACGTTTTAAAGCAAGCCAGGCTGAATATCCAGGTCAGTGCATGCACGCTGAGCGCTGTGTGTACACTCTCCTCTCCAGTTCAACCGGCGGGGTGTTTTATTCCTGCAACGCCAAGCTTCATCCGTGAACTTCTCTCCTTCTCTCTCTCTCTCTCTCTGTTTCTCTCTCTCGGGCTGTGTGTTAGTGAATGGAGGCGAGGGCGCGGCGTTTCAATGCCTACATTATTGCGCGCCGACCAATAGGAAGCCTCGGAGCGGCCGTCGCCCTGGCAACGGGGCCGGATGGAAACCGGGGCCTGCGCCGATGAATTGTTAATAAGTTTGTCATTCACAAAAACGGAAAGGAATTTCCGCTCCGGATCAACTGACCGCAAACAAACAGCGCAGGAAGGAGGCGCCAGTGTTCAGAGGGGAAGAAGAGAATTAGGACTCTTGACTGGAGCTCGGGTTACACACAGCCGGCCTCAGCCACCTCACACCTCTCACCTCTCACCTCTCTCACAGCTCGCACACTTTAACCCTGCAAAGCAAACAATAATCACCTGATCTCACTCTCCTCACCAACATGCCTGTGGGGAGATGAGTGACGACTGCAATGAAAAAACGAAAAAACAAAACAAAAACAAGAGAACACGTTTGTGGAAAAAAAATCCGACTCGTTTCATTGTTTATTTGTTTTATTATCCAATCCGGATTCCACTTACAACGGATTTAACTTCTTGGTTGCTTCATTAACACATGGCTACAGTGTACAACAGGGCAGTCAATTATTTTAAAGGCTCAAATTAAAGAATATTAAAGAATAAAATTATTCTTTATTAAAGAATAAAATACAATAATTTAAAACGTGCAAAACTCTTATACACCTTAAACATACATACACACACACACACACATATATATATATATATATATATATATGAAAAATGTTTGTTATGTCAGTAAAGAAGCAACATATTACATAAAGGACAAAAACAAAAACATAATGAAGGCTCCTGGGTTTTTCTGCAAATAAAAAAAAAAGAAGCAAGTGCGACAGTCAAAGTCTCCAGAAGAGCTGCGGCAGATTCTCTAAGATGCTCAGTAAAACTTACAGCTCGTTTCCTTATAAAACTGCACACACTGTACCTGGGAGTACTGTTTAATAAAAATAAAAAAAAGCAAAGGGTCACACCGAATATTGTCTTTGCTTAGTCGATATTAAAGACAAAATGTTGACTAGAGGTTTCATATATTATGTATGGAAGGAGGAATAAAACGTGACCTCATAGGATATTATTATTCCTGACGAATAAACAAATAAATCAACTAACTAAATCAATAAATAAACAACACACAGTTGAGAAAAAGCATCACTCCAAACCCCGATTTAACTTCAATTAATTCAAATCTTTGCGTGTGGAATGCTTTCGAACCCTCACAGTAATTACTCAAATGAAAAGTTTTCTAACTACTAATATAATTTACCTTAACTCCACATTCTTGTAACTGGTAGTCAGACATCCGATTGAAATAACGTGAACCAGATGTTTAATATTATAAATGTCAGTGCCTTATTTTAACTAATGTAAACACATTTTTCCATCATATTGTGTTAAATGAGTCCCAAAAAAAAAAAAGCCACACAACTGACCAACACATCATGTGTGAGTGAGGTTTAAGTAGGCCTGAGGGAAAGCAAAACAAGGCAACATTGCAACAGGTATCTGTGTTTATACGCGCATTAAATGGGCCTAAATAACATGTTAATGAAGAAAGAAAGAAAGAAATGCTAGTGAACATGTTGGTTTTGAGAGTGTACAGTGTTATGAAGTTCCGAAATCCAACAAAATAAACATTACTATTAAACTGCACTAAAGAACAATACGATAGACTAAAAAAAAAATCACAATTGTTTTTTAAAGACTCAACCGAGTTTCAATGTGATGTGACGTTTCCCGAAGTGTCACGTGACACGTGACGGCTCTTTCCTCAGGGCCGTTCAGGAGGATGTGCTGAACTGAGGTGTGAAGTGATGGAACAATAAACACATCAGTGACGCCGTCAACACTTCCTGAATGGATTGGCTCCTTCTCGATTGTTTTTATAAAACGTCCGCGTGTTGATTCGTTGAATGAAAGCTCGGGCTTTACAATAAAATAACATACAAATAAAACTCGAGCACACGTTCCACAAACACCACGTAGGCTTGAGAAAACACGAGCTACAGTACGAAATTTCTAAAATATCATTATGTGCCCAGTGAGTGATATTACACAGAGTTACTGTAATATTAGACGGGAATATCAAGTGTATTAGTAAATCATATAAACATCAAGACTGATTATTATCCTAACATTAACATAACTAACATATTCCGAACATAAAATATTAAGAAAGGTAAGGAGTGTTTAATGGAACTGGATTGTAAATTACATACCATAAAAGTTTATACAGAGCAAACGGATTTGTTTATTACTATAGGACTTGAAATTATAACCTCTACAAATATATGTGAACCCTTTATTTAAAACGCTGAGTCATAAGACTGTCATAACCACGTCATACAGCGCTCATACACTGTAACGTAACATCATGTTGCTATTATTTGAAATGTCGTGTGGTAATTTGTGCTCTGTTTAGAGAGTATTTTTGGTTGGTGTTATGACACACACTTCAAAATCATGACTTCTCGTGCTCTGACCTCGTGACAACGTCACGGACTGACATCATTTTTGGTAAAAGATTGGTAGCTACGTGATCACGTTCATACGATACTATAATACGGTTGCTACCATGGTTACATCTCAGTAGGTGTTACGCTACACAGCGAGCGACGAAGTGTCAGGTCGTTCAGATCTCCTTATGCGCGCGACAGAGTCATCAAATTAGACATTAGACAAGACGTGAAAGTGGCGAGTCCAAACATTTGTTGTGAACGATTCCTGCTCAAGCGTACGCGCCATGCGGCCCGACGTCTCAACAGTTCCTCGCTTATACAATAAATGTGCATGTAGAAAGTAGAAATGATTGTCAGTGCGTCTGCTGAACGTACGCACGTTATTTTGTTTGTGTTAGCTAGTTAGCTTTTGAAGCTGTATATAGCTATTACCGTTTCTCAACCAAACTAAAAACAAAAATAAGCAAGCATGCTGGACAGACCATGCTCACAAGATACAAACTATACCTACACAAGTGATTTCTCACCTGCTAATGTGAACGTAATGTATTAGTAACAGGTTCTTACGCACTTTTAAAAAAAGATTTATTAAACAAATCTGTTCCGTAACCTAAAAAAAAAAAAAAAAAGTGCAATCCTGGGTAATAACTTAGTAGTAGTAACTAGTACTACTATAGCACAGTAACTTAATTATTCTTGTTCTCATTTTTCAATCCAACATCGCTAAATTGTATCAGGTGCGAACTGCAGCTCATTACTGAAGATCTTTAGTAGAGATCTTGGTATAAAAATATCCCGTGTTACGACATTTTTCATGAAGTGGTGTGTGTCATGAAACAACTCACCCCTAAGAGATGAGTGTGTGATAAGCTGGCGTTGCATCAGATTAATAATAATTATCATAATATGACTCTTATATCACCCATGACGTCTGTATGATGTGGTTATGTCAGTCTTATGCATCAAGAGTCCAGAAAAATGTTAACTAATAGCTTTGGATGCCACTTTAAAATAGTGAATCAAGGCTAGTGAATCACGTTCGAAGGAATCGATCCGGTAAAGTGGGAATGATTCTCGGGAAAAAGTGGAAGCTTGTGTGTTATTATAACCACATCTGGGAATAACGATAAGAAAACAAAGTAATGACACTTTGGGGGAAGAACCCAACATTCCTGCATTCCTCTATCGCACCGTATTTACAGACATGAATCAAATGAAAATCTTGTTTGTTTGTTTGTTTAAAAATTTGCATTCTTTATTGCAGTCGAGGTTTATTAAGGCGACAGTAGAAGGGGCCCATTGTACATTTTTACTTTTTCAGCTACAAACTTTATGTACGTTTCTCTCGTTTATGTCTCACTTTTAAGATTTTTCATTTGATTCACTCTCATTTGGACTTATTTGACTCCTCTCTCATTTGACTCATTGCTCATTTGACTCGTCGCTCTCTGACACACGTTTTACTTCTTCTACCATCACTTTATTTGAACAACTATCACTTTATTTATTACCCCCTCTCTCTCTCTCTCTCTCTCTCTCTCTCTCTCTCCCTCTCTCTCTCTCTCTCTCTCCCTCCCTCCCTCCAACAGGCTTCAGATCAATGTAACTTTCATTAAGCTTCCTCCTACTTTTTTTGTCTTTTTTTTTTTCCTTCCAGCCTTTAAGACAAAACAATTACACCCACCACCACTACAATTTTCCCCATTAGCTAACTAAAGCTCTATCCTTTTTTTTTTTTAAATTATTATTTAAAGCAAAATTAAAAGCCTCAGAAGCACAGCCCTTCCTTTGAAACTAAGCGCAGAGCCTGTGGTGCTCTGGTGTTTGTAAAGCTAAAAAAAAAAAAAAAAAAGTTTTGTCATGTTGATGAAAAATGAAAAGTAGAAGCCTCTGCATTCTCAGACATGCTGTCTCCAGTAAGCGAGCCGAGGTCAACTGCCCTTTTAATAGTCCATTTAGGCTTGCCATTCACATGCGGAGTGACCACGCAAGCACAAAGGTGTGCGCCGTCGCAGAGCTTTTAGCATGCGACGAGCTTTTAGCATGGCAGGGAGCTTCGTATAACAGTCAACTTCCTTTAGAAATGCTTCCTTGGAGTCGTGACAGGACCCGGGAGCTGGTCTGAGGCCTGAAACACCTCGTGTTTTAACAAAAACATGACATCCGAACCTGAGAGCTCGGACATTAGAGTTTTATTTAGGACAACGGTTGAGTGTGTATGTTGTAAAGAGATAAAAGATAAACTGTTAAGTAAGCTCTTATACCACAGCAAATTGCCAACGTCGTAGTTTTTATCTATTTGTAGTTATGAAATGAACGAGGCCCTGTTCTCACTGACATTATAGCAGCAGTAAACAGTCGTTCCCTCACCAGCATCTCTTCCTTTCTCTCTTGAGCTTAATAAGACTAAAAAAAGCTTATAAACAAAAACCCGAAAGTTGCAGCTTTACGTCTGACTGTTACGAAGTGCCGACACCGGAGACTTCTTAAATGAAAAAAAAAAAAAAATCAGCATCACTTTATGGAAAATGTCACCATAACAGCTACACCCGTTCTGTTTTCAACTTGTTTATGTGAATGAGCTGTTACTATAGCAACCATAACAGCGCATTAACATAAACGTGCGTTACGTATCTGCACTACTGTCACAGAAAATGAATCAACACCTGAACTGTGGTATAAACGTGAAAGGTGTTTGTAAACGTAGCGTCAGACGTTCTCAGGAATAGCTGTTTTCGAGGAAGGAGTTTGTTGTTATGAGCTGCTCGTGCGTTCGTTTGGCAGAATCTTATAGCGCAAACTGAAACAATGGCCCTCGAGGGAGTTTGCGTAAAGTTTTTTTTTTCCACGGTACACGGAAAAATTTTGATAGACTTGTTCTTGAGCAAATCGGACATATGTTACAGATAGAAACGAGATTAGAAAACACAGCAGTATTCCTTCAAATGTGTCACTTCTCAGTAGACCCTGCAGCTCATGGTTACTCAACGCTTATCCACTTATACTCATGAGTTATCTCTCCGTATCAGTTTCCCCTACTGCCGTGCTTCTATTGTCGTCTTCCTGGCGTCTGTTCCGCGACTCCACCTCCGGCGAGTCACGCAAAGCGGCACCACAGTTACAGTTCAGCTAAACGGACAGGTACGCTGTCGCGCTTGCGCAACCAGGCGGCGATCTGATAACGAACTCATCTCTTCCTGTTGTTATCGACAACACCGCTGATGCGATGTAATGAGTAAACACGGTGTGTGTCTGCAGCGTGTGGGTTTCGTGCAGTCAAATGAGCATAACTGTTGATTCGGGACGGTACGTTGCGTGCTGGCAATCAAACCAAAATGAGGTCGGAATCGTTTCCCTACATCCAAATGCATTCAAATGAGTGGTACATGGGAAAATCTAGCAAGAGAAAGAAGTTCATGTGTGTGTGTGTGTGTGTGTCCAGGTGATATGTTTTTATATCTTGATGAGGACCAAAACATGTCCCCACAATGATAAGAATGTCAGACAGGTTTCGTCTTGTGGAGGGTCATCATGAGGGAAGACCTGTAATGTTTTTATGAGGAAAAGTGTTTCCAAAAAAACTCATAGGTCCTCATATGAATAGTATGACAAGTGAGTGTGTGTGTGTGTTTGAAGAGTGTGGGGGGGTAAAGAAGTCATGGGGCATTACTTATACACTTCCTCAGTAGGAACTGCCTGCTGTGCGCCCTCAACTCCCCCTCTAAACACACACACACACACACACACACACACACACACACACACACACACACACACACACACACACACACACAC
>JAQQZX010000002.1:23903004-23925627 GCA_030068355.1 Notoglanidium maculatum
ACACACACACACACACACACACACACACACACACACACACACACACACACACACACACACGTGCACAGTCTGACAGCCTACTTCCCTGTGGGTTCCTGGGTGGAGCTGCTGTTTTGCAAGCGCCTGCTCACTCACCAGCCCCCCTGAGATCCGAGACAATGGTGGCTCGGCTTTTTCTTAACGCTTTTATCACCCGGCTCCATCTCTGCGCCGTGTCATCTGCCCTGTTGTTCTCCCCTCTCGGCTCCAGGGACGGCCCTTGGAGCCAACGGGGTGAAAGGTCACCCGCGGTGTGCTGGCTTTTCACCAGGCTTCTCTCTCTTCCTGCATGCTCGCTCAGGGGGACAGGGGGACTTCCTGTTCACTCTGTATTTACTTCCTGTCTCGCTGCTGCCGTACTGTTGTGTGGCATTTGTGTGCTCGTCGCTGTCCTTTGTGTGGCCTGGAGCTAGAAATAATTCACAGTTCTGAGAGGTGAAGGCGCTCCGGTGAGGCAGGACCTGCGACTCGCAGAAGAGAGACGCAACGTGACAATGTGTTCGAAAAGCAAGCTTTTAAAGTCCAGATTGAAATGTACTTGTCATACTTATTACAACAACAATAATAGACACTATACAAATGAATATAGTTTTTCATTACTAAACAAAACTCTACATTAATGCTTATTATTATTATTGTTACGTTTTTTTTTCGTTAACAACAACAACAAAGGATATGTCTATATTTAGCGCACACATAAAATCCTGATAATCATATTTTTAATCAAATAATCTGATACATGCACTTAAGTAATCTGATGAATCCATAATAGTCTTTTTTTTCTCCATAAACACCAAATTTTCTAAAATTAAGATCTCTACAGCTGCTTTGCAACCATTAAACAATAAAACCTCACACGAACATGACAGACCTGATACAAAACACAAACTGTTTTCTTTAAATAACAGAGTTGCTCTGCGTAAATACTGATTCTGGATTTTGCCGGTTGTGAACTATGCATAATGTCTTGGAGCTCGTTGCAGTCTGATGGCATTTGAGGACATGTGCGGCTCCCGAAAGCTGAAAGCTATCCGATTAAGGCCGTATAATATGTGCTGAATAATCTGATATAATCTGAAGTGGTAATGACCGAAACCAGATAAGTGTTCATGTGTATATGGTACACGTGTATGTTCACTATAATTTTGTTGATGCATACTGGAACATTCCACGAGGGCCTTTCCATACCAGAATACCTGTGTGGAGGTGTGTTTTGCATGCTTGGTTGAAAAACAGCGCAGCCCGGGGCTAAAGGGAGGGTGAAGGTGTTCTCATTCCGATCTAATTGAGCTTTCAGGGCTGGGACAGGGATGGCCTCCGAACTGCACACTCGCTGCTTTTAATCAAAACAGGATGTTGAGCCCTTGGGGCCTCCCCGGAGACCGACAGGAGGAGCAACCTTCCTCTACTACGACAGTCACAAACAGGGTACACGGAGAACGTTTACGAATGGCCTCGTCATCTCGTTCGCTGTCAGCCAGGGAGAGGAACGCGCTCTTTATGTGAAATGTACTCAAAATCACCAAAACTTTTGGCACTAGAAAACGTTTTCCATTGGCAACACTTCGGATTGGTTTTGTTCATGACCTAGATGACATAACTTCGACGAGTTTGCGGCGGGGCTAGCTGCACTGTTTCTTCCTGTTTGGTTGACTAATAAAAATAAAAACCCACCAAAAAAAGCAGTAGAAATAAAATGGCAGCGATTTCAGATATCAGATTTCAGGATATCAGAGCAAATATATCAGATCCTGTAGCATACAGCAAAGATTGGAATTGGGTTTAAAAAAAGAAATTTGATTTTGGAACTGGAAATGTGGTTTCCTTATGAACAAACTTAATATTGTAAATAATTTTTCTATGAAAGAGTGTAACGACGAAGTGATTAAGAGTGCTCGAGGATCTGTATCGGCTAATACACGAGGTTTAAGTACTGGAACAGCAAAAGTGGCATCATGCCATCTCTAGAAATTACCATTATTATTATTATTATTATTTGATGTTTTTACTGCACTTATGGTGTACTTAGTGATATTTCGTCACAAGGTTTAGAATTAATATCGCTGTGAATTCGTTGTCATTGTGTCTCGTGTTATTGTCGCTGAAACGCAACGCTTTTTCACAATTCATGCATTGGTTCTGATACATCTGAACATGTTGAATTTAACAACAATGACGTGATTGGTTGTGTTTGATTCAGTTCATTTTTTTGTGTGCAGTGGAAAAAAAGACAACCTGAAGGAAACGTTCTATTCGTAAATGTATTCGCAGGAGCGTTTTTCACAAGAAGTGTGGTGTTCGTGAGAATCCAGTTATTTGGGAAAAGCATTTTCTCCTTAGTTAGCACAAGCTAATGTATAAGGAGACTCGCTAACGTGACCCTGGATTGATCGTCCGAGTCAGTGCGATTTGATATACGGATTGCGGTTTTGTGTTAAAATTGCTTATTTATTTCATTTACACACTAATTTAAGGAACATCCCGTGAAACCTATTTTGTCACTTCGTATTAACGAAGATTTGACAGAAAGCGATCTGAAAGAAATCCATAAACGAACGCAAATAAGACTAGTTATTCAAATAGGGCAAAAGTAATGGCACCCTCTAAAAAGGCAGAGCTGGTGTTTACTGGCTGAGCAGCTCTCTGACTTTTTGTCGTCGTCCGTATGTAAACGTGAACACACCTGGTAAGTCAGGGCTGATTGGCGTTCATCAATGCATACTGAACATTTTGCAATTGCGACACATTGTTAATTTGGTTTGGCCTCGGAGAACATTTACACACTACTTTACTGGACGCTTGATTAAATGGGGTGCATTTTAACCAGCCTGTTCGTGTGCAAGCGTCCGTTTGCATAACTGTACCGAATCTCTCCGAGCGTGTAGGTCAGTATAATCGCTTCGTGGGGTTTGTCTAGCCTTGAAACATAAAAAGCTCACTGCGGTGGCATTTCAGGACACCTTGTCCTCTGTTGTTTCCATAACAACCAGCTGAATACACCCCCCCCAACTCGCCGAGCTCCCCATTCATTCCGCTCGAGACGAAACACAGCTCAGTGCCGTGGTTCCCTGGCCGCATGCCTCTCCAGCTCCGAGTACAGTTTCAACACATTCCTGATGGGTGATTCGGGAGCGCTCGCTGTTGAACGGCCCTTTTCTGGAAGCCGTCGCTCCTCCAACAGCTGTTTTCCTCTGCTCCTAAACAGAAGTCCCGCAGATCCTGAAGTATGATAGGAATTTGTAAACAGGGGGCCGGGGCCCTCGGGGGTATCCTGGGTAATAGCGCTGTCTCTCTCTCCCTCTCTCTGAGTGATTGTGGTAATTAAAGGAGGACAGGATGAAGGTTATTATATGTTGGCTGTGGGACTGCGGCACCAGTGCCATGTAATCAGAGCATCCGGTGGATCCACGGTGTCTCACGAGCCTCACAGCCTCGAAGCTGAAGAAGGAGGAGGAGGAGGAGGTTCTCCAAACGCAGCTCTGTAGTGGTGTTACACGACGCCCTGGCTCGCTTCCCATCTCTCCAGAGAACTTGAGATCATTCAGTGTGTAGGGAAAAAAAATACAAGCCAGAGCAAAACAATAATCATGATGTTATTAGGACTTGTTTCCACACAATTTGTGGAGAACTGGTGCATCAAAAGAACTGTCTTTTTATTCATCCATTATCACTACAGCATCGCTGCAGAGTGTCCAGGGTTTTTATTCAGTCCTTCATTTGTTTGTCTTCAGTATGTGCTTTTTAACCAGCTGGTGGATCCAGAGTCTACTCCAGGAACCCTGGGAGCGACCTGGCTGTCTGGGAGGTGAGAGGAGAGCAGAGAGCCTGACAGGAACCCATACAGACCTGAGGCGAACACGTGAAATCCACAAACACAGTAATCTGAGCTCAGGCTAGAATCAGGGATCCTTGCAGCTGAAAACCTGATTGATTTCTTGGTGTAAAAATGAACAGCCATCACATTAGTGCACTGGGTTCCTAGCTTCTTTATGCTAAAGGAATTGGTTCAAAATACCTACAGGATCAAGATTTCATTCAACGTGGGCTTGATGTTAGTACCAAACTCTAATTTACAGATTTCAGATATATAGTCATGCATCCTATCCAATTTAGCTAACCAAAGAAAAGCAGTTGTGTAGTTTTTCAGGTGGATCCCGTATCACCGCCGCAGGGAGTCACAAATAAACCTCAGTCAGCGTTGCGGCTGAACCGTGAACACCCCCGTCTTTGGATTTACTGCCGTTTGAGTAGAACCGTACTGTGTGATGAGAAGTGAAATCAAATCAGGTATAACGCAGACATACGATCCCATTGTGCCGGACCACCCACCAGAGCAGCGCACGCACGCACACACACACACACACACACACACACACACTACATGCCCATTTTTAGCCAGGTAGGTCGAGTGTGTCCTGGCATGTTGACTGAATAGCTGCAGCACTTTTTCAAACAAACCACCACAAGTGTTTGATTCAGTGTTTGAGGTCCTGTATAGACATTTACCTCCTAAAAAACACTACTGGATAAAGACGCAAATTCCAGATCAGAGGACCACCCAATAGCTTACTGGCAACTTTAACAGGAACGTTTCTTTTGGCTCCGGAGAGAAATAATCAGATATCTGACTTGGCCAGATCAAACAATTAGTCAGGAAGGGGGAGCTAATTTGTCCAGAGGCAATAAAGACAAATGAGTCACCAGCGCGCGCACACACGCACGCACACGCACGCACACGCACGCACACGCACGCACACGCACTTATTTATTCATAAAATAAAATATAACGGAAAGAAAATGTTCGGAGCTACAGAACTGGTTTGTGTTTGTTTGGGTTAAATGTAACACTGACTGGTGAAGTGTGTGTGTGTGTGTGTGTGTGAGAGATGGTAGACAATGTTAATTACAGAACTCCCAGCTGGGCACTGTCCACAGATTCACAGGTAAGTGTGAGCGAGCATCTTGGAGCTGTCAAGGTCAGGTGGAGGTGCGGTTTAACAAGAGTAACAGAGCAGATGGGACCCTAAAATAAAAAATAAAAAATCGGCGACTCGTCACGACTCATTCATTTAGGTCATTTTGGAGATACTGTGTTGCAGTCACACAAACACACACACACACACACCAAGGACGAGTGTTAATCTGTTGGACACCGACACTACCATCAACACGTTGGTTTCAGCTCCACGCGTCCGTGCGTGGGAACAGACGGCTGGGACAGCAGGGGCGGGATGCGGGTGGTAAACATCATTACAGGATCACGGCTTCTGCTGACGTGCACGTGCAGCCGCGTCTTAAAAGATTAGAAAACGTCTCTAATGCCGCTTAGCATGAGAGTGCTGTGTCACCTGACCGAAAGTGACAACCTTAAACCTGATTCCATGATCGGGGTGACATTTGAGCTGCACTGATTTTACATCAGTAAGACATTTTAAACACGTCCTGCGTAACGATCTTTTGAGAGAAATATGCTGAAACGCTAATAAAAGCAGCGTTACAATCCATTATGCTACACTTAACCTTGAAATAACACAAATATTTGAAATGTTCCAGAGGTCACAATTCTAACAGGAAGTTGCATCATCTGAATTTCCTGTCCATCACTAATCGTCATCATCTGAATGTCCTGTCGATCTTTAATTTATTTCTTAAAATATGTCTAGTGTGCACGTGTGTGTGTGTGTGTGTGTGTGTGTGTATACACGTGTGTGCACAGATTCCTGGCAATAGTTTGTTTCTGTCTGGAGTCAAAACAGGAAGAGGCTATGTGAAAGGCTAACATAAATTAGCTTTTGTTTTTGTGAACAGACCCACTTCCTGGCGTCAGATTATGAGGCTTAATAACAGTGGATTCGTTTCCTGTGATGGAAAAAAAAAAACCCAGATAACAGGACACGCAGTGACAGAAACACTGAGCTTCAGACAAAACAAAGTGTACAAGTTATACGCAAAAAAAAAAAGGAAATAAATAAATCGACGATCAGTGGTCCGTCACATTAACGCTGCTACTACTGGGAGCAGGGTTGCCAGGTTTCTACGCTGAAATCCTCCAACAGCAAAACTACTACCGAAAACTTGAAACCATAGATCAGATTAGAACTGGTCTTATACTGAAATGTATTGTATTAATACAAATATTACCATAAATAATGAATATTAATGAGAACGAGTATGCAGATGAAGATGTGATATTTCACGTATTTATTTACTGTATTTATGACACCATGTGTTATATTAGTTATCTACCAACACATTACTTCACTTTTTACCCATCATGGCCTTAAACTTCATCTAATGCACACAAAAGAGAAGAAAAACTGCGAATGAAACGTGTATTGATGCAGATTAATGATTAGGGGGTGTAAACCTTAGATTAGCGAAGTGCGCTACGTACGTGCTAGCTGCGTGCACACACCAGAGGCGACAATGATCTCTGCTACTTCCTTCCAAGACTTTTTGTCCCTTCATAATGTTTCTATATACATTTTTACTGCCAGTATGAGATGAACCCACGTTCAGAAACGTGTCTTCTGTTTACGCAGGCGCTAACAGCAGGGAGGAACTAACGCTGTAAGCGGCGAACTGAAGAAACATCGGATCACATTCGTCCAAGGAAGTCATTTGGACTCATCACTTTACAGTGTCGCTCCTAACTTGTCAAATGTAATCGCTGCACAAACTCACGCACACACGAACGTAGAAAACGAACGGCCGCCCGCCGCATCGCCGCTTGTTAGTGTGAATAAATCTGCGTCCGGATTTCTGTAAAGCATCTTGGTGACGACGTCGATCCCCGACAAGGTTATACAGCTGAATTCAACGAATAAATTAAAAGAGCAAATGAGTAAAAAGTTTCTTCAAATGAATCACTCTTGCACAATTAATCAGCTCACAATTAGCACCTTGCCTTTTTTTTTGTTTGTTGAAAATTACTGTACGTGAAATATTTCGAAGCAAACGGACTTACTGAAACTCTCTAGCTGTTTTTTTAGTAATATCTGTAATCTGTAACATGCTGTGAGAAGCAGCTGTTGTTGTTTGTTAGGGCAAATCTGATCATCGTCATCATTATTCCATGCAGGGAACAGAACACAGCTGGCAGGAGCAAATGATCCACGTGGAAAGAAAAAAAGCAAAGTAGGCGTGGGTCGAAACGAGGAAGTATAGCAGAAACAACGGGGATCGTGAAAAGTAGAAAACGCGACTTAGGACTTTTTTCCCTAAAGCAGATGCATGGTAAGACTTCGCACAGGATGGTCTTACGCTGCGTTCGACTGACCTCAGAAGTGGGAAGTCGGAGCTCGGAATTACATCTAGGTTCAAAGTCGGGGGGAAAAAAACCCCATGGACGGCTCCAAGAGTCTGAACTGTAGAGTCAGTGTTAACAGGCGTAAGTTTGTATGCTGATGGATTTAAAGCTAATACTTTTGCAATGAAGATAATAAGTGCTACTTTGCGTTGCTTGATGTTCGTGCTGGGAGCGGCCATGTTGACATGACATCACTTGCTGAACTCGGGGTGGAGGAGACCGTCCTGCGTTCCCGAGTAGGAATTCCGACTCAAGGAGGTCAATCTTTAGTCAAATACACAAATTCAGAAATGATGGAGGTGGAGAGAGCGGGTAAATACAAACAGTAGTTATGTGCGCCAATCAAAAGACGGGGCGGAGATACGACACAGACCAATACGCATGAACATGGAGGGAGAATCTGTGACAACGTGATATAAAAGAACTGGAAAGCGTGGGCTTGAGGGTGCGATATTTGCTGTATCTGTGTTCCATCAGTCTTCTCTTCCTCCTCTCCTTTTGACCTCCACCTCCTCTGGATCCTCTCGTCCCTCTGTTCGGCTGACAGATGGGAGTGGGACTGAGGTAGCAACGTGGCTAAGCTGAAAGAACAACGGCGTTTGGGAGGGAGAGCGCTAACGAACTCACCTCCAGTGGGCTGATTGAAGGGATAGAGAGTTTTGTTAGGAAGCACCTGGTATGGATTAGAGGCGAGGACACAGACACACACACACAGACACACACACACGCAAAGCTCTCAGTTCTCTAGGCCACTGCCTTGTTGGCAATTCTCGGGATTAGCGATGCTGTCCCACAACACATCCTGTGCACCACTGTGCGTGGGCTAGTGACCGCTCACTAACACACACACAGGAACAGGACGTGACATAAGTGTACTAAGTACCTATTATCCTTCTCAGAGTCCCTGTCAGACAAAAAAACATGAGCTAACTGAGCTGAAGGCCTGCTTGCATAACACAAGAAGTGGAGGGACGAGTGTAATTCAGAAGCAGTATCATTACCTCCGTGACAAAACGTGTGAGGATAAATTTAAAAAAAATCAGTATTGTTCTAGCAGAGGTTGTTGGTGTGAACGATCTTGTAATAAAAGTGATTTGTTTACAGCTGAACCTAAATAGGACAATATGAAGCGTTTCATTTCATTGCTTCACTTTACCATCTTTGTTGATGTAGAGAACCGGGACAGATAAATCATTTACATATTCCGGTTTTTTCTTGAAATTTCACTAAACAGACCAGAGAGGATAAATAAAATTAAAAAAAGCTACACAGCTCGGAGGTAATCTAGGTCTTTCTGAGGTCTCTAGCCATGTAGCTGGTCTCTGGTCCGATGAGCTGCCTTCAGCTTCAGCTACATAACTGACAAACACGTGATTTGGATAAACCGCTACAGAAGCCGAGCTGGTTCATGTCTGGAAAGTTGCTGAACATGTCCGTTCGTGCGTTTATGTCCGGCTACAGTACTCGGTGAAATTTGGTGAAATACTTCAGGTCCACATCTGGACCATTTGACGAGCCCTGAGTACTGTCTGATGGCGTCCACATGACCAGCGAGTTTGGACTTCCGCAGGATCTGTGAGGTCTCAACATCCCACTAAAACCTTAAACACAGCAGAGCAGGGGGAGGAACTGAGTCTCTCTGAGATAGGGTGATCCCCTGGACGTCATCTGTCCATCTGTCAATCACTCAAAGAGGGAACAATAACCAACATTTTTAGTGATTGAGTTAGTGATTGATAGCTTTAGCTAGGATGTTAGCTACTTTCTGATGTGCTTTGCGATCTACAACAAAGGTTGTCTAGCTAGCGTAGGACCTATGACCTGGTTATCTTGTTACTCATTAATTTCACCATTAAACCCAAAGCCATGTTCCATACTGCTGCACCTCCTCAGTAAGCATCACTGCTAGCTGGTGCCATCTGCGGCACGACGACGCTGATCCAACCTCGCAAAGTGAAGCTCTGTTGTTCCATCCCAAAAAAAAAAAAAAAAAAAAAAAAAAATCAAACCCCTGACTATTTTTTTCTTCTTATAAATTTGTGATTTTATTCTCAGGGACGTTCTGAATTTTTTTTCTCACAAATTTCTGACCTTGTTTTCTCAGATTATTACCCCCCTCCTCCAGGTCTATCATTTTTTGTCGAAACACACAGTGGCCCTGATGTGCCATTGTACGATACCCAGCTGACTTTTTTTTTTCTTTAAAGCTTTAAAAATGATTTAAAAAAGAAAAACAGGAAAAAATGCATAGCTAAAAACATGCCTTGCAAAAAGAAAGTCACGCAATCATTTCTTACATCGCAAATATAATAAGTGTAAAGTCTAAATAGAACAAAAATCAATCCTCACGAAAAATGAATAAAATACAATCAATTCTCTTTAAATATAAACATTTCCAGTTCCAATTTTTCCCCTAGATCTCTATATCTTACAGGATCAAACTGAATTTGGTTTATTTTTCCTCTGATATCCAATCCACCATTTTCCTGATATCGACCCGATACTGATCCTGGGTATCGGCTCGGCGCTGACTACTAATTTAAGTAAACCATTTCCAAAAATGACATTTAAAGTGAAACCATATTTTCCATATAGCTGTGTAACTTCCTGCGGTTTGGACTTATATGAGGCGGAGCCTAAGAAATGGTCTAAAGCAGGCGAAGCGCAGAATATTTCATAAAAAAGAGATGAAAACGATATTTAAAAATGACTGGGCCAAGCAGCATGCGTTATTTGGTTGAAATAACGACCTAGCACTCAAAAGATTTTACAGAAAAGAGCACTGTGACGATTCGCTGAGACATCAACGTTACACTGCTATCACACAGCTCTAATGACAAAATGCAAAATGGGATCAACTTAGATCGGAAGACCAAAGAGCAAGAAAGTGAAGCCTGAAGAAAGTGCTAGGAAATGGAGCTCCTGTCCGAGACCCTACAATGTGAATGGATGGATGAGGATCTCATCATGATGCTCATCATGTAGCCCAGGAGAACGCTAGCTCAGGGGAAGAGCAGGGATTGTCTGGGATCCTCCAACTTTGGACCTTTCAGGATGCTCAGGATACAAAATGAAGGGATGAGGAGCTAAAAGTAAAAGGTGCAGATGATGGAGATGATGTGTGGGTGCCGGAACCTGAGACCAGGACTTAAGCAACACCAAACATTTTGTCATAACGAGCTCTCGTTATCCTGACAGCAGCACAGAAGCAGCACATGAGCGCTTGTTGGAGGTTTGTCACCAGCATGGCCTACACTTGTTTCTGCAGCAGGAAGGGGACAGATGTGCCAGTCAGCACCAACACCCACCCGCCAGATGGCACTTTCCAGAAGCCGTGTGTCTCCAGCTTCCGTCTGCCCCCCTCGGGAAACCTCTAGCGATTCCTGAAGCCCTTTCACAGACACGTGCAGACATGCACTTACAGATACAAATCTAGGACTGCTCCGGCAATGGATCAGGAAAAATACAGCCACTGAGTCCTACAGAGAAGCCAAAGACACAAGAAACAACCTTCACCAACATGGTGACCAAAGATCTACATTTCGGTGCAATTTTGCAGACTGTGACTGAGCTTTGAAGCTACAACTCTCACATGGTCTCTCAGGGTCACGGCGGAGTTATTCCCACTAAGGACAGAGGGATCAGCTTTGGGAAACAGGTTGCGGAGAGACAGGAAGGACTCTGGAGCCTGACAGTGACGCCTCTTTCCTGTTAAAAGCCAAATCCCACGTGGAAGAGGTGCGGAGATCGGCCTTATCAGCAGTCTGCTCTCACGCTTCCTCTTTCAGCAGAATGGAAATGAGGCAGACAGAAAAAATAAAGGCAAGATATCTGTGAATACCGGAAAGTTATGAGACCTCGTGATAAAAAGGTGACTCACAGGGAAATACGAGTACTGGCGTCGTTTCAGTGTCATGTTTGATATTTAACAATTTGCCAATGTTTAGTGCTGTGTCTCAGTAACATGACAAGCTGTGGGTTTTTTTAGAGAGAGAAAAAAAACCAGACCCTGGTGAAAGTTTATTGCTGCGATAACGTTAAGCCATGCGCATTACAATCCATAACATTAACAGGAACTATAAATGGATAAAAAGTATGCGGTGTCAGTCTGTAAAAGCTGAAAAAGGTTACCGTTATTAATCTTCTGTGATGTAAGTGCAATAAAACACACATATACAGAAAAAAATACATTTCGGGGGAGCAACAGCAGCTCCGCGTCATCGCACCACTCTGGCGCTGAATACTTTCCAATAACAGCAGGACCTCCAAGTGTTTTACTCCTCTTACACCATTCAGATTCGTTCGCCTGAACATTCTCGCATTCTCACCACATGCTTGCAAAGGAAGTTCACACCCCAATTCTCAGCCACACACACATACACGGAAAACATCCATGTTATATTTACTTCTTAATATTTCTCATCCGTTTACTCGCAATATCAGGGTGTACATACTTTTGATTTTCTGCAATGTGTCTCTAAAGACAAGGTGATAATTGCTGTAAACAAGACTGAGTGACTTTTTTGAGCTGCTAGAGCTATTAGCTATTAGCTATGTACTCAGTGTCCTGCAAGTCCAGTGTCATAGAAGAAAAATTAATAAATAAATAAAACCAAAAGCTTTACCAAAAGTACTGGTTCAATATGTCTGCGATCCTTCTCTATACACTAATTCCTGGGAGTAGAACGATTTGGATTTGTTCTTCTTTGCTCAGATACGGGACAGGGACGGACGGACACTATGAAGCCAGACTTCTTGGAAATCCTGTATATTCCTATCGTGAGATTCCTGTTTCTTTCAAATGAAAATATCCCACCATGTTGTGCGTGTATGATTCTGAAGCATTTGCATACATCCCTGTTCCTATTGCCTATTCCGTTCACATTAGCATGAACAGCATTATGCTAATAAATGAAATCAGATGAATGTAGGCGTTTTGGCCAGGTGATGCAGTTGTCCGTTTCTGACCATACTACACTTCATACTTGTCTGGATTTAACCAAGAAATTGCTTTTTACCAAAGATTCTGCCAAATATTTTATTTTTTCAGAATTATGTCAATCACGAGGAACGATCTACATCTAACGTGGGAACGTGAGAAAGTGAGACATTAAAATCTCCAAATCTCACACACGCACGCACACTCAAACCCATCCTTTGTTATCCTAGCGAAACGTCTTTAGAACCGGAACCGTCTCTCCTTTCAGGAAGCAAAACAGGTTCTTAGCATCACACAATCAAAGGAAACCAAAAGATACTCTGGGTCAAAGAATTTGCTCGACTTCAAAGTGAGGGAAAACGGAGCCAGAGATAAGAGAGGCAGATCATCCGCCGGGTAGAGGGATGAAAAAGTCAGGGTTATGAATGAACACACACACTCGTTTGTTTTATTCTCCTTGTAAGGACCCTCCATTGACATAATGATCAATGCAGCTAATTAACGCTAGACCTGCAACTAAACCTAACCTTAACCTGAGTAATGAACATTTTTACTCTCTTATTTTTGTGTCCAAAACACTTGAAAACTGAGAGGACCACCAGAATTGTCCTCACCAGTACAGTGAAATCTCACAAATTGGTCCTCACAAGGATGCTAATACGTGTACACACACACACACACACACACACACAAAAGCTGTGTTGGAAAGTAGTCTCCGTTCTAGTCTCCACGCTACAAAGGGCCCAAAAAGGAGCTGATGTGCACCCGTTTGATTTCGGTAGGTTTTCCTTCGGGAATCTAAATTTAACACGCGTGAGCGATTGCACTTCTGCTCGAGGTGCATTCACAGCGACCCAAAAACCACCCGCATCCCTTTACACCTGGATACGCAGCTTTGAACTCTTTTTGTTTTCCCCCTACCCGGTTCTATTTTCGTCTCGCCCTTTCTTCTAAAAGCCGGGGAACACCTGGATGCAGGTGCCGCAGCGTAAAGATGGAACGCAGTTTCCTCTTACCGCCCTGTCCTCAGATCGACGAGGTCTCAGTGTCGGTTTTCCGTACAGAGACGTTTATTTAACCTTTAGTGAAGGAGACTCCAGAATCGGCAAAGCTGTAAACATTTCCTCCACTGTTCCACATTCACATGTCGATTAGCTCATCTGCCAGGACTGATCATTGTTGCATTTTTTTTTTTTTTTGTGAAATCTCGTCACTGCAGAACACGTATACGAAATGCGTGAAGCCTGGAAGGACGCGATACGTTAAAAATAGTCCTGAAGCAAAGAAAACTTTTAAGTCTGTTTTACATTTATTAGGAATCCGTGTAAAACTGCACGGGGTATAAATATAACGGCTTTATAATTCGGAATAGATAACGGCAGGGAAAATTAGACGAGCATGAGGAACGAGCGACTTTCGTGCAAGGTCACGTTCCAGA
Source organism: Notoglanidium maculatum (assembly GCA_030068355.1). Classification (NCBI taxonomy): domain Eukaryota; kingdom Metazoa; phylum Chordata; class Actinopteri; order Siluriformes; family Auchenoglanididae; genus Notoglanidium; species Notoglanidium maculatum. Next base: position 23,916,730 of record JAQQZX010000002.1, read on the forward strand.
CGTGAGGACGTGTGCTTTTTGTTTTTTAAAGAAAATCAACTGGTTAAAAAACAAACTAGAAGAAAGTAGGTCATTAGAACGTTGGCCATTAATTCCAAGCCATTTCGAGTGACAAAACAGAAATTCTACGTAAGTGCAGAAGCATTAAGGATTCATCACGACTGCGATGATTACTGCACGCATATGCACGCAGTTATTCTCACATTCGTCATCTGTCACCGTTTCCTCAACCTGGTGCTCACGGAGCTGCCAGTTGCTTGGAAGCAACGTTTGGTTTCTCCATCTCTGCACTACAAGGAGCAAGGAGGTCACGGGGCACACCTGCTGTGTGTGTGTGTGTGTGTGTGTGTGTGTGTGTGTGTGGAAGGAAGCGTTTAAGAAGCTGGCAGGGGGGGTAATTACAAAAACAAGAGTCACATGTTGCGTGTTTGTTCTTATGTTAAGAAGTGCAAAAGCTCTCAAAAAAAAAAAAAAACAGTCAACTGGCACCTTTTGAATGTTCTAATGAACGTCTATAAACAGCGTTTTTATTTTTGCTGCGCAGTACGATTCAGCTCACACACTTGAACGATGGTTGTAAAGCTGCTCAAAAAAAAAAAGAGAGAGAAAGAAAACACTTTTTTTGTTTTCAGGTCTGAGGGTGAGAGTTTAAGAGAGCGAGAAGCGAAGAGCAAGAACAGGGAAGGATGTGGCACCCAAAACAAACACGAGGTGCAGAACCATTTGTGCCTCTGCTCTCCCCACTTCCGCTTGACCTCACCAGAGGAAAGCCACACGGCTGCAGGGGAGAGTAAACACGGCCCAGAGAGTCTCTGCACAACAACAACAACAACTCAGTCTGTTTATCTCTCTCGCTCTTTCAGTTTGAAGGAATTCAGATTCGACCCGACTATACGGCTTATTTTGTAATCATTAGTGCAGAAATAAAAATGCATGAACAAACAGAGAAAAAAGGAACCAAAATGAAATTATATACACAAGTACACGACATGTCAAAACCCCAAAGGGAAAAACTGCACATTATATGATTTCCTAAGTTCTCAAATTCAAATTTGTTTATTTCTTGCTTCATAAAATTGCTCATTTATTATTAGTTCATAGCTATAAATAAGAATTTTACCTGGTTATGTTTTGGTGCTTAATGTTACCATTTTTAACTAACTGCATGTACTCTGAAAAGATGAGATACTCCATTTTATGGAAAAAAAAAAAAAAAAAAAAAAATTCTAATTCTCTCTAATTTATTCTTGGGCGATTCCTACCCTCCATCCAGCCCTCCTCCATAGGTAGGCTACGCGGCTACACCATACACTACGGCGTAGGTTCAACGCAGAAGTATAAATTGGCCTTAACCTGTTTTGCAGATGTTGCACAGCACTAAAAAGAACATTAATAATAAATAAATAATGTTTAAAATGTACCTAGTCCTTCTAAGTTTGTTCGATGCGCCATGTAGATATGGCGCGTATCTGTAAAGCATACACTTTATTAACATGCTTAGAATTAATAATATAAAAGATTTGGATGTCGGTAAGGTCAAAGGTCAATAATACAATGTGGAGCAAGGAAACCTGGATTCACACCACACGCGTGTGCAATGAGCGCAGCCTTTCACAACGAGCACGCTGCTTTCATTCAGGACAGACATTTAATTCAATAAAAAATAAATGTGCACAGAAGCTACATACACACAGATGAGGACAAACAAGAAGAAAGTGTGAGAGAGAGAGAAAGAGCGAGAGAGAGAGACAGCGCGCTCCACAGAGTTGTCCGTCTCTCTCAACGTCTCGTCGGCGCGGCTGTCGTGAAGGATGCCGCTTCTCACTGCTGTCAAAACAAGGCCGTGATGTTTTCCTAGCTGCAGCTGTTTCATCCGCTCGGGACTTAATGAATTTCTGGGAGAGACTGCTACAGGATCCTTTAAACACCCCCCTGCTCTAACCCCTCACTGCCCTCCGACCTCAATCCTGCCCTTCTTTCAATTCCTTCCGTTCCTTTTTGTTCTGTTTTTCTTGGGTTTTGAAGCAAGTTCCCGAGTGTTAAGAGGGAGGTGGGAATCTCTCGTGCTCCAGTACAACGTCGATGACCCCAGCGAGCTGATGACGGGACGCGTGTCAAACTGCTGGACCCTCAGCGCCTCTCGTCTCACTGTGGGACTCGTCCTGCTGCTGCATCTGCTCCAGAATAACAGCCTGGTTGTCTAGACACTCTCTCAGCTTGTCCTCTGTCAGCGTGAGACGCTCTTCCAGGACAGCCACAGTCTGAAGCACAAGCGGTTCATGCTGATTAGTGTCATACATCAGTGACATCAATTCAAACCTCGGTGCTGTAATACAGCTGCAGAATGTTTGCATGTATTCTAGCATTTTGGTTCAACAATCAAGACAACACTCTAAAATTGGGTATTTTTTCTGACTAGCCTTGACTTTGATTCGCTCATATCAGACAGTTGAATATAGAAATACCTGCCTCACAATTTATATTGTGAATCTTTTTTACACCAGGCAGTACGGTCCGGTTACTACTCTGAATCTAAAACTATCCGTAACCTTAGTACCCTGATACGTTTTCTAATTTGACTCCAGAACCACGCGTACACGTGGTTGATAAACGACGTCCCTGGTGTCCATTTTCCGTTGCACGGTGTTACTAGACAGTGTGGTACTAATCTGAATCCAGGACAATATTCAGGTGTCCGTTTCCTATCACCATAATAGCACCCACGAAGGTAGCTGGAGTTCTGCGAAGGTTGTAAGGTGGTGACAATTTCCAACAAGACTGTTCACCCAAATAGCAGCAGCTACGACGGAAGAGCATTAACGTCTGATTGCATTCGGCTTTGTGTGAGGCAAGAGCAAGAGAAATTTGAACCTTGAATCTCAGCAGAAGAGAAAGACGCTTTAAGTGAAGGTCACTACATTACTCTCTGTTGTTCTGGTAATCCTGCTATACATTCACTGCTGCTCATTTTTATGAAAAGTAGTTGAAAGTACATGTCCAAAACCACCAACAAGCTTATGAAGTTCACTGGACTGGAGAAAGTAAAACGAGTGAAAGGTTGCACTGCTCACCTGAGTCAGAATGTCCAGCTGTTGAACGATGTGCTCCAATGTGCTTCTCAAAGCTGGTGAAGTTCTAGAGCGCTCCTCCTGCAAGTCTGTGAACCCTGGCTCCAGATTTTCCTCTTCGGAGGCTTCCGCTTGTTGTTGTGTGTGAATAAAGGCGGAAGCGAAGCCTGTGCTGGTGCTGGGACGCTCTCTGGGGTCCGTGATCCCACTTGCGTGCCTACCTACACCCTAAACGACAGCAAAATGAGGAAACACAAGAATGATGAGAACATGCGAGACCATCTGATCGGGAGAGTATCTGATCATTATAATTGATGAGGTCAATCTGACTGCCAATTTTCTCCCAACGTAGGTTTGTACATTGCAACTACATCTTTTCGAACTGTTGCTCAAGTTACATCATGGGGCACTTGAACAACTGGCGAAAGTCCTAACTGCCCTCTAATACATTCATGAAACCGCAGATGCTCATTAATACGTCAGTGGTGTTTTGATTATCAGGAAAAGAGAATGCCATCCCTCCCACCCAGATAGCATGGGTCTTTTGTTCTCTTCAATTCCTGGATGGCTGCAGCATTGTCATGAATTTCAGACTAGTGACTAGTGACAGAGTAAATGCTTTTCTGTTGCACTGGTCAAAAGCCTGACTGGTCATATTTTCTAAGACAGTTTGTCCATCAGTTCAGTGGACATCTCAATTAACCTGAAACATCTAGAGGCTAAGAAATGTATGCCACTAGCTTCCAAATGGCCCAACACCTGTTGTAGTGGGAGGTTTTGCCAAAATGCTTCTGGTTCTGTACGCATGTGGGGCCTCTGACTCTGTGGGATAAGCAGCACCAAGACACAGCTCATCAACAATGTAGAGGACTCGGACAGGGAAGGGAAGGGGGCGCGGGGGGGGGTGTCCACACATTCCTGCTCTAATGCAGGAAGAAAATCGATTGCAGCTCCTTGCTTCCTGAGTTGCGTCCTGACTTCAAAGGCCAGCGGTGGAGAGACAGAAGCATGGCCTGGGAGAGGAAGAGGGCTGTTGGGGAGGAGGAGGCGAACAAAGCAGCCAGTGTGTAGCCCAGCCAGCTTGAGGGTCCGTCCTGCAGCCGCAGGCCACATCTGGGAAACATCTGCTCTCCTCGTTTGTGAGCTCCATGCTTTCCAGACCTGGCTGCCTCTTGGGGTTTTTTTTTTTTGTTTCTTCCTCTCTACCTCATCAACACAGGAAGCTCAAGTGCAATGAGGCAGAAAGGGGGGGGCGAGGATAACGAGGATTGCCTGGCTGCCAATCAAATGGCCATCAAGCAGGAACCTCTGACAAGGTCTCCTGTGTTTGAGAACTAAAAACTTGGACATGGGAAATTTCTGTGTAGCTTCAACCTGGAAAAGTGGGTGACAACTGAAAAACATTCAAATTCCAAGGCTCTGAGGCTCCAATAGCCACGCATGGGATCAGATAACATTTCATGTTGGAAGACGTGCTTACCTTCACCAGGGAGGGTGAAGGGTAACATATGCTTCCTCTGAAATGTGCGCAGATCTGCCATCACATCTTTTCACTGCTGTCTTCCGCATACGTGAGCTCACAGACTGCCAAGATTGTCTAATATCGCTCTGATCACATGGAGGAAAGGAACAGTGTTTCTCTTCTAGACAGCCTGTTTTGCTCTCCTGGACTCTTGGCCATGGATGAATGCGGCATTGAGATTCAAACGTCTGTTACACTGATGATGGGGTGAATCGTTTCCTGCTTTGCAACATAAATGTCAACTATTTTCTATACTTCTTACATGACATTGCTTCCAGGAATGACCTTTTGGAAGCATTGTGTTGGCTGAAACGTACCTCGCATACAGTCATTTGACCTAATTTGTTCAAACCCAGCAGTTCCAGCCATTCAATTCCGTGCAAAGTCATTCATGCAGCTCCATGACCAGGAGAGTGTGGCTACATAACAAAAAACCTGAGCACCATATATAGTCAAGTGATGGTACGATCCTGACAGTGTGTTCAGATGGACTGAAGTGGGCACAGGTGAGTCATTACAGCTTGAATATAATCATTCAGCTCCGAGGACAGACCCACGGCCATTATGTTGGCCGAGCTATAATTTATGTCAACAGGCTCGCTGGCTGCTAAACAGGTACTTGGTCTGCACTGAGCCAATGGGAATATTTATGAGCTCCTTGAGCCCCACAGAAAAGCCCAGACGAGCCTTTGAAATATCACACAGCTCCTCGTGCTGCGGCCCAGAAACGGGACGTTAAAAGAGATCAGAGCGATCGTGGAAAATTGTGTCCTCTAATAGCCCCATTAATAAAGCGAAAACTGTCACGTGGCTCTTCACGGCAATATCCTCTTGAAATGACTGTGAAAGTGCGGCTGATTTAATGCCTGCAAGTGAAACCAAGACCTCATGTTCACACTTTTGCACAAAAAGACGTTGTATATTTTACAAATCCAACAGATGTTAAGGTTCTTCCGTGGGGTAGATATTCCGTCTTTTTTATTCGGTTAAGAAAACAAAAATTTGAATATGGCACAATGTGGACATCATACATTATACCCTAGTGCTGTTGACCAGGCAGAAGGTGTTGATTAATTTTTTAAATGACAACAGTTATAAATTCCATGGTTACATTAAAGCATTTGTTCTAATATAGTAACAGCTCTTTCACAAGGAGTTGTCCAGAGGAAACAGATTAAAAAAAAATAAAAAAATCTGTTGATATTGTGCAGTTTACGGAAAGAGTCTCCAGTGTCAGTTAGAGGTTAAACTGTGAATTTAAAAAGGTTTCCGAAACAGGGAAGTCTAATGCCTGGACGTGACAGGCAAATATGTCATTAATGCTGGACGAGGAGAGGAGCACTGATGTACATGGTTCAAGTGCAAGAATATAATGAAAGTAAGTTGCAGGTTTAACGTTTTAACATGACTGTGCGCGGTGACATTTGACCTTTTAGCGGAAGCGACGTAGGCAGTAACGGAATCTGGAAAAATATTTCTTTTCAATCATAAATCAATGTAAAGTTGCAAACAATTAGGTCCATAGGTTCATAAGAAAGGGTTGTGGAGGCAGAACACAGGAACACAAGATCAGAGGAACACAGGAACCGCTTTCCCCTTCAACTCCATTTAGTCAAACACATTAAGCGATTAGGAGTGCAACGCCTCCCGTCTCGTGATGGAGACGAGAACATTTCCCTCGTCACAGGATGCCCTGTAATGGCATTAAAGTGAGCACTCCCAGTACAAGGGAGCCTTATTGAAATCAAAGGCAGCATTAGCTTTTGACCCGTCGCACACTCCCTCATCCGCCGCCAAGTTCGTTTCAGCCTTCAGCCACTCGCTCGCTGCCTCTTTATCTGCTTCTGTGCAGATCAAAGTCCGATTTCCGCTGTGTGGAGTACCTGCTCAAGGGAGCCTAATGGAGTTAAAGCTCCTCTCTGGCTCCACTCACTGCTCTCATTACGTTTCGTATTAGTGTGCATGCAGCATATACGTCTTTTCTGTACTTCTCAAAATGGATCGGGATGCAACCCAACCTGCCTTAACACGCATATTCTTTATTCATTTTAAACGAAAAAGAAAGCTAAAGATGATATCAGAGCAAAGGACGCAGCGCAATACGGCGCGAGTCGATCAAGATTAACCAATCGATTAACCAATCAGAAATCCGCATCCTGTTCCGTCACGCCTGCCTTCACAGATATTTTGGTGAGGCTCTTCTGCCTGTGCCGAGTGAAGCAAGCGGAGATGACCGCCGATGCTGGCGGGTACAGCGGAAATGTGAAACCAACACTTGTCATGTTGAATGTAGGCCATTTCCTGCCAAGGGAAGTGAGCCACAGCCATCCGAAGCTTCCTGGGAGTGAGAAAACAGGGCCGTGACTTGATGAGACCCAGGAATTATTTCAACACCATGGAATTACAAAGTTCAATCTCCTTTTTCGGCCAGAAATGATTTCATGTCATCACTGTTACTTACATGCTGCTTATTATAGATACGTTTTGACAACAAAATGCCGTAATTCTTTACATTATATGAATGCGATCGTCCTGATATGCATGTAAAGTAGGTTAATAAAACTCTTCCTTTTTCGCTTCCTCTTCTTTCTCTGCACTGGATCCGGAGCTGATAAATCGAGCCATAAAATCTGCACTGTTTTATAATCAGCTTTGTGACTTACGGATGATGTCATAGTCGACTGGGATCACAGTGAAAATGCTAATCGTGCAAGTTTACAGAAATGAAAAATGGTCAATGATAGTGTGCAGCTCTCAATTTCTCTACTTAATGCTTGCTCTCGCTCTCTGGCCAGTTTGTCAAACTGCATTATTATCAGTTTCCTGCAACTTGTGAAAGAGCAGGTCACAGGATATAAGGCTCTTATGCAATCGAGCAAACCGCTTATCCGAGAGACGGGAGCGACAGATCTGTCAGGAAATGCATGAGAGGCAGGAAAGAGAAAGAGCAGCACAGGGCAGATAATGCACCAATATTAGCCTGGTGATTAGAGCTGAATACCTTTCTGAAAAAAACGGGGGGAGAGTCCTCTACGGAAATGGGTGAAGTGGGAGGGGGGAAAAAAAAAAGAACAGGCAAAGGCTTCATTTTGACAAAATTCCTGTGTGAAGCACAGTCTGTCACCGAGATCCCACTGAGAAGATGAGTCATCGAGCGAGAACAAGCAAGTCAGAGTGTACACACACACACACACACACACACACACACACACACACACACACACACACACACACACACTAAGCTGTTTGGGATGGCTGTGATTATCTCGATCACAAGGCGATAAAGTACTGCACAGAATCAAAGTGTTGCTAATGTTCTTCTCACGAACAAGTGTTATCGTTATCCTGATGTTTTGATTTCGTCCTTTAACGTGCCTTATCAGTAAAAACACAGTCTTGCAACCAGAAGGACCTACGAAATATCCTCGCTGAATGAATCATATCGACTCAGTTAAGTCATGATGAGAAGATCCGGCAGCGCTGAAAAGCCTTAAATGCTTAATGTGTCTGCTGGTTATTGTTTGGGTCCTGTAAGGAAACCTAATTTGTCAGAAACACAGGTGAAGCTAAACAAACCGGCATTTCTGGCCTGCATCCAAGAGAAATTTAGCTCCTTATATAAAGACATTAGCGCAGATGAGTCATATCACTGCGAAGATTAAGCCTCTTGACTGTGGTGGATAAACAGGGATATTATGGAAGCCTGCACAGGCAGAGACAGCCACCGACATTCAGAAATGTTCCTGAAGGGAGAAGATACAGCAGAAGAAATGTGGAATGACTCATTGCTGAGGGGAAAAAGAAAATGGAGAAGCAGTGAAACGGTGAAGCGAGAACGCTTCACACAGAGTAAAGCCATAAAACGGTGCACTAAGAAACGACATGCCTTCGTGGGGCGATGCTGAAGCGCACAGTTGCACACATGCTTCATTTTGTAAGCCATGAAAGAAGGAGAGGTTACGATGACTATGCGTAGACTACACCGTGTATTGGTGGTGTTTACGGCCCGGGGAGGCGGATGGCAGACCAGGTGAGCTCACATGGCAGATACAAATTAGCGCTCGCTGTGGTGCTTCAGAACAGGAAGCCATTAGCGCGGCATTACGCAGCGGACGCGGGCCAGGAAATTAAATCCTCCTGTCTTTGAGAAACTGATGTCACCGTTCTGCCTGTGGGTAATGGATCATTACTGCCTTCCGTTAAGAGGCTGAGAGGTGGACTGAGTACGGGGTCAGAGACGGAGACGGAGAGAGAGAGAGAGAGAGAGAGAGAGAGAGAGAGAGAGCGAGAGAGAGGGAGAGCGAGAGA
>JAQQZX010000002.1:23925727-23936134 GCA_030068355.1 Notoglanidium maculatum
CATTGTTAACAGCCCTTCTTCAGAGAGAGAGAGAGAGCGCGAGAGAGAGAGCGCGAGAGAGAGAGAGAGCGCGAGAGAGAGGGAGAGAGAGAGCGACAGTGAGAGAGAGAGAGAGAGAGCGAGAGAGAGAGAAAGAGAGAGCGCGAGAGAGAGCGACAGAGAGAGAGAGAGAGAGAGCGAGAGAGAGAGCGAGCGAGCGAGAGAGAGAGAGATGGTACATGCCTAGCAGTAGATTAAAAAAATAAGCACTGCTCATACATTCAAGAGTAAAAAGCACACTGTATTCCAGCTGGAGGTCTTTTTCTGAACTCGGCCGATGTTCATTTGTTGAAAGCTTTTAAAAGAAAAGGTCAAACCGAAATCCTCAAAAGCAGGTTCTGATTTTTTTTTTTTTTTAAATTAGGTGCTATATCTGGATAACGCTAAGCAGGCTGAGTTTTTCCCACCTCAGACTAGGACAAGACAAAAGAAAGCTTTAGATTGTAGCTACATGACGAAGACGAACAGGCAGGCATCTATAGGAGCTTTTGGACCAAACGGTTCTAGGGACTTGATGGGAGGAACTACCCCCTGGGGAGCTCCCCTGAGAACTGCACAGCTTCAAGGGCCTTTTTCTCTTTGTATTCGCACCACCAGCAGGAACGCTGTAGTGACGTAAGCTTTTTGCATACAAAATTGCATACAGGATCAATAAAGTCTGGACTTCACGGTCTTATCTATGAGTACGGGGTCACAGATGATCATTTCTCTGTTTTTTTTTTTTTTTTTTTTTTCATTTTTAACACCAAGAGTTAATGTTTTACATGAATTTAAGGCTGTATCCGAGGATGATTTCGACCATATCGTGTATGACCATGACCTTTCAGTGCAACTCGCACAACAGCGCAATCACGTTTTGTTCTACCACATGGACTTACATTCCTGTTTAAATCGAACTCTTTTAGCCCAGACCTTATTTCACTTTAGTTTGCCAACCAGGCCACCTCCGGTTCCAGCTCATCTCTGTTAACCAGTACATTCTGTCGGGATTAAAAGTTTCTATCTGTTAATCCTGTTACCGTAACGCACACTGACTGACAAAAAGAAACGATGATTGCTCGACTCGAAGAACTACACTCACGTCTGGACCATTCACTGTACACTTACTCGCGGTCACTCAATGGTTCCTCTTGTGTTATCGTGTTCCTCTATCCTACCCAGAAGTAGGAGCTAAAAAAAGTCCCTTGAAAACACATATTCTAAGAATGATGATCGTTCTCATCTACTGCATTGCAGACACACAAAAACGTCCTCCAACAGTTCTAAGAACTATGAACGGAGAACACCTTTCCTTTCGCTATATAATTTAAGTAGTTACAGTTTTAGCTAACTGCACACACCCTGAAGCGTAGACTGATTCAGCTGCAATCTCCAGGCGCTGAAAGAAAGCTAATGTTGGTTTACTGTTTAACCCGGTGATCCAATCATTAACTCCAGGGTCAACAGCACGCCGTGACTCAGGCCGCTCGGTTATCTGCTGCAGATATAATGCAGCCCACTGACCTCTCATTCAGCCGTGTTTGAACAGTCCCGCACATCCGGTGTGCGCTTCACGCCACATGCAGTCATATCCACTTCCCTCATGCTATTACAGGAGTAATCATGGGCGAGAGATAACGATAACGATAACGAAATGACTCTTACTGAAGTTGTGGTTAGATTAAACATGAGCATGAGGGGAAAACCATGACCTAATAAAACTACAGCTTGAAAAGTACATAATACTTTCATTATTTCATTAATACTTTTCATTCTGTAACATCTCAGATAAACAATGAGCTAAAAAATACTTCATAATTATAGCATAACTGCATGAATTATTATTTTCAGTAATAGTAGTAGCATTAGTAGTAGTACTGGTGGTAGTAGTAGTAATAATAATAATAATAATAGTATTAATAGTAGTAGTGGTAGTATCATTAGTATTAGTGGTAGTATTAGTAGTACCAACGATAGTATTATTATTAGTAGTAGCAAAAGTGGTATTATTATTAGTAGTAGTTATGTTAGTATTAGCATTAATAATAGCAGCAGCATTAGTATTAATATTAGCATTAGTAGTAGTGGTAGTAATAATAGTATGGTATTAATAGAGGTAACGGTAGTATTACTTTTAGTATTAGGGGTAGTATTAGTAGAAGCAGCAACATTGGTAGTATTATTAGTAGTAGCATTATTATTAGTAGTAGGTGTGATCTTAATATTAGCATTAGTAGTAGCAGCAGCATTAGTACTAGTAGTAATATTAGTATTAGTAGCAGTAGTATTAGCACTAGTATTAGTAGTCATATTAGAATTAGTTGTTGTAGTAGCATTAGGAGTGTCTTGTCTTAACATTAGTAGTCATAGCATTAATAGCATTAGCAGTAATAGTATTAGTACTTGTAGTAATATTAGCATTAGTAGCAGTAATAGTAGCATAAGTAGCAGTAGCATTAGTGCTAGTAGTAATATTAGCATTAGTAGCAGTAATAGTAGCATAAGTAGCAGTAGCATTAGTGCTAGTAGTAATATTAGCATAAGTAGTAGTAGTAGTAAAATTAACATTAGTAGAAGTGGCAGAATTAACATTAGTAGTAGTAGTGATAGCATTAGCAATAGCAATAGCAGTGGTAGTATTAGTACAACTAGCAGTATTAGCATTAGTAGAGGTGGTAGTATTAGCATTGGTACTAGTAGTAATATTAGCAGTAGTAGTATTAGCTCTGCCTTTAAACGGCACCTCACAAGCACAATATCTTAAACAGTATATATATAAATATACAGTATCTTGTTCACAACTTTGTTTGCACTTATGTTTTGTATAGAAACAAGCTCCGCCCTCCCTCACAGACATCCATTAGCTTCTATTGTGTTGCGCAATACTGAGACTGCTTTTAAATGCGCACAGTGATTATTTCTGGATTTACAACCATGTCCATGTAAATTTAGGATTTAAACAATAAAGAGGAAGTGAGTTTCAGGGAAACCTGACTATAAAGAGTGCATGGTATTGGATCACCTTGTAAAGGGATCGTTTGAGCACAATTTTCAGGGCTCATCCCAACCCCACCGCCATCACTTGTACTTTTCCGTTTTGTTTTGTTGTTTTTTCTTGTCCGCCTACTTGCTCGATCTCGTCTTTCTCGTGATAATTTGCTGTCCTTTCATTGTCCTGCCCTTTTGTGTGTGTTTTGTTTTGTGCAACACATCCTGTTCTTGTGCTCTGCTTCGCCTCACACTTCAGCGAGTCTCATGTGTGAGTCTTTGTGTTTTTGAACTTTCCATTCCTCATTTTCCAGCGTGGCTCTTCCAGTTATTGTGAGTTGCAGTCAGCACTTGTGTTTCCACTCTCCACCCGTCTCTCGTCTTCTTCCTCTCCTCGCTTCAGCCACTTCTGGTTTTTTTGTTTGTTTTTTTTTTGCTTTTCTCTCTCTCGCTCAGAGTCCAACGCTCACTCAGAAGCTCGCTGAAGTTGGAGTGACGGACGTATGTCACGTTCAAATTAACGATTTGCTTTTACAGAAAAACAAAAACAACAACAAAAAAAAACATCTGCTGGCAAAAAATTACAGTCAGATCCTGAGGAGTATTCAGGAGGAAGAAAAGTGTGATTAATTAACTTCTTGACGTTGCTTGCTCTTCCCTCTCCCTCTCTCTCTCTGGCTGATAGTAATTTTTTTATGCAACTGACCCACTTTAAATGTTTTTTTCCCCCCAAATTGATTCCTCTGTCTTTTCATGACGCACGGAGCAGAAGGTTTACACACCAAGAGTTGTTATTTCCTCAAATGCACGAATGTCATTCACAGACAGTTAAAGCTGTGCATTGAACCGGTACCTAGCGTGATGCGTACAGTCCATGCAAATGCTGAGAAGTGCGTCAGCGTGTAACCATAACCAAATTTATAAATGATTCTGAACGCAAGTGGATTTACATATGTTTGTGTAAATATTTTTTTTGCATGAGTAATGCGCTGTACATCTACCACACGCAGGCAAACTGGATGTTTAGCGTGCTAATAGGCCCGCAGCGCTACAGCAGTGTAGGTGAAGGTCCGTGTCTTTGATTGACAGCCGTAGCCGTGGGTGGCTCGGGGCCCGGCTGAGCCCGTGCCCTTCAGAAAGCTCAGCCGGAGAGAGTCGTGCACAGCGACAGTGTCTCAGAGGCAGCGGGGGCTCTTTCAAGCCTGCCATTAGCCCCGGAGCCACACGCAGGACCTTCTCAATACAGCACAGGCTGTCGTGAAATGTAAGGAGTGGAGGTTTCCTGCATGCTTTAAGGCCATGGTCTGGACTTTCAGCCGGGTTTTTTTTTCCCTTGATGAATATTTGATCTGCTCATTAGATCAGATGTGAAGGGTCAGAGTTTATTAGCGTGCTCATTTCCTGCTGAACCTGCGCTGCGTCTCAAGTTGCACACTTCCATGTGATACACTGTACATACTAGGTATTTACTTCCGACAGGGTAGTGGGATCTCTCTGCTTTTCTTACAGGGTAAAAAAAATTAAATAGTTTTTTGCTCATCTCTTTAAAAAGGGACCTCTTTGATTTTCCTCACTTATATGCATAGATATTTCACATGATGTGGAAACTGGGTTACCATCGGCGTTAACGACATGCCCACCTCCAACTGACTGAAAACAGGTCAGTGGTCCCATTATGGGATTTCTATGGTTGGTCCCTCTCCTTCCGGTACGTAGCCAAGTTGGCGACCAGTGAGCGTTGCACATTCGACGTTTTGAGTAGATCATCCGGGTACTCGTAGTGCACTGCGTGTCGCCATACTTATCAGTGTGAACGCACTTATGCACTCAATATAGCAAGGGTAAATACGCAATTACACGGATTAAAACGCGTGGCTGGTAACTGGTACCCTGGTCCGTGTTGTTTCGGTGTCTTGGAGAGGAAAATCACCAGTAGCGCCGTTTACTTTGGGCAGTACAGCAAGAGAAAGTTTAACGTGAAGTCACGGTGCTGAGCTAACGTTAGCTTGGTTGTTTGTTTCTATTAACAGGTACTTTCTTGCCTGCATAGTTGTTTATGGCTAATGATAAATGAGAATACTGAGAGAAAATGAAATTAAAAAAGGAAGAAAAAAACAAAACAATGAACCTATAATAACTGAGTCTTTTATTGAAAGCACTAAAACATGCATACATAACCACTCAGCCCACTACAGTGTTATATGGAGTATATATGCCATAATATACTTATGAAATATATGGAAAAACATGTTGTCATTAGCGTGTAATTACACATCGTTGTGTTTGCGTAAGCTTAGAATGAGCGCTTTATATCTACACAGGGAGCGGGTCCACCTCTACGGAGCCGCCACGTTGCGCCGCTACAGTAGCCCAGAACGGACAAACCTCTAGAGGGCGCCTTCTGCGTTTCACGTTTTTACAAGCGGCAGCGTGAATCCGAATGGAAGCACCGGAAGGATGACGAAGAAGAAAGGGAAAACCAGGAAGAAGATCGAAGAGAAATCAGTGTTGGTGCTGGATAAGTTTGAGAACCCAAATTTAAAAAAAAAATGGAGGATCATACTTATTATTTAGCACAGAAAAAGCAAGAGAATGTAAGTACCTTGAAGTGGCCTACAGGCAGCAGACGGCCACCGTCTCTCTAATACACGCCTGGAAAGGGAGGGGTAAGGGGAGGGGCATTCAGGTGGTTCAGTCCTACACAGTGGACCTTTAATCAAACAGAAAGTTGAATGGTGAATGGGGAGCTTGTGATTTAATGAACCAACACAACAAAAAAAAAATCCAGGCTGAGCCATTCAGTTCACTTCCTCCAAACTCGCCAAGATTGCAACTGGTTACATTTAGCAATTCAGGAATCTGAACAAGGTGCACCACTTTGTTCACTGTGCACCAGGGTGATTCAAAAGTAGCCTGAACTTCTCACATTTTCTTGTGTGTGTCAGTGATGTGGTGTGGTTCTTCCTCTTCATTTGCTCATCTCACCACAGCACATGGTATTCACTTCCTGTTTTCACACACCGAAAACTCTGCAGAATAAGGCTGCGGTTTGGACTTGCACACACTACAACAAATCTATGACTGTATATCCGATAGTGGTGCAGAAACACAAGGCTTCCTCTTAGGTACAATGATGAATCCTGGTTGGCACGGCTGTCCGGACTCCTGCCAGATACGAGAAGCAGATAGTCCTAGAATAGACAGCGTGTGAACAGACTTAGATGTCTTCAAGCCAAACTCATAAAGCAGATCACGATTCGTTGCTACTTCCTATGACCTGGATTAGTGCCACAGGAGGGTGTTGGGTTGGGGGGTGGGGGTAGTGAGAGTTCCTAAATCTGGCTGACAAGAACAACCTGGGATGCTGTTTCAGATTTCCGCCACAGCATTGAAGGTGCTATGAATGTAAGTATCAGTGTTTTAAGAAACCTTCTGTAGTGTCAGAGGCAAGCTTTGAGCATGTAAGCATGCATGTCTGGTTTACATCCCTTTAAAAGTCCTGTTCCCACAGGAACCAGATTGCCACATGCTCCATAATCTGACATACGGTATTTCTCAAGTGGTGTAACAATCGCCAGCTTCAGTTTCCCAGTCTGGTCAAGCCGATTAGGCTGAATGCAAGAAAAGAGGCTTGGGTTAGTGCCTTTCTCTACAAGCTTTTTCCCACCAAGTCCAATGTGAAACCCGATGGACAGGTCTAAAGCTCCCGAGGATGCGCTGAAAGCTGCTTGGTCCTCAGAAACCTTAGCATTCCATTAGTCTTGTCCCGGTGTTGCCTTTAGACTGCTCTGTGGTATCCAAGCAATCTTAAAATGAATTAAGCATAAATAAAAAAAAAAAAATGTCCTAAAGCTGTTCAGCCTTCCAGAAGGTTCCATCTACACTCAAAAGCTCTATGGAGTACTTCACACCAAATGGCTTCCCTTTCAGAAAAGGTTCTAGGCAGAACCTCTTTAGAAAGCTGGAATTGCTGGCCTCGTTGCTAGCAAACCAACAAACTTTGAACGGAGGTCTCCTCAAGTCTGTGCAAATTAGCTATGGTGTGTGAAAGGGGCAAACTGTCCCGAATGAATGCACACCATTTTAGTTCTTTACTGTTTAATGCTAAACAATGGAAGAAACGGTTAGAATTGTGGTTTTGTGTTATCCTGTCATACATGACCACTCAAACACGTATAGAGAGAAAATACAAAGAAAAATAAATCATGGAAAGAAGTAGAGATCGTTGGCGCCTCTGGTGAGTGGATGTAGCTATTACAGTTTGTTTGTTTGCAAAGCCTAGAAAGAAACAGGTGAATCAAATCGCAGATTTTCACACTGAGCAGTGGATTATTTAATTCGTGTTTAATGAGTTGGGATTAGAAGCTATACTTTGCTACTACAGTTTCTCGTCATTCTTCCTAGTGTGAATGTAGGGTTAAGGAACGCAGTTAAAATGTTAGCTAAGGTTAAAAATTTGTCTCCAATACTGGTGGGCTGAGAAAGCGGTCGCACGTGGGACACCAATTTCCTGGCCAGCATATAGCTTGTTTATTAAACACTTTTAGCTCTATTTTTGTCGCTAGTGCATTTTCTTCCATGATTGACCATAAATCTGTACATGTTTAAAAAGAATACCCTAAAAATAAGTCGCATACGTATTACACGTCCCGGCTCTCTGAACAGGAGCGTGTAAACCAGGACGAGTGAGTAAGGATGTCATCCGAGAGAGGGAGAATCCCATTCTACCAGTGCCAGAGGAAAGTCATGATCATGTGCTAAGTAGGAAACCAAAAGCCTCAGACAGCAGCGGCTTGACTTTCCCACAACTGGGTTGGATAGACAGCGCTTCCTGTGCCAGACAGGAACGAAACCGGCACCGAGTTTCGCAGCACCTCCGGCGTATCATATAAACACCATGCCAAACGAGCTCCTAATTTTAGCTCTGCGAGAGAGGTGCTGGGATCTCCTTCCACTAACAGGCTCATAAATAAGCAGATACACCGGCTCACTGAGGGAAGGTGTCCGGGGACGGGACGGGACGGGAGGCATGACAGGAAGAGAGAACGGTGTGGCATCCTACGAACGTGATGGAACTCGAGCTCCGAACCTGATGCGCTCCTCCTCCACGGCTCAGGAGGAGAGGTCAGTGGAGGTCAGTGCAAAGAGTGGGTGAGGAGATCAATGAGTCAAGCCTTCAGACAAGGGTGGTGGAGTGCACTTCACAAGATGGACGGGGGAGGTTAAAAAAAAAAAAAAAAAAAAAAAAAAAAAGAAAAGAAAAGTAAAAAGTAAAAGCACTTGCGGGAGAAGGAAAAAACAAAGATAAGTGGGTTGTTCTTCACCATAACTGAAATTCCACAGCTGTGTGGGTCGGGTTAATGTCAATCACATCTCCTCTCCATGATAAAGTCAAATGAAGATCGTTTACTACGCTGGGGTTTTCGAGTGCGTCTTGGTAACACAAATATCTTTTGCACTCGCAATAACGTTGCTGAAGCACACTAGATGAGAAAGGTCTCAAAACTGACTGAAAAAAAAAAAAAAAAAAAAAAGGAAGGATCATTTGCCCTAAATGTCTAAATCTATCAAAGCGTGGTTACATCATCAGCAACAAAATTACTTCATGATACATTTTTATAGCGAGTATCATTTTTATATATCGAGCATCACGGACATCATTACGCTTTCAGGCATCTATATGAAGTGCGATTATTACTCTACTGTACCAAGTGGACAGTAACATGGGGGAGGGGCGATATGACAAAAATATCATAGGATTCTCAAAAGAATTTCTACATTGAGATTTCTACAAGAATTTTGCCCAAATTGAAAAACAAAAAAAAAAAAAAATCTGTTTTTATATTGAAAAAAAAAAAAATAATTTAACATTTATATAATAAATGTTTAACACTGATAATGGAAAGAAAAAAAGAAAAAAAAAACCCGACATTTTCCAATTTTAAGGATTAAGTACAAAATTTTAGCTACTTCTGGTCAGATTGTAATTACAATAAACAGAAAATGTAATAAAATTGTATTATCTATATCTAAGTATCTATTATTTAGCTAAAAATAATAAAATACCATGATATACACAATACATCAGAAAAGAGTATATATCAGGACAAATGATCACGAAAACGATATCGCCCTACATTAATACACTTTTTGTACCAGTTTTGTACCCTTTATGTTAAATGTTCATTTTTTTCTTTATTTCTATATTTCGTCACTTAAATTGTTTAACAACCCAGATCTAAACTAATTATTGACAAAAAAGAATTATAACGTTCTCATCGACTTTTCTTTTCATTTTAAGATCATGAGCCATAGTCTTAACCTTCACTAAATATTTTTCAGTATGCTGTAAAACATTTCACGTGCATTCAGTGCTTTGTAAATCTTAATCGTTTTTCCAAGGTCCTGATATCATAATACCATATAATTGGGATGTATTGTAACGATGTCTTTAAGTATCATGGTCACGTCGCCCACGCCTAGCTCCAAAGTCCGAACCGTTCTCCATCTGTGTCTGCAACTCATTTCTGCCGAAACTTCACTGAAGGTCTTGAATGCTTTCCTGTGTTGATGAGGGGAACATTAGAAGCCAGTAGGAGGGTAAAACAGAACCTTTAATGATCATCACCTAAAGGATTGAAACAATGGGCCTTCTAAGGAAAGACACAAGGCTAGAACAATGCGAACAATGGTGAACTTCTCCTATCCGGAGCGAGCTGCCTCGTAAAAAACCCGTTTTGAATTCAAAGCTTCGCTCTTTTCTTCTCTTAACATCTGACTCACAGGTGGCTCCGAGGGTGGGGGACCTCCAGAACGACCGGGGGGGTGCTGACCTTGCCGTAACCCTCTCTCTGCTTAAACCGCACCATCCTTCTTCTGCAGCACCTGCTAAGTCATGAGGCGGCTGTGCACAGGGTGAACGAGAGGTCCCACTGCAGGTTTTCATTCTGTACGTGGAGGACCTCGCTGTGTAGATCAGGGACGGTCATCTAGACCCAGACACGGCGATTTAGCGGACGAGACCCAGCACTTGAAATAAACTGATGCAGAACAGATCGACGGGGACGATTTAACAAGCTTCATCCAGACGGATTTATTCATAAATTTTTAGAGTGAGTGTTTACACAAGATATGTGGTACTCACGACAAGCAGACCTTTTGATGAAGTTTGTTGCAGCCAATAACATGCAGTAGGCTTGTGTGATGCGGAGTTTTACCTGCTCGAGATTTTCCGTTTTAAAATATCACGATAAATGATTTAATCGTCCAGGACTGATAGCATTAAAAAGCCAATCCCAGCATCTTGGGGCGAGAGGCGGGGTATACCCTGGGCAGGTCGCCAGTCCACCACAGGGCCGACACAGACAAACAGCCACACACGCTCGCATTCACACCTATGGG
>JAQQZX010000002.1:23943604-23953714 GCA_030068355.1 Notoglanidium maculatum
CACACACACACACACACACACACACACACACACACACACACACACACACACACACACACACACACACACACCCTGAATGCACGAGACACTTCAAGCTTTAATTATCTTTATTATACTCATTAAAACCTGTGTTAATGCTAGATATAAACATTACAACATGCTAGATAAAGATCGATGCAAAAGTTTGCATCCCCATAGCATCTGAATGGCAAAAAAAAAAAAAAAAAGTCCCTTTTCTGTTTTCACAATTTAACCACCAAATGTGGGTCTATCCAGCAAACACGGCAAACCGGAACACGGTGCAAAAACAAGAACAGCAGCAGCATGGTCATGACCTTCACAATCTGCAAACCCGAGTCGAGGAAAAATGCAGTATGCGACAACAGGAGGAGTAGGCTTTGTAAGGAATAATACTCTTGGGAGCATGCTGTTATGGGAAAACAATCAGCACTGGTGCAGTGTGATGAAACGCTGCTACGGTTGCCACCTGCAACTTGATTATTTTGAAATAAAGCAACTAATTTTATTCCTCTTTCACAACAACCTGTTAACACTAACAACTTTTGATTTATTACACAACACCAGGTCATACTTTTTTCTTTTTATCCATTTATAGTTATGTTCAGTAGTGCGGAATGTTAATGAAATATTAGTTCTCGTTGTTGCAACACTTTCTTTTGCACAAACACTATAAACACTCGCTTCCAGTTTCACTGCGCGAAGTTTCACCTTCTTTCTGAGCGGTTCGTTATTGCGTGTTCTGGTATCTCGGATGTTTATCAGTTTTAATGTTTTGGACAGCCCCTTTGGATTTCTTCACTGAATGTCTATCGTCTTGCGTTTGCGTTATTCTAGGCTGATTTACGAGCGAGTTGGCGTTAGGTTTTAGGTCTATTATCTCTGCACTTGGACTACACACCACACACACACATTGTGCACAGTGAGCTCGGTAACGGCATCGTCAGGAGATCCCTTGTGACCTTGTCTCAAAAAAAAAAAAAAAGTCACAGCTTTACCTATGACTGTTGCGAAGTACTGACACTGGAGACTTCGGTAAATGTTAAATGGACATCTTGCAGATAATATCACCATGGCAACAAGTAGACTTTTTTTTAACCTGTACTAGAACGAGTGCATTTAAAATAAATCTGTGATTTGCAGCTGCGCTACTGTCAGAGCTGCTGTTATAGAAAATGAATCAACACCTTCTGACCAATCAGGGCTCCAAAAGCTACTCCGAGGATTTGGAAGGGCATAGGATGGACCTAGAGGTCATTCGAGAACATTTCTTCAAAGTTTTGAACTCGACTATACAAGCTTGGTGTCTTTTTACTGGGAATGTTTTATGCCGAAACTCGAGTTCACTCTTGTTGCCACCTCAAGCTCTTATAACGATCACAAATCCACTTTGCGTCCTTTGTTCTCCTCCACGGTCTCATCCTTTCTCCTCCGCACTCAATTATCTCTCCTTTTGAATATTAAGGATGTCACTCGGAAGGCTGGCCCGTCAACGCATGAGAAACTTAGCCTTGGCGTTAATGAACGTCTTGTTGCATTGTCTCAGGTGCGTCACTGAACCATTTGTGGGCTAGTAATAGATTTTTTTAAAGTTACAATTCATATCGAATTACTGCTGAAACTAGAACAATCCTAAACTCTCCTGCATTAGACGAGCACAAAGCATTGCACGTTTTACCATCTGCAATAAGGCTGACCGTAATTTCAGATTTTTTTTTTTTGTATAAGGATGAAGAAGAGCGCAGACGCGGAAAAGCAGGAGGTCGAGCCACGAGCTCGTTATTCGCCTCCGAGTTGTCCCTGTTACCTGCAATACGACCACGATGCTATTTTTAGAAGCAGTATCAACGGACTGTCGGTGTATTTTCAGCCATTGTGTACGGAGAAGGCTCGCTGCTTCAGAAAAGATGCTGTTCCATGGAGATTCAACAACCTTTAAAAGAACTAAAGAGAGCCATGACACATTGGTTACACAAACGCACAAGGTTCGACACTCATTTCAGGTTTCGGGTCTATTTTTGGCTTCGGTTTTGAGTAGCGTGCAACTGTAAAGCTGAAAGCTTTCCCTCAGTGTGCGATTGGGAAAGCAAGAGCTGTGGAAAGGTTCCGTTTTTCCAGTCGTGAAAACCACTCTGTGCCGTTACAGAAAAATAATCGATGATGAAGTGGAGTCAACGTTATCACCTCTCCCCCACAGCACACAACAGTACATCCTGAAGCCTTTTATTCCTCTTATACAACAGACGTTTGCAAACATTTTTATTAAACAGCAAGATATTGTGCTTTTAATATTTTGGAACATCCACAATACAAGTTCCTGTTCTTACTTACGTTATAAGGCGCTAACAGTTCCAGGAACTCATTAAGAGGAACTCCCAACTGAGGAGCTCCCCTGAGAACTACACACTTTTTTCTGTTTGCGGTTGCACCGTCAGTAGGAACGCTGACGTTACGCAAGTTGGGTGCCGGTTCCCATAGCGATGTCACTAGTTCGTTTTAATATGAACGTGCGAACGAACGTCGTTCCCTGACCAGTCTCTCTTTTAAAGTTAATCAGAAAAACAACAAAAAAAAAAAAAAAAAACCCACGCAGCTTGTCAAACGGAAAAACCTAATCTGCGTAGTCTCCTCTGTCCTGAAGATGTTGGAAAACTTAAAGTTACACCTTTACCTTTACAAAGCATGGACACTGGAGATTCCGTCCGTAAAGGTTAAAACAGCAACGTTCGGTACTGCTTTCCGTTATGGGATTCCAACAAATCCTTAAACTTGCTATACATCATTATATATACACAAGACTTTTACTGTGTTTGACTTGATTAGAAATCTGCAATCAGAATGAATTCTTTGGGAATGATAAACGCCATTAATGCAAATAAAGTCCTTCTGGCTGAGCTTGTATTAGCAACGTGAGGCGCATGAACAGGACCGGCGTGTCCATTGAAGATTATCTGGTGTTACAGAACGGTGGCATGGAGTTGCAGCAGGTCTCCTTTTGGGTAAAAATAGCGCTTTGAGGCACTGCTGTCTGGAAGCAGACTCGGCGGTGACACCAGAGGCTGAAATGTTCTCGCAGTGTGAGTAGGAGGTGTAACCAACCGTGCTCGCTGCTCCATGTTCTGGGAACTAGAATTAGAATTCAGGGATGTGACGGGGATTAACATTCACCATCACGGTGCAGTCTAGGAGCAGGTCAACGCTCCGTTATGTCTCTAAGGAGGAGAATCACAGGGTTTAGGAACTCCAAAGTGCAGCTCAGAGCGTTCTATGAAGGTTCTAGATTAGTTAGGAGCGTAACGGTACATCATGACATGATGTAAAAAAGTGACGATTTGCATCATGGGAATCAGCATTATATTAATTACTAACGCTATATCGCGCCTCGATAAATCGCTATACCAATTAATGACGACTCGAATCGACGGAAATACAAATGGACCGAGATTCATCGCTTAGTGATTCCTAGCTGTGACTGCGTTTAGACAGAAGAGGGTGCGATGACGCACAATAGCTGCACTACGCACGATGTCACCGTAGGCGGAAGCAAATACAGGGAGGTGTTTCACGTTTAAGCTTTTTCAATTTTAAGAAAATGTATTAAATTTTTTCATTGGTAGTAAAAAGAATTTAAGTTAATAGGCTATTATATTTTACTCCAACCTTTGCAAACGCTTAATTATTGTTGGTTATTAATAAAAAGGAACAAGCATATTTTTTATTTAATAAAAGGAATAGTCAAGTTTGATAAAGAATAGGAAAAGAATTGTTGCATTTTCTGGTAATAAATTTTTCTTTTAATTTCCCTTTTTTCGAATCACGAACCCAATAATGTCAATCGAATTGGGCAAATCGTTACATGCCTATCGACACGCCATCGCACTGTTACGATCTGCGCAGCCAAAAGAGTTGAAATATACAGAGAACACACTGGTCAGCGTGATCGTGCTTCCTTATGGAGAGTAGGAATGTTACAATTCGGTTCGATTGGGTTCACAATTCGAATTCCCATGCATATCTCCAACTTAAATTTTCCTATTGTCGAATTAAAAAAAATACTTTGTTTAATTTTCCTAATAACCAACAACAATTATTTACAAACATTTGTAAAGGTTGAAGTAAAATATAAGAACCTATTAACTAAAATATTCATTAAAAGTTAGGCCTTTTCTTAACACCCATTTAAGGACATAAGTCAGCTTAAACGTAAAACAACTACCTCCATTTGCTTCCGTTTCTTTTGCGGTTCACTTTTTTTGTTTCCTTGATTTGAAACGTCATAAATTTGCACCGCTACTCCTTGTCACACGCCTAGTGAAGAGTCCGCCATTTTAGTCTACTTTGGAGCTCTAGTTCTGCTATGGAGCTCATTATGTTTCAGTTAATGTATGTTCATGTTCTGGCAGGATTTATAATTTATTTATTTTGTTTAAGACAGGGTGAACTTACAGTACTTCACAATATTAAACTTCTGTCCACAGTAATTTTTTTTATTTAATTAATTTTACACATACCCAAAAAAAAAAAAAAAAAAAAACCCACACTGTTTATGATTCAGAACTAAAAAGGTTTTCATTTTTATTCACTCGAGCTTTGTTCAAAAACATTCTCAGAATGGAATTGGGTCAAAACCACTGGTCGAAGTCAGCATCATCAATCAAATTGATTCGTGACCTGAGTGTATCGTTACACCCCTACTATCAGTATCAGTACTGAATTTTCATGGTCATTATTTTCGACATTTAAAATAATCCATAAAAACACTATTTTCGCATTTATTTAAAAAAAAAAAAAACCCTGCAATGTGACAGTTTTGCTGAAAGTTTCTGAGTAAACCTATGCATTGCTACATATACTGTAGATCGTAGGAATGTCTTCAAGTATCGTCATATGGTATTTTTGTCATATCGCTCACTTCTACTGCTTGGATATACTCTATATATGTGGCACGGAGATGCGGATAACGGCTCAGTGGGATTGAACCCCAGACTACGGATCCCTTTTTCCGGGCTGGAAAACAGCGTCCATACTTCACCAAACACTGTGAACTCTCAAGGACTCCGGAGGTGTGAAAACAACCTCACGCTGCTCACACCAGTCACCTGCTGAGGACCAGGATAAACACTTGACTCCTTTTCTAGGGGATGCGGGATTAGGGTTAGGATACATTTTCCATTTTTACAGTCGAAAAGCCATCGGAAGGGGACGCAACGTTTACACGCCGCTGTAGATGTCTCCACTTTCGTACATTTTATAAAGCACAAATACACTTATGGATGAATAAAGATTGTTAATGGATGAATGTAGGCTCTTTCTATTTTGGCCTTTTTTTATTCAGTCTGCATTTACAGGAAACCGACGTTGTTTTGAAAAAAAAAAAAAAAAGAGAGAGAGAAAGAAACTCCAGAGCAGGTCATCGGAGCACTGGTCCAGCTTCCACCCACGGCCATAACAAAAGCACTCAGCAGCAGCCAGGCTGCGATAACACGGAGGAAGCATAGCTGCGAACGAGCGTTACATAACTAACACATTCTTAACACTAAAACACCTACTGCTTCCTAGAAATCACACAGGAACACACACATACTGCACAACGCGCAGCATAAACAAACACAACACGCTGAGCCATTAGCAGTGTCTCTCCCTGACTGATAAACTGCTCTTTATTCCGTTTTTCCACCACCGTGTCAGACTGATATGCCCGGTACAGCACTGTGCAAAAGTTTTAGCTCCCTCCATTAGTTATCACTCAAAAGCTTTATTACCTGAAGAAATCTTCTGTAACAGCATAGAACAAGTGCGTCAATATAAACCATACTTTTATTAATATGGCATCGTTTCCATGGTAACAACAATCCTTTAGCATTTATGGAAGGAATCTTCAGTGTTACCTGTAACCTTAACATCTTGGAAGAAAGCTTTTCAAAGACTTGGAAAAACTGAGTTTTGCTCTTAGGAGCTTTGGGACTGGAAGAGTGAGTAAAGAATCTTACCACTTCGATTGGTCAAAACACCTGAAATGTTTCTATTATACACTAACCGGACACTGATGAGAATTGCGTTACACTCAGAAAGTGGCATCAAGTTCGATTTGAACCAACGCTCTGCTCCTGCATCGCTAGCCTAATGCCAGTGGTGTGAACTGTTCTGCTGCGGAAACGTAACAAACTACAGAACATCTGCAGCTTCTGCTGCTAATACTGCCAGTCAGTGTGATCCTCGCCGAACTGAGAAGGAAATACAGCTAAAATCCCCTAAACAGACAGACAGACAGACAGACAGACAGACAGAGTACTGTAGAAAGATGGAATACCAGCATAAAATGGTGGACTGGATATCCGTGGAAAAGAAATAAACTAATTTGATCCGATCCAGTAAAGAACTGGATTTGAAAAGATTTTTTTTGGGAATGGGAAATATTTACACTTAAACAGACATGAGTGTATTTTTTCTCAGGATTAATTTTATTATATTTACACTTCGTTAAAGGGCAGTGGTAGAGGAGTGGTTAATCAGGATCAGGAGCTCAAATCCCAGCACTACTGAGCGGTCACTGCTGGGCCCTTGAGCATGGCCCTTAACCCTCAACTGCTCAGTTGTATAAATGATATAAATGTAAGTCAATAACGGTGTCTGCCAAATGCGATATAATGCAATGTAAAAGTTATTCTGTTTGCCACATAGGTGATTTGTGTGTGAAGGAGTTTAACATAATAAACAAAGCTGCTGTTTTGTGCAAGTCATGTTATGTATTTTTACAAAACGAAGCGTTTAAGTTAAGCTTAAGCTAAAAGCCTGTGGGATGAGTATCCATACTGACATGTAACAGTTTGAACACATGAACGTCTTCATTTTGTGCACCACAGAATGATTCAATCGGAATTAACCCTTGAGAGGAACTAAATTTGTAACGCTAAAGAACTGAGGAGGCAGGATGCTCGGATTTTCTCGAACTTTGCTCTTTATGGCATTTCTGGGTCAAACAGGTAAAAATTATATTTCAAATCACATAAGAAATGAGCTTAACGTGTACGGGTTTTGGATTTAAAAGTTCTCGATTTGAGCCTTGTGCTTTCGCCTCCTACTGTACACATATATTCGGTTTCTCTCGCGCTTCCTTTGCAAATCGATAACTTCCTGCTGGTGTCTGGGGCTCATGTCTCTCCTCTCCCTGAAAGGTTATCTCCCTCCGTCACCCCCCTCAGGGTTGCCTCTATCTTTAGCAGCATCCTTCCGTCGCGTCTCGACACCGGAGCTCAGAGCTGGTATCCGTGCCTCTCGGCCACCCAATCCCTCGCCGCTTACGCCACAGGAAGAGCCTCGCACGCTCTGCCCCACACTCACACAACCCCGGGCAATGCGATACCCCAAAACACACACGCTTCTCAGGAGGATCGGCTTTAACCCGACGCGGAAGAAACAGACGCTGCGGTTCGTTTTAAGAAAAGGGTGTCAAAATAGTGTCGCTTTAACATGATATTATGTACCGAGCACCGAAAACGCCTGAAACAGGAGCGCAACCTCATGATGTAATTGATCAGTGCTATGGGATTCACTACATGTGCATAAATTGTACAAATATTTCATGAAAAATGGAGCTAAATCAGCAGTCAGACCAAACACGGACATCACTAAAGCTGATTCACTGAAGGGGAAAGGATTTTTAGGATATTTAGTCTACTGCAATCTTACACAATGCAGTCAAAAGTATGTGCACCCCATTACAATGACATCCATACTGTATGTGGTTCTTCCCCAAACTGTAGCCACAAAGGCAGAAGCTCACAATTGTACAGAATGTGTAGCATTATACTTTTCCTCCACTGGAAACCTGTTCACTGTTGTTTAATAAACCAGAACACACAGTAAATCTGCGTTTTTGTCTCTCTCTGTGTGTGTGTGTGTGTGTGTGTGTGTGTGTGTGTGTGTGTGAGAGAGAGTTCTCATTCAGAAGCCCCATGGCTTATTAATGCTGCAAATGCACCGGGGAGAAACACAGGAAGGAGGCCAAAGAGTGTGTCAGCAAACACACACACACACACACACACACACACACACACAGAAGGGAACTGAAAGGACAGTCCTGAGGAAGTGATGGCAGGAAGAGTCATACAAAAAGGAGTCGCGGTCAGACTTCACGCTACCTCCTGCTTCCGCTGCGCCGGCCTCCCACACACACACACACACACACACACACACACACACACACACACACCGCTGCACAGTGAGGAAACTGACCTCGAGAGAGAAGGGGGGAGAAAGAGAGAGAGAGAAAAAGATAGACAGAAACAAAAAAAAAAATAGAGTGACTATAGATAGATAGAGACAATGAGGGAAAGAAAGAGAGATAAACAGAGAGAGAGAGAGAGAGAGAGAGAGAGAGAAAGGATACGCAGAGAGAAGCAGATAGATTAACAGAGAAAGACTTAGAGAGACAGTGTTTGACCCTCTAGGGGCAGTAGGCCACAGGTGTGTGTGTGTGTGTGTGTGTGTGTGTGTGTGTGTGTGTGTGTGTGTGTGTGTGTGTGTGTGTTTAACCCATGCTGCTCTCACACTTGACCTACTGCAGGACACACACACAGACACACACACACACAGAGAACGAGACTGAGACAAGGAAAAGTGTGTGAGACACCAAATCAGTGTGGATGTGTCATATTTATGATTGAGTTGAGGTGTTATTGAGGCAATAATTATTGTAACGCCGTTGAAGATAAATCTAGCTAAACACACGTGTCTAAGGTTAGCTGAGCTCAGGACACACTGACGGATTTCACTTCACGTTAATGCTCAAAGCATTCTCCATTTAAGGAGGGAGTTGATGGATGTGAGGTGGCGGAAAGGGGCGTGGCTTCAGTTAAAACTGGCGAGATAAACAAAACAACAAATCGTGAAGAAAAAGGCTGCTCTTCTGTTCTGCAGTATTTCTGAGCAATACCTCGTACGAGCGTTACGATGTTAAACCTGCGGGTACGTGTGTAAAACATACATAATGTATTATAATTACTATAAACCTCGCTGTAATAACGTCTACTAGAAAATCATTTTCAATAAATATTATTATACACAATATCACAGTACACGTTTAAATTTTACACTTAAAATTCAAAAAGCTTAATTTCTAATCGGTTTGTGTTGGTTCAAGTTGGTAAAATAGTTTGGCATGACTCCTCAGAGCTGTGATAAGAGCACTGTTTGTGAACAAATCTAATAAATTCACGTTATCTGTAGTCCTGACTTCTCCAATTGCGTGCTCATGCTTGTGTTGCCTCCATAACGGTGATCAGTACACCAAATGAGCACCAGGTGGCAGCACAGAGCAGGTCAGGAGCTACGCAGGACACTTTATAAAGCCTACAGTGCCCCCTGGTGGACGCACTCGTCCACCAGGAAGAATGCTGTAAGAGAGAGGGCTCACAAGAAAGCAGCATGGAGGTGAGGCGAGGTTGTGTGTGAATTAAACACAGGGGGATCTTAAACTCACCGTGATGTGGAAAGGATCCTCTCCAACCTCCACCACGTGGGGAGGAGCCGAGTGGACGTCAGCGACCGTGGGGTTAATCTGAGGCACAGGAACAAGCACAAATGTTCAAACTCTCGTTAGTTACACATTCGGGTACACAGCTCTGTTAAAGGTCTTAGAGCTTGTTTTCTTCAATTATTTTATAAAAATGTGATTTTTTTAAATAGAGGTAGCTCTTTCGTGTTTTTTGTGGGTGATGGATGTTGTATTAATACAGCATCTGAGTAAAGAATTTATAAGAAGAAGAAGAATTTTTAAAAGCTGAAGTAGGGAAGCAGAGAGAGAGACAGAAATAGAGTGAGAAAGAGGCAGACAGACAAACAGAGAGAGAGAGAGAGAGAGAGAGAGAGAGAGAGAGCGAGAGAGAGAGAGCGAGAGAGAGAGAGCGAGAGAGAGAGAGCGAGACAGAGTGAGAGAGAGAGAGAGCGAGAGACAGAGAGAGCGAAAGACAGAGAGAGAGAGAGACAGAGAGAGACAGAGCGAGAGAGAGTGAGAGAGAGAGAGAGCGAGAGACAGAGAGAGCGAAAGACAGAGAGAGCGAAAGACAGAGAGAGCGAGAGACAGAGAGAGAG
>JAQQZX010000002.1:24018694-24030331 GCA_030068355.1 Notoglanidium maculatum
CCTGGGTGACCCGGGGATCGAACCCAGGACCTTCTTGCTGTGAGGCGACAGTGCTAACCACCGCACCACCACACCACCCCGTCTCAGACTTGACTTCTCTTATTACAGATGTGTGGTGTGTATTTAAATGAAACCATGATGAGATTTAGGACAAACAAGTTGTGTCAGATTCAGTTGAGAAGTTTTTGTGATGCTTCTCAAGTTCCAGTGTTTTGCTATTGGTGTTATGGTGACGTCCAATCAGTGGGCTGTGTTGTGGTTCCACCACACACACCTGCCTGGTCTTGCTTTAATCAAACTGGATTTGAGCCACTGTTTTTCATTGCTCAGTGTCCCTGTCTGTCTGAGTGTCCTGTTAACAACAGACCTGTGTCTCTCTGTACCTCAACTCCAACTTAAACTACAATAGAACCATTCAGCTGTAAACACAAAAGAAGTTACTAAATCATGGTCATTTATTATTATTATAGGCATGTCTTTCCTCTTGGGAACCACCTTGGTAACACCCCAGGCATTTATTTCAGGCTAACAAGATCAGGCCCTTATCTAATGGAATGGGAAGGAGAGCCATAATGGCACTTTCAATGGCCATGGAAACAGAAAAACTGCATGTATAGGCTCACCAGACATCATCCGAGGGGAAAAAGAACGTTTAGAAAAGTTTGGTGATTTTGCTCTATAATAAGATTTAAAAAGACTTTTTTCCCCGCATGTTATACTTCTACTATGCTTGTGGAAGGTTTACTATGCATATACTATATACACATTATACTATATACACATGTTTTACTTCTACTATGCATGTGCATCAGTAACAGTAATGATAGCTAGATGTGCATTTCCTATAGGAAATACTAGTGCTCGCAAAGGAAAAACATTTAAATTGAAAATAGAGTGATAGAGTGAAAGAGAGAGAGAGAGAATTATAAAATAGATAGGGGAATTACTGACAAAGATAGATAGATAGATAGAAAGATAGAGATTGAAAATGAGTGAGTGAAAGATAGTGAAAGCTAGATATTAACATTAGCACTTAGGCCTTGAAAAATGAATCAAAGTCAATGGAAGAAAAATTGAGGGATAAAAAACCAGAAAGCAGGAGTGATAGAGGGATGAAAAGTCATGGGGTGCTCAGTAATATTGCCCAGAACATGTCTAGTATGTTTGGAGGTATTATTTTGAAAATTGACTATATGGGAGCAGTTTGAAAAATTTTCCATTCAAGCTCTATGGGGAAAAATGAAGCGAGGGATAAAAAGAAGCAGTAAGTAGGAGTGGTGGAGGGATGAAACACAGAACAGCGCTGTCTAGTATTGCCCAGAATATGTCTAGTAAGCTTGAAGGTAATATTTTGGAAATTGCAAAAATGAGAGCAGTTCAAAAAGTGATCCTATTCAAAGTTTAAGGGAAAAAATAAATGGAACGAGGGATTAAAAAAAAGAGATAAGAAGAAGACGCCAAGGGATAACAGTATAATGCTTTGCTTTGCGAGCACTATAATAAAAATAAAAAGGAACAAAGGGTCCAATTAGCATCGTACTGGAGTGTCATATTTGATCACATTGGAACCTTTAAAAGTTCTATGTAGAACCCTTCAGAGGGATTCTGTTTAAAGAATCAGAGTAGCAGAACCATTAATTTCACAAAAAATTCAATTCAATTCAAAGCGCCTTTAACACTGTACCATTGTCACATAGTCGTTCTTCAGGAAAGAAATACTAAGAAACATTTTTTTATTCTGAAGAATATACGTTGAAAAAAGTTCTTGTGAAAATGTCTTTAATATATACTGTAGTTGCATCTCTTTTGCTGTAACCTCCTCATGAAGAAAGCCTGATTATTTGCACTGTCAGCAGGAGGACCGGTGTTGCTGCGGGTTCGAATCGAATGTTTTTACGTTCTTTTTTATCCTTTATCAGATCTCCACATGCTGTTCGTTCTAAGCAGATCATGAACGTGAGATTTTGTGAAGCGAACAGGACACCGCCTGCAGCACAACATTAAACAACGCCTCCGGGCAACAGCAGGGTTTACGCACATTACCATGGCATCAGTTTGGGTAAGGCAGAAACACTGTCTGTAAATCACACTCACAATGACATTAGCCGAGTCAGTGTATTTACAGTGCAAAAGTAATCACCCCCACACTTTCAGTACCGGGTTGCAACACTACAAAATGGAAATACACCAAAATGAACTGCTCTCATTTAGAGGAAAGACACGTGATTAGGACAAACCGGGATCTCATCCTGCAGTTTTTCCAACCTCAGCCACACAGAGACTGAACCCTGCCCTAATTACTGCCCTCGGGCTACATTCTGCATCTTATTGAGAAAGTCTTATCTTACACAATAAGCTAAACTCGACAGAGGGAACGTCTAGGCACTCCCTTGCTCTCTTTGCTCCCTTTTTCCTCATCTGTTGCAGATGAGGCTGTGAAATCAGCCGGGTCACACTCGACCTCTCTCAGTGTTCGGCTGGAAAATTCCTCTCTCCGACGCCCTATCTAGGGAGGGGATGCAGGTTCGAACACACTCGTCTAAAGTATATTCATCATAATAATAATAGTAATGTTCATAGTTTCCAGCGCACGCACAATAAACTTCAGACGTGCACCAAACAAATCCCATGCAGTATG
This sequence comes from Notoglanidium maculatum, assembly GCA_030068355.1. NCBI lineage: Eukaryota > Metazoa > Chordata > Actinopteri > Siluriformes > Auchenoglanididae > Notoglanidium > Notoglanidium maculatum. The sequence continues at coordinate 24,021,333 of JAQQZX010000002.1, forward strand.
TCTTGAACTGTTCCCACATTATTCAACACGCCTTCTAACCATTTGATCAGTCCTGGGTGTCTTTCCCACAGACGCATCAACGGCCACGGCGCCTCTCTCTGTCCTTCTGTGTAATAAATTTCAGGAGCTCACAATGAGCTCCAGGGAGCTGCAGGAGGTATCACATGGTATTCTGTACTTTTGTGATGCTCAGAATGCTGCTAGTGTTGTGATAGTCAGACATGGCCTGCACACATCTGTGTCTTCATTCCTGCGTGGTGGACGAGTCAGAGAGCGAGGAGAGAAATGGAAAGACAAATTAGTGCCACGCCCATGGACAGAAAGTGCTTTTCTAACGTCTTCCAGATGGAACAAGAAGCAAAAAAAAAGGTGCAGGTGCTTGCTTTGAAAACAAGGCTTGATTCATATCGCTCCACCCCCGTGAAGCCGAGTATATTGTTTTTAATGTTTGCTGCAGACATTCCACAGATTCCAGGAGACCAACCCATCTTAGAAATAAAGAGCATCGATCACAGGGAGAAAAAAATCATTGCAGGTTTATGCAACTGCAGGATAAACGAATCCTCGTTGGATTCCTTTTTATTTAGAACGTAACAAAATAATGGGAAGATTTGAGGAGTGGAAATCGCATGAGGTATATAAAGAAAAGCCCTTATGGTTTTAGAAACCCACACACACACATATACACACACACACACACACACACACACACACACACACACACACACACACACACACAATTGAGTTAGTAGAAATGAGGACTATTCCCCTTAGCTTTCATTTAAAGCTGATCTGGGTTTGATTCCTGAATCCAGAGCTTCATCTGGGATGAGATGATTCACCGCTGCTGTTTCTAATGATTCCACAATGACGGAAAAAAACCCCACATTGTTATAGTTTATTCATTCACTAACTTTATTTATTCAGTTGTTAGTTTATTCATGCATTCAAAATACACAAACAAAGTCAACAATCCAGCGTTCATTCATTCATTTTCAGAAATTGCTTTAACCTGGTCAGGGTCATGGTGGATCCTATGTATATCTCCGGAAAAAAACCCTGGGAATTCATCCTGGATGAAACTCCAGTTCAATGCAATACACCGCACACACACACACACACACACACACACACACACACACACACACACACACACACACACGCACACACACAAACACACACCTAGGGGGAAATTTAGAGTTGCCAGTTCATCGAAAGGTACGTTTTAGGGAGGTGGGAGGACACCAGAGAACCCAGTGGAACCCAAGCAGACTTGAGAAACTCCTGACTGTAAACAGGATCAAATCAGGAACACTGGAACTTTTCAGTAGTTGTTCCATATGGCTACTTTTTTTTTTTCCTTTGGACAGTTCTATTTTTCCATTATTATATATTTTTTTTCATCTTAACATACTGCATGAAACACTAGCATAAATCCAGCACCAAAATCAGACTGAAAGCAAATACAATTTCCGGGCCAAATCGGTAATTCGCTTCAATGGAAATGGATGCAGGAAGAAAGCAATTTACCTGAACTGTGACCTCGGAAATTCGTGAGTGAATAGAAAAATAAGATTGTAGCCAGCGGTTTCATTTCTCTGGAAACGAAATGAATAAATAATATGTTAATGATTACATCATGGTTATTCGAAGGTAACGTTTTGTCTTGCCATTTCCCTAACATCACCTCTCAGTCACAGCTGCAAAAAACAGCTCTCTAATTTGAGCTGATTTACTACATTCATTACAAAATCACACAGAATTAATTTCTTCTTCACCACAGCGATAATATGGTGTGACTGCTAGTTAATGCTAACTAGCATCCTAACTTCTTGCTACAATGGTTAGCCTACTATTAACAAACATCTCCACTTACATAAAATTCTACAAAATGAAATAATAATTACTTAATGGTAGCTAGCTTTACAAGCTAGCTCTTGTCAGACAGCTACTTCTGGAGAGGGAATATTAGCTAAGGTAACTAATTATCTGGCTAACATTAGCACAGTCAGCATGTGTTTAATGCTATGCAGCATTGCCTGATCAAATTCCTCTTAAGCTCCGCCCTCATTGAGTCAAGTTTTCCTGCCAGTCATGTGGCTTTTCTTTTTTTAATCTCTTTCTTTTTACACTTTGAGCTACTGCATTAGCTGTATTCTACTTTGCACTTATCCATCTGTGTGCCTCATTGCCAAAGATTAATGTTACCTCCAGGCTTCACTGGAACGTTTCGTGACCATTTCATGCCATCTTAGCTTCCAAGTGGTGCTGAGTTTATGCGTCAGGAGGGTGTCATGCTCTCACAGCAGACTTCTCTCCAAGACAGCGCTTTTGCATCACTTATCCAAAAAAACAGAAGCTGTCATTTCTGTGAGGATGCTGCGAGCCAGAGGAAGTGGGCGTGTCCCAAACAGGATCTTGGAGGAAAGATTTATTCACTTTAATTCAATTGTGTAGCCATCGTTCACGTACAGGAGGAGGAATTTCCCCACTGAGGCTCAGGGGGTGTCCTCTGCTTATTTTAGCTCAGTGAGATCATTTTAGATTCCCACGCAACATCTGTTTCTGCTTTCGTTTACAGCAGACACATATCACAGCAAGTGCTTTTGTGTCTGAGATCAAATGTACATCTGAGGGAACAGAGAGAGCTGCAGGCCTCCACATGGGTGAGGAATCCTGCACAGGGAACGCTAGCGCTTCTCGGCTAATTGTCTGTTAATGCTACTTAAGTGCTGGTATCTGGCTAATTAGATTCAGGAGTCGTGGCTCTTCACTCGTCGCTTCTTCGGGTCTTCTGAGAGCTGTAGTGTTGAGCTGTTAATCACTTCTTGGGAATGTTCATCATGACACATGGTGACCAGACCGGATGCGGCTTCTCCAGATTTATAAGAACAGGCACTCTTTCCAATTCTTCTGTGCCAATAACTGAATCAGACACACACACACACACACACACACACACACACACACACACACACACGAAACCCGACATTATTACCATGTCTGAAGGGCTTTTACATGGAAGCAAGTCACAAAAGTTTTGGCACCAGAACATTAGGACTGTGCTTTTTCTATTATCCATCAGTCCGGTACCAAAGGTTCCAACTGCTCATGTTTAGTACCAGCAGGAACTAATTGTACTTTAGGGTGGGGCTAGCAGCACTACTGTTTTAATGATTAAGTACTCATTTTATTATGTTTTTTATTCAGTCATATTTTTGTCCGTTTGAATTGAAATTAGTAATCATTTTCATTCATTCATTCATTTTCAGTCAGCACTTTATCCTGGTCAGGGTTGCGGTGGATCGGGAGTCCATCCCAGGAACACTGGGTGTGAAGCACCCTGGATGAGAAGCCAGTCCATCACACACACATTCACACACTCATTCACCCTGAGGGAATATTTAAAGTAGAAAATCCATCTACTGCATGTTGTTGTGAGGTGGAAGGAAACCGGAGAACCTGTAGGAAACCCATACAGACGTGGGAAGGGAACGTGACCCCCTGCACCTCCGAGCCACCCGAATGAATTTGGTCATTAGGAATTTAATGTCCCACGCAAAAGAAGGTGTCCTGAAGAAGCTGCAAGCCCCACCCATAAATCTTGTGTTTTTATTTGTTGCTGTTGTTATCATTGTGGTTATCAGTGCCATATGATAAAAACCCCTTTGATTGATAGACTAGTTTAAATAATAATCTCTGGGAAAATTTCATTTAATCATGCTCTAACACCTAGGACTGCCAAAGTCATGCAGCAACGAGCACGTTTAGCTAGCTAACACAAACTACACCTGGGCTCCACTGACCACAACCTGAGGCAACCTTTCTCTTACGGTAACAATCGACCATATGCACCTAGTGGTGCTGATGTACTTTCGGTAAAGTTAAGCCAGCTAAATCACTTCTGCTATCCACACTGGTGGTATGATTTGTGTCAAGTGTCTCAGAAAAGGAGGTATAAGTTTTAACGATCTGAGCTGAACATTGCTGTGTGCCTGTGTGTCAAGCGTCCAGTAAGAACAGCAAAGTACTTAGTTTTCATACTATTCTCTCTGATGTGGAAAATGGATTGTCTCTGTCTGGAGGGAGAACTTTAGAGTTAGTTCCTGTACCCGAGTTTGTGTTGGTGAGTCATGGTGCGAGCCAGGGTGCGAGCCAGGGTACGAGCCAGGGTGCGAGCCAGGGTACGAGCCAGGGTGCGAGCCAGGGTACGAGCCAGGGTGCAAGCCAGGGTGCGAGCCAGGGTGCCAGCCAGGGTGCGAGCCAGGGTAGCAACTAATACAGAAGGGAGCCGTTTCACACCGTATTGTCTGATTGGAACAATTTGTCCGTTCCACTTTCAAGACCGGGGATTTGGGAGAAGAGAGAGCAACCGATGCAGGATGACACTCTGCGAGGAGGCTGATGCAATCCCTGAGGACCATGACAATTCTTTGGCTCGGGATCCTACAGTTGTCAACTTAGCTCTCAATGAAAATATGTCTCTCAGAGAGGAGATCCTCCAGAGAAGAAACAAATTCAGAAGTTTACTATGAAGCAGTTACCGTTTTGCTGGCTCAGACAGAGACATTCCTTTTTTACGTGGTAAGATATCTAGCAGGCTCAGATCACAGATAGATGCACTAAAATGCGTTAAGATTAAACATGTTCACTTGTCCCGATTAAAGTTCATTGGCTAATTAATGAAATTCTGAATGATGATAGCTAATGTAATCATATATTTTTCATACTTCACGTTGGATACGAGCACCAGAAGTGAGGCAGCTGGCTAATCAGCTTCCACACTCGGTCAACATGGCCCAAGCTGATCTAACTGGTGGATTATCTTTACCAGCCTGTAAATGATCCTCTCCTCAGGCTTCCTTAGTATTTGACTCAATTAATTAATAAATCATTAATAAAGATTTTCTCCTCACCTTACGGTTGTGTTATTTTCTTTAAACAACTTGTCTACGACATAGCATAATTAGCAATGATTCAGAAACCATTAACCAGATTTTCAGTCTGAGCTGGATTATTCAGCAGAATATTAATTATTCGCAGCCTTAACATTGGATTTCATCAGTTTGTTTACTTTAGCTAATGATACTGAATTTGTAATGCTAGCATATGACATAAGATGTAGCCTTATATTTTGCATATTGTGTTCACTATTAATTATTTGTAGCTTTTTTTTTTTAGAATTATTTTACTCCCAACAGAGACAGTGTTGTGTCATTTTCTGTGGTTGTGAATGATTATTTTGCCCTAGATTTCTGCCCAGATAAAGTCATTTGGTCTAACCAGGCCTCCTCATAGTAAAAGGTCTGGCTACACCCGCTGGTTAGGCCTTCTTCCTGTCTAAATGCTGCTTGGCCTAACTTCTCTCTCTCACTGTGAAGAAGTTGTCTTAGTTTTTGGTTTGAACATTAGTACTTCTGTACATCTAAATCTCTAAACACTGTGGTAGCACATGTGCACAACGTTCCATCATGTCTGTAAACAGTACAGTTCAGTACAGTTGGAGCATCCTGCTCGAAAACCTCAGCAGGAAAACGTGGGCCACCGCAGCATGACATAATGGATCCGGTGCTGTCATGGCAACATGGAACAGCCAGAGCGGCGTGTGTTTGGAGAGAGTTGGAGTTGTGGTTGTGGTGTTGACAAAACGTGCTTCGCAGGTCAGGATCCTGGATGTAGGCGCAAGTTAAACACAGAGAGACGGATCTCTTTCTCTCTTTGTCTCTCTCTCTCTCTCTCTCACACAAACGCACACACAGTTTCTCTTCACACATCTTTCACACTTGGGTACTGTAGTAGAAAGTAGGATCTCCATTTCTATGACACGATGGTGGAAAATTAAGTAGAATCCCAAATTTCCGGTTTCAGTTTGGGCCTGTTCTTGTCTTCGAATGTGCAGCAGAAAAATGCTCTACTGCTCCAACATTAAGAAATGAATTCAGCATCCTCGTATCGAACTAAGAAGGTTATCAGGATGAAGGATTTGTCAAGAATAGAACACTTGGGGTCATAATGACCCCGTTTACACTTGGTATTAAAATGCATCTTTGGCGATCTGATCGCAACTGGACGGCGCTAAATACAAGTGTAAACGACCTCCAAGATGCGTTCACTCAAACCACTTGCCGAGGTGGTCTGGGACGCATTTAACCACATACCTTCTGTAGCGTAAATGCTAATGCATCCCGATGTGTCGCAACGCGGATGTAAAAAAAAAAATACATCATTAACACTGGACGCGGAGGTTGCTTTGGAAACAGCGACGCACTAGAAAAAAATTAGGAGGAGCAGCGATGTATGTGGTTGGAGTGCAAGAAAATAATGAAGGTATGTTGCAGGTTTAATGTTTTAATATAATTTTGCGCGGGGGCCATTGACCTTTTAGCGGAAGTAATGTAGGCAGTAACAAAATTTGAACAAAAGCGGTCAGCTGGACACCATGGAGACACATGATAAACACAGGTGTAAACGGCGAGAGAGAAGAGAGAGAGAAGCTGGTGAGGGAATGACTGTTTATCACAGCTATAACTTCAGTGAGAACAGGACCTAACTTTGTTGGCGCATCGTGCTGCATGATGAGTGCTCCTCTTATACCAAAGCAGTTTGCCAACCATTAAAATTTTTTATTCCTTAAAGAAAGTCAGATCATAATTTATATCCATTTGTAGTTACATTTAATGCTGTCCACAAAATGCATGTTGGTTCCTCTTCTCACTTACGTTATAGCAGCTATAAACAGTCATTCCCTCACCAGCCTCTTTTTTTCTCTCTTGACCCAAGTTGTTTAGAGTTTTACATTTGTTGTTATAGAAAACTAATGAACACCTTCTGGCCAATCAGAATCCAGAATTCAACAGGCACCATGAGCTTAAAACACAAACAAACCCTGACTTCCTTTGTTTGTGGTAAATCCCAGCAAATCCCTGTAATGATCAAAGCGTGCAACAACATTGCGAATAATAACGTTTCCTGAGGTCAGGGTCAAAAACTTTTGTCTTTAATGGATCCTGCCTCTTTCTATTCTAGCTATCATCCGTGGCACATTTGAATCGTCAGATCCTCGTACTTCCTTCAGACGTCAGTGTTTATTGACACGCTGAGGCGTTTCCGCCTGGTCTTCTAGGATCCGTTTGCTCCTGTATAAAGCTTCCTCCTCTCCTGTTTATGGTTGCTTTGACTGTGCAAGTTCCTGACATTCTCTTCTCCTCTTCGTTAAACCGTAGAGAGAAACTTCAGCGCATTTCTGTGGCGAAGGGAACTCTGTTTTCCAAGGTAGGAATGACTCACTCAGCCCAAAGAAGGAAAAAAAGAAACAGAGTAGACGTGTTCCCTTGTGGAGTGAGTTGGATTCTGGATGAAAGTCTGCTAGTGGGCATTTTTACGTATATGTTCTGACACGCTGGAGCCTTGAAGGCTAAGATCTGGGCTAAGTGTTTTTAATCACCTGGAACCGGTACTTATGAGTACCAAGGATTGATAAAAGAACATACCCAGGGGGTAAGCCCTGTGCGATAAAGGAGACCCTGTATGATTCGCTCTGAATCACTCAGCACTGTGTTTGTGTGTGTGTGTTTTATTGTATCCAAGCAAACGCAGCCCTGAAGTTTCCATCTTTCGGCTTGGAGCAGCACTTTCCTGAAACGCAGCCAGGAAAATGTGTGTCGGCTTGGCAGCCGGGCTGTGGGAAGACTAAGGGGCAGAGAGCTGGGGGAGTTCTTAGGCACAGGACTTTATTCAACTACACGGGTCCTTGGGATGCCTTCTTTTGTGTGGGACAGACGTGCCCAAGGTCAGAACGCGTGCACCTGAGCAGGAAGCGTAGTTTACAGTGAGAACGGGATTTACAGGGAAGGAAGAGAGAAAAAGTTGGGATTACAATGTGTAGGATTTACAATCCATCCGTGATCAGTTGCAACAGAATCTTGTTGTCTTGGCACGCTTGTATTGTTCATCAGTACAATGGGGTAGAGGATGGAAAGGTGATTAGCCAGTGCTTTTGTTTTGGAGGTTCTTTGTTTTCTAACACTTACGTCCGCGAGGCCGTCCCCCGGGGCTCAGCGCCTGGAGACTGCAGATAAAGCCTTAATTTCATGCACGGATGGGATATCCCGGTCATTTCCCGGCTTTTATTAATTAGTAACCTCGCTAGGGTTTGGCTAAAGGAGTTTTGGCCGGGCGCGCTGACTCCACCTCTGTTTCACTCTGTTATCTACCACGCATAACTTCCTGAGTGAGCACTTAGCATGGCTTACTCTTAGAGTGATGATGGATAGCAAGAGATTGAGGGATCGTGAACTCTTGCATTTATGCATCTTTTACGTTCCAGACGTTACTCTGAGATATAAGGGGACGGCAGTGTGACTGGGCTGAAGTTGGTCTAGTTGAGAGCACATGGAAGGAATTGTCTCAAATAGTGTGTGAAAAAATCTATCTGTTGACAACAGGCTTATGTACATATACTATATATATATACGCACAGTAAGTGTATAAGTCACAAATAAGTGTGTAGTCCTGGAAGCTAACTACAAAACGGATATATTAGCAAGTGAACATGTCTAAAACATTCAATGTCATGCAGTTATAGGAAAATAATCAATGACTGTAGTGTATTAAGGACGGAGCGGGGATGTTTACACACCCTGGCTTTCTCTGCCTCCTCACCGTTTCAAACAAAACCGGTGTATACCTGAAAAATGATCTTCCCCTATTCCCATCTGAGAAATGATCCCATTCCCTCTGTCTCTCTCTCTCTCTCTTTCTCTCTGTCCATCTCTCTCTCTCCCTTTCGCTCTCTCTCTCTCTCTGTCCCTATCTCTCTCCCTTCCTTTCTCTCTCCCTTTCTCTCTCTCTCTCTCTCTCTCTCTCCCTCTCTCTCTCTCTCTCTTTCTCTCTGTCCATCTCTGTCTCTCCCTTTCTCTCTCTCTCTCTGTCCCTATCTCTCTCCCTTCCTTTCTCTCTCCCTTTCTCTCTCTCTCTCTCTCTCTGTCCCTCTCTCTCTC
>JAQQZX010000002.1:24046901-24059114 GCA_030068355.1 Notoglanidium maculatum
GCTCAACTAAGTAAAGAGAAACAACAGTCCATCATTATCCAGTCTCTTTTAAAGTCATAAACATAAAGAAAAAAATTGAATTAGAAGGTGACCCCAAACTTTTGACCGGTAGTGTATATATATATTCACATATATAGTATATATATAGCACATATATATATATATATATAGTGTATATTATATATATATTATATATATATATATATAAGTAATTCTGGATAAGGGTGTCAAATGAAAGTATTTGTGCATGTTAAGGTAATCAATGTATTTTATTTTGAGTGCCACCATTTCTTCAACATTTAAACCTGATGAGATATCGATATCCCATCTGGTCATGACAGAAACGTAGATCCGCATTGGCAATAATTTTGACATTTCTGTTAGTGACAGTTCCAGGATACGCACGAGCGCTGCATCACGGTACTCAGCTGTGGTGCTTTGCTGTCAGAAACTAGCCCAGAGTTTATCCCGGGGGATTAAACACTGCATTGTGTCAACACTGAGACCAGAACGCTTCTCTCTCTCACACAACTGTTCTGCTGTCATGAGTTAGAAAGACCTTTCTCGTTTTTCCCTCTCGGCTTCCAACACAATGAGCTTACTGTTTGCACCTTCATCGGTTTGTTGACGAGGATTCAAAACACCAAAAAGTCCAGGAGTGGATGGATTTCCTGAATACAAGAGTCATAATGAGAGAAACGTTTGTGTGGTTTTTTTAACGCATTCATCCCGTACAAAGAGTGATATAAAAATACAGCAGCAAAAACTCGTAATTTTACTTGAGGTATTAATGAAGAAGAAAGATTCATGAGAAAGTTTATAATCCCTACTGATAACTCCGTGTCTCTTTCACCAAGGAACCAAGAAGGAAAACTTTAGCTAAATCTAACTAACAACAGCTTCATTCCTAATCGTAGGTAGCTAGCACGTTGGCATGTTAGCTAGCATGATAATAACTAGCCAAATGCTAACTGCAAGCTCAATGATAAATACAAAGTGTACATAGCAGCAGATAGATTACAGTGCATTAGACCTCGTAACGTTTAGTTAAAGTACACCTCATGGTCTCATGTGGGGTTTTATTTTACAACAGCTTTTAATTAACACTTAATTCATATTTCAGAGGCTTGATCTCTCAACAATGTGGTCTATTTGAAACCCATGTAAGAACCATCTCACAGCACGAGTTTCTATCTGTGTGGAGTTTCACAGGTTCTCCTCATGTCAAACACATTCTGATTGGTGGACTGGCTATGCCAAATAACCACTAGGTGTGTGTGTGTGTGTGTGTGTGTGTGTGTGTGTGTGTGTGAGGAAGTGGTGTCCCATCCAGAGTGTATTCCTACCTCACTCACAGTGTTCCCGGGATAGACTCTGGAACAACTGCAACCTTGAGCAGGATGATACAGAGGAGCTTTGCTTCTGATCGGGATCCATTAGTAGGCGTGAATCTTCTTTAAGCACGCTGAATTGTAGGTTCTTTGCAATCATGGACCTGTAGCCCAGTGTCATAGACATGAGGTCAGTGTACAGGGTCAAGATGTTATCATGGATATCTTCTTCTGCTCCTGATTGATTGAGCTTGTGTGATGTTCATCAGGATGCTGCATATTTACTGTCATGCAGTCAGTGTTGCACCATGACCTTACAGGATAAAGCACTTACGCAAGATGAATACTCAAGGAATTTGCACCAGTAGAGAGTATTCAGAACATACTGTTTAGATGAAAGTGATTGGATAGATGTGCATGTTTATACGTCCAAAGTGTGCAATCAGAGTGGAATTTCAGTTTTTATTACCCAATGTCTCTCCTGTCCATAAAACGTCACAACGTCATCGAAGTGCAAAGGCGTGCTGAACATGCTCAAGAGGTTACAGGTGCAGAAGGCAATCCAGACATTTTCAGGACTGATATTTTCCTATCAAATGGATTATCAGAGGCCTACACCACCTTTTTATTCTGATTAAATTCTCACTATACGATTATTAACGGATTATCACAGTCCATGTAAATGCAGATATAAATCTAGGATGAGTGGGGAGGGATAGAGCAGATAAGCCACACCTGAGTTCTCTTTATTCATATGACTTGCTTCTATTCAGCGAACATATTTGATTCTGGCCATCAGCATGCAATTAATTCCCAGATGTCATTTTCATCCTCCACACTCAACCAAACATAAGTGCAAGGCTAAAACTAATATTAAAACCCCACACTGTGACAAATGCAAGCTAATTTAAAAACAGTGAGCATGCTATTTAGGACAACAGGAAGGATATGGAGGTTGTTCCTAATTTGCATATCATGACTATTCGTGTAATTTGCATATTTAATAAGGTCTATTTGAATTCTTTAGGAACATTAAACAGTTTTATAATGGAGACAGACGTTTTGAAAATTGATGACTGCTTCTAATCACCATTATGCAAGAACCTTAAACATTTCAAACAGAACCCAAGAACTGAGAACCTTTTAGAAAAGTGTTCCAAGGAGAGCCTTTTTAAACAGAAAAAAAGTCATTAAACATCCAAAGAGGAATCATTTTAACAAGTACAAGTTTGATTCCTTCACTACAGCAAGGAAGAAAAGAGGATAATGGTTTATGGAGAGGTTGTGTATGGTTAAACTGGGCGCGTGCCCGCGCTTCGCACGTGCGCGCAGTGAGCGTTCGCGAGCGAAGCGCGAGCAGAGCGTAGAGCGCGCGCCGCGCCTCCTGGACATTATAAAAGTAAAACTAAAACAAACAAAAAGGACACAGAGAGAGAGAGACATGGGACTCGAGAAAGAGAAAGCCGAGACGTGCGTCTTCATGGATGAAGATGTGTTTCACAGCACGATCGAGCCCATTCTTAAAAAAAAGAAAGAGAAAGCGCGCGCGCCGCTGCCGGACCGGGACCCTCGAGACATTAACGCGCACTTAAAGGTAAGCCATTCAAAGTGGTGTAGAACTGAACTGATGAAGGTTTGCGAATGCTTTTTAATGCTATGCAGCCTGTAGCCTACAGGTCATTAAAAGAAGCGCGCATATAGGCGTCATAAGCGGTATTAGGCGTTATTTCAGGTTGCTTGTGTGACAGAATCAGCTGAATGATCCAGTGTCCCAAACCGCACATTAAGGAGTAGGAGTAGCCTAGATCTGTACATCGTTAGACTTCATGCAATCACACACACAAAAGCAAATGGAAAGCATCCATATTAATGATTTCTTATCTGTTTACTCGCAATATCAGGGTGCACATACTTTTGATTTTCCACAGGTGTGCGTTTATTTCGAATGCAACACTCATCTGTTATGCTGTAAACAAGACTGAGTGACTTTTCTGAGTATTAGAGTACACAAAGTGTCCCATAAGTCCAGCATCATAAGATAAGTAATACATAAATTAAAACAAACGTGTTTATTTTCAGATCTCAATATATAATCTTTCTCAATACACTATTCCTGTGAGTAGAATTGAGTAGAAATGAATTGAATTATTTGGATTTGTTCTTCCATGTTCAGATACATCGTGTTCTGAAAAGAAATAAATACGCATTAACCGTGTGATGCTGGACTTATCGGACATCCTGTATGTTCCTTCGGAAATCTACTATATTTTTCAAAGTAAACTATCCCACCATGTTGTATGATTCTGTATAAATATGCTAACAAATGAAATCAAATGAATGTAGGCCTCTTGGCCTAATGTTCCAGTTGCCCATTACTGACCACAGTACACCTCATATTTGTCGGGATTTAAGAATTAAGAAACAGCTTTTTACTAAATATTCTGCCAAATGTTTCATTTTTTCTGAATTTTCTCGGCCATGAGGAGCCATCTACAGCTAATGTGGGACTCTGAGGAGGTGATACATTAACCTCCAAATGTTCAGAATGGAAATGCGATTGAATAAGGAATTAAAATTTTCCACATTTAAAGAGGATGATATAAAGCGTTCAACCACAGCTGTTGCATCTACACACACGTGACTCCATCACTATGGGCGGCCATTTTAGTTTCAGTAACAGCGCTAATAGCTTATGAGTTTCACATCATGGTATGGTGTACAGAAGACTAAGCATTGCTACAGAATGTTTGGGACCTACACCCGAGTGCACAGCGAGGTAAAACTTCCATTACTGAGGTCTGTGAATACTCTCTCTGTTCCCGTTCCCTCTCTAGGTCGAGTTTGAGGACGTGATCGCCGAACCCGGCTCCGTTCACAGCCTGGACTCGGTGTGGATCGGCAGCCATGCGCTTTTCGAGCTCATAAAGTTCACCTTCTACCGGGTCCTGACGACGCTGCTCGCGATCCCGATGGCCTTCCTAGCGGGCCTTGTTTTCGCCATCCTCAGCTGCATACATATTTGGTAATGAGACGAGGCTTTTGGCTGGTTAAAAGGTTATTTTTGCTTCGGGGAACATTTTTTCGAGCAGCAACATTGGCAGCATGTTTGCCTTGGCTGCTGGCCATCTAGATAAAAAGTGGCATTAAGCAAAAGAAAATACAGGAAGGAAAGGAGAGAGATATCGGAAATATGCTTTAATACATTTTACGCATTGTATACAGTACCTTGCATAAGTATTCACCCCCTGGACTTGTAATGAAATGAACCTAAATGGGATTTTATGTGATGAATCTACACCAAATATTAATGATTTATAATAATGATTTACTAACAAAAAACCAAACCATTGCATTTGCATAAGTATTCATCCCTCTTGCTGTGAAAGCTGTAAAATTCGTTCTGGTGGAATCCACTCCCATTAGAAGTTGTATTAATTATAATGAATTGAATTGAGTCAACCTGTATGAGATTCAAGTGTCATATGACCTCATATAAAGAAACCAGTTCAAAAGAGTTTGTTCAAAAATGCAACTAAACAAACCGCATCACAAAACACATCCATTTTTTTTAATTGTTCTCCAGTTGCATAAAATGCTTTTTTTGGGGGGAAATGATTGGAAACAGTTCAGCTATCAGTGGCGTCAAATGAATTTGTAGATTTAGATTCCTGAGCAGCATCAACTGACCAAAATGTCACTTATGCAGTTGAAGTTTTTTCCATTCATCCTTTCACAATAAGGAAGCCCTTTGATATTTTTGGCTGTTTATTGGTGATTTTTTTTATTCTTGAACGTTCCACACATATTTTTAGCCATAATAACACAATAACAGTGGGTTGTGGTTTTAAAAATCTCTGTAACAAAATTAGAACGTCACAAACCTCTGGGTCAACCCCTTGTTTTAAGCTTTACGGCCCCGGAGGGTTCCTAATTGGACCCCGTTAAGTGGTCTGTTTTAAATAATCCTTGTGATCTCCTCCATAAAATATGTCCTTTTTAGGCGTGTCTTGATGTCTCGCGTACAACCACGTAGTCACTATTTTTTACACAGAGCAGAGCAATCATATTAAACGTCTTTGTGCTTTTTGAGCTCTTCATTTTGATCTGTTAGCATTAGCACAGTGCTTTGCCAAGCAGAGGTTGTCTGAGTTCATGTGCTTTGGTTTGGATTACTGTTTCTCTGTAATCAGTGTCCTTGAGTAAATAGAAAGCGTAGTTTTGTCTGGTCTGTGAAGGACATGTGGGAACTAGCAACAGGGCTGTTTGTAGAAAAGCTTAGAAAGGAGTAGCTGTGGAAAACAGGCAGGATAAGATCAGGGGGTCAGTTTATCAGGATTTTAGCAGTGGGATATGACTAATATGAATAATATGAATGATATGACTAATGCTTGGGCTATTAATGGTAAAGTGCAGAATTTTAGGCACTAAATCATGCAGCAGAGAAATTAAAGAGAAACTGGTGGCTTGGGGGGGGGTATTTATTTATTTTTCTGATGTGGTTTGACTCAATTTGCCCGTTTAGAGAGGAGCATCGCTGCGAATCAATACAAAGGTCTCCTGACTGACCAAAATGAGAAAAGGTTACTATCCTGATGGGCGTGGCGTCCTCCAGGATAACTCCGCCCCTTCCAAAGAGTTAAGCGCTCACTTATGAGGCTGTAAATGATTTAAATCTCATGCTACGGCCTTCACCTTTAAGCTAGACGTGACCTAGCGTCCACCTCACACTCGCTCTAGGCCGAGACATTACTAACATCTCACTAACACACGTTATTCTGTTTTTCCTTTAATTTGTCCCTCGTGTGTAGATTTCTACTTTGACTAAAGGCATCAGAAATGTATCACAGAGATGTAAAAAAGCATCTTATGGCGTTCTCCGTTCCTGCAGCACCTGTAATGAATGACACGTAAAAATTAGCAACACAAGCAGGAAGCAGCTGCAGCGGGAGACTAGCCTAGCGCTACGACCGCGCGCTCATAATAAGTAAACAGTGTTAAAAGGAACGTAATGCAGTGCAGAGAGACGAGAACAGCTCTGGGTGCCGGACTGTATTGTTATGGCTTTTCCACAGAGTCAACTCCATAATTATTGGCACCCTTTCTGTAAATACATAGAAAATAAATATCTTTGACAATTTGTTTGCATTTAAAAGAATGAGTAGTCGGTAGTCGGTTTTGCTACTAATCTGAAAGCAATTAATATAGATATTTTTGAGGACAATAGATATGTTAAAAAAAAATTTAACTGAATGTAATAGATAAATATTTCGACAGAAATGAATTTGTTTGCATTTAAGACGGCGTTCATTTTTGCCACATTTATTTTTTGAGAAGAAATAGTTCTCACTAGCACACAATAGCACACACACACACACACTATATATTACACCATGCGCAGTATTTATATGAATTGCACTTTCTGTAACGTGACTATTATTAAAAAAATATATAATTTTTGTAAGAGGAATGCTAAGCCATGTCGAGTGTAAAAAAATGATTTTGTGTTCTTTCTACTGGGGGTGCCAATAGTTTTGAGTGGCTTATATATATATAGTGATAATGCAGACGTGCGTGTGCAGTGCAGTGTTGCTAAATGACCATGTGTGTATAATGTGCTGTGTTGTGATTTGTGTGTGTGTGTGTGTGTGTGTGTGTGTGTGCGCAGGGTTGTGATGCCGCTGGTACAGAGCTGCATGATGATGTTGCCCTCCCTCCAGGTGATCTGGTCCGGCCTGATGGATACACTTGTGAAGCCGGTGTACTGCAGCGCCGGCAAGTGTCTGTCTTCCATCCACATCAAGAGCTGCGAGCCTGACATGCTTTAAATGCTTTGGGGACAATCCGTCAACTTGCACATGTTCCTCATGATTTATTTTTGTTTTTGGACGAGGAGGAGGAGTTGGAGGAGATCCCAGACCTGATCAATCACACCCGAGTCCTCTTCATGATCAGCTCCGTCATGTGTGCTTGCTTTGGCCTGAGATCAAACGTATGCTTACACTGAAAAAAAAAAAAAATAGCACTTTTCCTCTCCTCTGAGATGACTGAACGTCTATGCAATATAAGGAAGCATTTATACACTTTAACGTCAAATTTGTGACTCCTAGTGGACGGTATCATTAGGTAAACTACTTTTAAATATATATTTAATACAAAAATGTGTTTAAGTTTTTATATTGTATATGAGAAGAGTTTTATACGTGTATAGAAGTGTAACAAAAGGCCAACTTAGTGCGGACTACTTTCTGTTTCCTGCCTCAATTAATATTAGATTGAATTCTCAAATCTGATTGGCCTGAAGGTGTTGATTACTTTCATATTAATGTGCTCATTCTGTTATCGTTTCCATAGTAACAGTCCATTATAGGCACTTGTTTTCAGACACGTCAGGAAAACAGTAAAAATAATCGGTGATACGGTAAAGTTTTCTGTAAGAAGATGATTTTTAACATTTAGCAGTGGAGTCTTCAGTGTCAGTGCTTTTTTATGTTGTTAACTTGAAGAGAGAGAATAAAGAGAGGCTGGTGAGGGAACGACTGTTTATAGCTGCTATAATGTAAGTGAGAACAGGAACTAACTTGTTTTGCGGATGTTCCACAATGTTATAAAAACGGATAAAAAATTGTCAGTATTCTTTTCTTTTATTAAAAAGAGAACGTCTTGGGTAATTTCCGTGTCTGTAAGAGGAATAGAACACTTTGGGACAAGTTTTAGATCTCTATAACACAATATTCAACATCAAATAGATCATTCTTCTGTGATATTTCTGAAATTAATAATTATAATTTATATAATAATGTTCGTTATTCTCACATGACTCCTAACATTCCAAAAACAACCGTGTTAAAAATGATTTATTTTAACAAGTACTGTATTTTTTTTAGTCTATTTGCCTTGCAAACATGCGCATGAAATACCGCCTGCTCTCCTCTGTGTGTGTGTGTGTGTGTGTGTGTGTGTGTGTGTGTGTGTGTGTGTGTGTGTGTGTGTGTGTGTGTGTTTCAATAGCCTCTCCGAAAGAAAGGACGGCTTGTTTGTGCAGTGGAACACGAATCATTCAGGTGTACTTTTCTTTTTTTCCTCCACCCTATTCAATGATGTAATGTAGCAACAATCCAGAGCGCAGCAGAGAACGCCTCAGAGAGCACCTTAGAGTCTCTCCGTTCACTAAATAAAGGGTCCATTTTTTTTGACATGATACCCTTCTTGTTGTTCTTTTTCTCAGTTTTAGCTGCGGGAGGAAAGACACAAATCACTCTCTGTTGTTTTGGCTGCAGGCAGCATTCCTCCACCAGTTCTGTGCTTAAGTAAGGGCTCATTAGCTTGAGGGGTGTTAGCAGCAGTCGGGACGCTTTAGATCAGCCTCGGGTTCCTGTGTACAGGTGGATACTAAATATTATGGAATGGAGGAGCGGTCATGAAGGTGTTTTAACGCTATGTGGACATCTTGTAGCTAGATTTGGAACATAAACATTCAGGAAAAATAGCTTGCTTATTTGTTGTACCTTTAATGTGTGTATTTCACCTGGAAATGTGGATATAGTATAACTTTAAGAATGGTTTACGGTACTACTTCGAGACACTGAAAGTTCCAAAAGCTGTACACATGATCGTACCATTCCAGCGGCAAGAAAAAAGTACAGCTTAGCACAGAGCTAAGCACTTTTATGTTGCGTTACGAAGAGTTCCCATTTCCTTTCCGAGTGAAAACACGTGCCGCAGTTTTACGATTATGGCCACGCATCAGACTACAACCGCATGTCACATGACCTGGTCACATGCTACTGCTTTCCTGTCGATCGCTTTCCCATGTTCTGTGTTTCCGCTTTAATTTGATTTCTCTTGAAATCTATGTTCCATTATTCCTTTGTGTTTTCTCGTTCTTATCTCACTCTGGTCACGACTCGTGGTTTGACTTGTATGTGTTTTTGTTTGCTGGTTATTTAATAAACTGTCTGCACTTGCAGAATCCGTGCAAGTCTCTCTCTTTCACCACCTGCACAAACATGTATTCCAGTAAGGTGAAAAACATGAAACGAAAAGATTTCCAGCGATCAGAAGATATTCGAGGTAAACGGAGGAAAATGATTAGAGATGATTTACATTGCACCCAGAAGGAGATGCAAATTCTCCCTAATGATGTCATTTTCTGTAATATCATCTTAACACTTGATATTCGTTACGTTTAACGAACATGAAAAATGCTCTAAATGAACCACTTCATTTTCTTCTGAGGGTGCACAAACTTTTGCACTCAACTGTAGCCAATGAAGTGACAGCAACACCATGTTAGAGGTGATCCTTACGACCGTTTTCTTTTTTTAAGCCCAATTCTGCTCACGCCTGAAGAAATTCTGGTTCCTTTTGTACTTGCCCATGACATTTTTATTTCCCAAATTAAAACAAATGAGTAATTTAAGTAATTTAAGCAAATGAAGTAACTTATCAGCTGTCTCTCAACTCACGACCGACGGATTCTCTTATATATTTTTTTTTAGATTTTTCACCTTTTCTTGATTGTAAGATTCTCAAGGGCTCTCAAAGAAAGGCCGTAGAGAAAGACCTCCACTACACACACACACACACACGCACACACACACACACACACACACACACACTTTTTTATTTTTTATTTCCTTTCCATTTTGCATACCGTCTCAGATCAGTGCCAACACCTGACCCAGATATACAGCTCATACCAGCCTCTTCAGGGTTGTGTGTAAAAAAGTAAACATATAAAAGTGAATAAATGTAATATATTGTATTTTCACATATTCAGAGTTGAGCAGAGTTTGTTAGTTCTTCTTCTTCTTCTTCTTCTTCTTCTTCTTCTTCTTCTTTCTATTGCTGTATATTTTTTTCCTATTGGGCTAACAAGCAAATTTCCCCAGCGTAGGATCAATAAAGTCTTATCATATTGTATCATATTTAACTAAAATAATCCTCTGGTGTCTGGTTCCTCACCTGTTGCTCCAGCTCAGTCTAGGCCACGCCCCCTGCTCTGTCACCTGAGCTGTACAGTAAATGGTTTCTTAGCTACAACACGCCCTCGCCTCGCGCTCGCAGCTGAAGCATGAGCTTCAGCTCCAGAGCAGGACTTTGCCTAGATTTCTTTCTGTCCCCTCAGGAAATGACCTCTAGCTATTGTTCATCAGCAGCAGACAGATTATAGAGGAATGTTTTTTAATTCCTTTCACGCTTTGAATATCACCTACAGAAAAGTCACATGAACTTTACACGTGAAAGCTGAAAGGCATGTTGTGTTTCACATGCTTTCCACATGCAGACTTTCAACTCAGAGTGCGCGTGTTTTTATTTTTACACACGAATCGTTTCTTTCCGCACGTGATTTTTACGCACACGATTCATTTTGGTCCACGTGAGTTTCTCTCCATGTCATTTTTATGCACACCTTTCATTTCTTTCCTCGTGTGATTTTTATGCATGATTATTGTGATTTTCTACATGATTCATTTTTCCACGTGTAATATAACATGTCCAGATTGTAGTTTGTGAGTTTTACACACGATTCCAGTGTGATCCCAGTCCTGATGCGCTCTGTACTTGTAAATTTCGTTAAATCGCTACCTCAGTGTTAAATTACATCTAACAGTATTAAATGAACAGTGAAATTAACACAAGTGTTCAATTAATTCAATCAGTTAATGCTTTGTTTGCTTAGCAATTTAGAGACAAATAAAAAAATAACTCTTAGCACTGAATGCACTCTTACTGTATTAGTACCCCAGTGTTAAATAAACTCACACTCTTAATTCAGCTACATTGTCCTCAGTATCGGTGTGTGAATTAACACCTGATTAAATGGTGAACTTGACTGAACTCTTACAGCGTGAAATGAACAGCTGTTGAATAAACAAGGATGGGTTCTCTACCGTAACCATGGAAACCACCACAGGGATCTTCTTGTTACTGGTGTTGTTTCTGATGGTTGGCAATGGGATTTTTGTTTTTCGTGTGTCTACATCGCTATTCGAAAACTCGTTTGACCTGTGGCTGATTATAGACACACTCGACGAGGTTTGGATGGGAATCAAAGCCCTGTGTGAGTCTGGTGGCCTGTGATGGTGAAACTGTGGCGTAACTGTTGGACTAGCAAGGAATTAGGAAAACAGTGGCATAGTGTTCATGGGTATCCAGATACAACTGGTGAATATTCCGTTAAGCTACAGTAATAAAGTTAATTACACACTAATCCTTTATCTGTGATTGAATCAAGACTCAATCAGTGGATGCTTGGAAACCATTAAAACCATTAAATTGACAATATGGATTTTTTAAACACACAATAGAAAAGCATAATAATAAAGAACATAATAGTACATGACAGGGTGAGGTAAGGAAACATCAGGACTGGACAACCTTTATAATGACTTATAGGAACAGCTGATTAAATAATTTCTTAGGTGAAGATTATGTCATATGCAAGTATGTCAGGAAAAAGGGCCAGGTGTCAAAATATGATTCCTTCTTCTGCATCCACAAGGCCAACAGCACTGAGGACGACCCCCCTACCATCCCTCTCATGGCCTCTTCCCACTCCCGCCATTCACCGGCAGCTCACTGGAGCATCCGTGCTACCACCATCAGGCTTCTTCTTTGAGCCAGTTAGGCAATTTTACTGCTATGTCACACTGTTTTTTTACTTGCTGCTACCTTTCACTTGACATTGCTGCTGTATTTCTTTCAGTCAGTAATTTGCAGAATTTTTGTTAAGTGTGTATTTATTGTCCTTTTTTATTTATGGTACATTTTCCATTTGTCATTTCCATTAATAATTATATGGTGCAGCATGGTGGTGCGGTGGTTAGCACTGTCGTCTCACAGCAAGAAGGTCCTGGGTTCGATCCCCGGGTCACCCAGG
>JAQQZX010000002.1:24070813-24088307 GCA_030068355.1 Notoglanidium maculatum
GCAGGCACCTACAGCTTTGATGGCGTGTGGAAAGCCAGCTTCACCACGTTCACAGTCACCAAGTACTGGTTCTACCGGCTGCTGACGGCGCTGGTGGGCATCCCGCTGGCGCTGATTTGGGGCATCTTCTTCGCCATCCTGTCCTTCCTGCACATCTGGGCCGTGGTGCCGTGCGTGAAGAGCTACCTGATCGAGATCCACTGCATCAGCCAGGTCTACTCCATCTGCGTGCACACCTTCTGCGACCCGCTGTTCGAAGCCATGGGGAAGTGCTTCAGCAACGTCCGCGTCACCAGCACGAAGGTGGTGTAGGAGCGCAGAAAGTGAAGGAAGCAATAAAGCCGGGGGTGGGTGGGGTTCTGTGGAGTGGGTGGAGTCTCAGAAGGAGGGGAATAAAGATAAAAATAAAGGAGAGAGAGAACGAGAAAAAAAGAAAAAAAATGCCCTTCATGTTGAAGAGGTTGACGTGAAAAGAATAGCGAGCCTTCTGAGTCTCAGATTTATGATTTTCCTGTCCCTCCAGTCTGGGCTTCTCTACGGATCTATGAAATATTATTAGAGATTTTATTCTTTTGTAATTGGTTAGTGTTTATCACTAAACAAGCAGCAGATCAGCCTTGCGTTTTATTCCGCTTCCTGGGACAAGGCTGTGAATCTGTAGTGCTTGTTTTCGTCCCTCTTCACTCGTGCTTGGATCCACATTTATTTCTTCGATCTTTTTTTCCCCTCAGTTTGTTAGTCTTAACTAAACTTTTAACATCTTATCCTTCATAATTCCTTGTGGAAGTTCGGTAAAGTTTAAAAAGTTTCCCATTTCCATGTGGAGAGTCACAGAAAGCCCAGCCCAGGGGAAAAGTTATTTCGTAGGAACGTTATAAAGACAGATAACATGAAAAAGCTTAAAATAATTTAAGTTATCCAAAAAAAAAAAAAAAAAAACCCCAATAACCAAATCTCACACACTTACTTTGTCATAAACACTCCTCACATTAATGACATTTTGCCCTCATTTTACTTCATTTTTGTTTTTGTAACTAAACTATAACATGGCAGGTGCTCTCAGTGTAATTTACTACAAATGAATTGAAACGCTTAAATTAATTTGCAAATTAAGAGTATGAATAAAGTATAACAGTAACTTTAAAATTTTTTTAAATTATTTTGTTTTTTTTACCTTAAACAAATATCAATAAAATGAGAACATCAAATATATTAAGACACCAATTTAAAGCGTGTAAATAAATCAACACCAGGGTCTCAAATAACATACAGGAAATTGAATGATTGTTGTTGTTTTTTTACATGTGCACAATTTCTGTGCACGAGTTTTAAAGTAATATAGTTAGCATTTTTTCGTCGCCTCCCCAGGTCTTCGTATACTTGTTTATTTTGTTGGGATTGATTATTTTTTTTGTAATAAAATGATAAAGTGGGCGTGTTCCTGCTGATTTTCGAGACTGCCCATGACACTGCATGCTGCCGTCGCTGTACCACGGTCCAAACACGAGGCGAAACGAGCTGACTTCAGTGAAACGGTCAGCAGAAGCTAACACAAGAGACTGTACCTGCTTTCGCAACATGCGCAATCCTTTAACCAGCTTTTCTTTTCTTTTTTTTTTTTGAGTGACATTACAGAATGACAGCTTCTACGCGTAACTAAAACCTAAGAAGCCTTTTAGCATCAGTGAAGCTGAGCTTTTAGCATGAAGACACTGCTTTAGCAAACATCCACTATATGAACATGAAGTACTTTTTTTTATTATTATGTCATTTGTTTTTTTTTTCAATCCTTACTCTTGTTCATAACTGTTTATGGATCATCTGAGATGTATTACATCATGACATAGTTTGTATGTCTGTATTTGTTTGTGTAAAGAAAGAAATCAAGTGCCTGGAAATAATAACAATATCGATCGATCCTTGTTGCTTTTTGATTTGTTCACTGTCGGACTCACACACTGGCAAAGACTGGCAACAAGCTGAAATCTTTCAGCCCCTTGGACTCCAAAAAGAAACCGGGGCGCTTAATCTCTTTTCAACTGCCATTGAGCTCACTTCGACTCGGTCGCCTTGCTGTCTACCTGCTGTCTGCGAGGATGGGAAAACGTGTGACGAAATGAGCCTCTTGCTATGCGAGAGCTGTATTTTTTTACATTCCTTCCCTGCTTTTTACTGTAAACATCACGCCGTGCACATTAAAAAAAACAATCAAATGAACCAGTGTTATAGTTTGTTGTCTGTCATTTAACACTATTACAGGAAAACTCCCAACTGCTAAACATGTTTATACACAGATATTCATGATGCTCGATATGTTATATTAGCATTCTAATGCTAATTTGTTACTTGATGCTGTATTTTCTTTTATATCTGTGAGAAGTTTGAGGTCTATTTTTCTCTGATGTCCCAATGGGAGTTTAAAGGGACCGGCTCACCCTTCCCAGAATCCTCTGCGCCATGTAGCGAGCCTTCATTTTGGAATCCGTTGATCAATCCGGCAAAATCCCAGATCTTAAATTGTAATCTGAAATTGTCAAAATATCGATATTTTATATTCTGTCGATCGATCCTGTTCCGTTCTCGCATGGTTATTCCGTATGTAACGGAAAAACCGGCCTCGGTCGTCTCGTAGGCGGCCGCGAAGGAAAGAAATCAAGGCATATTTTGGACAAAGCTTCCACGTATGACACGCGAATGATGTAAAAGTTTGGAAGGGATGACTAGCAATGGAGGTTTTGCTGCACAGAGAGCCAGCAGGGAGCAGTCACGTGCTTTCAGAACAAAAACAATAAACCGGATATCGGGAAGGGTCAGCTCGGCTAGTCAGCGATCGATGAGACGATCGATGAGAGTGATGAGTGTGTTCATGGTATTAGCACGAAAGTTGGGCATCTGTTTTAGCAGAGTGTACAGATGAGGAAGTGAGAGAGCAGGACAGACTAAAGGACTAAAGCACCGCTGCATCGCTCTCTTTAAGCAGAGATGACGTGAGGGTCGAATCTCACCACACCGCCACACCGTTTTGTTCTAAAATAAATCCTGGATATATATCTGATTTATATTAATGCTTTATAAGTTGAGATTTAAGCTCGGCTCTCATGAGGAAGCCCGGTGTCTGAGCTGTGATAAAATCCCAGAGGGAAATGGCACGAGCCTTTTGAGTCATGCCAGGTTTTTATAAACATCAGCTAGGCAGTGTTTAAAGAGCGGAGAGTTTGAGTGAAATAAACAGCTAAACCCAGGCTCACTTCAAATCCAGTCCTCGCTCATTAGCCTGCTGTTTATTCATTCCCAAGATTCCTAAAAAGGGAGCTTTCGCAGTCCACCTCAGCAAAGTCAACGCCAAGGTCATTAATACCATTTAAGATGGCGATGGGAGTGGATTTTTTGAGTCATACTGCATACTGTAGCGCCACAGTTATAAACTTTTAAGGTCAGATGTAATAAGCCATGCAAGACTTGCGTGCTAAGACGGAGGCTAATAAGCCTCACTGCTGAACATGGAGGCTATACGCACTGGAACTTAAAGGGTATACGTTCCAACAGAACTAATCAGAGTCACGGATGTACAGCGCTTTAGTGCGGTTCATTTCTCAGTGTAGGGTGTACATTCTTTTTTCAAACATTCTGTACTGTTTAAAGCAGCTTCCTGCTGGACAAAGAAGAAAAATTAGCAAGAACTCCATGCTAGGTTAAGCTAACAGGTGCTGTTGTGGAAAATGCACGTACTTAAGTGCATAGCTAGCTAGGTAGATAGACAGATTATAAAGTTCTATCTATCTCTCTATCTATCATTGCATTGTACAGGTGCTCAGCAGACCTGCTGAACTGCATTTCAATTACTAGTGCAAATAGTAGCATTGTGCAAAGTTAAAAAAAACAGTACAGGTTCAATATATAAATATAATATATACAGAAAGTAAAAAATAAACAAGGCTAGATATGTTGAATATGTACAGTAGCTTATTAAGCAGATAAAAATATGATATGCTGTTATACGAGCTTATAATAAAAACTATGAGATACAGATATAAATATGTGCAAGTATTTGTAAAATATATATATACTAAAAAGAGATGCTTCAAATAGTATATTTCGAGCATAAAGGGTTTTAAAAGTTTTTTATTTCCTATACTTTCTGGAGAGACACTTAAAATTTACAGTATTT
This sequence comes from Notoglanidium maculatum, assembly GCA_030068355.1. Lineage (NCBI taxonomy): Eukaryota > Metazoa > Chordata > Actinopteri > Siluriformes > Auchenoglanididae > Notoglanidium > Notoglanidium maculatum. The sequence goes on from JAQQZX010000002.1 coordinate 24,074,982, forward strand.
TTCACAATGCATTTGAATATAGTATAAGAAAGTCCACAGGAATAAGTGTATATTATGTATTTATATATTTACATTCTGAAGCATAAGTGTGATTAAGTGTATTTAAAGACCTCTTTAAATGTAGTTTGTTCTAGTGCGTCAGTGGAACGCTTCAATTACACCCAAAGCACAGGTTCAACTGTACCCGAGTGAATATTATCTGCAGTACTATTGGCAGATGTGTTTATGGAATATAAACATCCATACACATGTATCATAAACTAACTTAAGTTAACCAGTTAGTTATTTGAAAACTAAATGGATTTAAAATATTCTCATTCATGACTTATTTGTAGTGTGTTGCTATAGATTATTTCTAACATAATGCATTTAGTGTGTGTTAAAGTATGCATAAAGTGTTATTACTAGTTTTAAAGGATGGACTTTTAATATTATTTAGCCAAGTTCACTAGAAAATACCCTTCTGTTACGAGGACATGTAACCAGCACTCAGTACAGTCATGCGATTGTTTGCTGATACAAAGCCTGTGTGTTCTGTGACTGACTGCCTTAGTTGTTTGTTGTTGTAGTTGAAGATTATAGATAGATAAGTAGTCAGAACTACTTATTTCCAGTTATGAACTATTAGTTGCACATTTTAGCTTTGAGTTATGTAATGGCACCCCCTGCTGGTCTACTTCCAGTGATGACAGCTACAACCATGGAGCGGTTCATTTCACACTCATCAAATCATCAGCATCACTGATAAATGTTCATCTTTATCCTTTTGCTACAGGTTTTATATCAGATATTCCTTACTGCAGAGCAAAAGGTCCAGGAGGTGGAGTCAGTCCTGATCTAGGCGAAGTCAAGCCAAAAGCCCACGGTGGGTGGAGACAACTCTGTGTGTTTCAGGCAGGATAAAACGTGTTATTCAGTGTTGTGCAGTGTACGCTGGTTAGGAGTTATAGAAGGACTTGAATCAGGTCCAGCTCCTCCACATGGACATTTCCTTCTGCAGTGAAGACTCTCAATTCCTTGCCTATGTGGGCGGGGCTTTCTGATGACAGACAGGTGACATTTCAGTGCATTACCTCATCATTTTGCTTACAAATGTAACCATAACAGTTTGCAAGGTTTAATATCAATAAGTATAGCAATTTAAATGTAAGTTTGTTCATCTGTAATAGCCGTAGCTTTTAATAAGTTTGATCCTCCATTTTACAAAATTTGGCTTCTCAAACTTGTTCTCCAGCTCCAGCAAACACTGATTCCTCTTCTTTCTTCTTCCTTGTCTTCCTTTCCTCTTCTTTGCCGTCTTTCTGGTGCTTCCTTCCTTCCTTCCTTCCTTCATGCTGCCATTTGTAAAAACGTGAACCATGGAAAGCGCTCTCTGTAGCGGAGCAACATGGCCATAGAGGTGGACCCGCTCCCTATGTAGATATAAAGGGCTCATTCTAAGCTTACAAAAATACAATGATTTGTAGTTACATGTAATTATACACTAATGAGGACATACTTATGTATACTATATTCCATTAGATCCCCCTAAATCCTACATAGTGGGCCTTTAATAAGTGCATTGGTCTTTGAGACAGTCTTTTAGACTACAGCACTAAGATCTCTGTGACACAAATTACAATCCATGTGTAGTTTTGAAAACTTAGACTAGTCAAGTCTCTGATGGGCTCGAACCGGTAAATTAAAGTCAGGTGTAATTCCTGATCACTGGGAAAGGAGCTTCATCTTGACTTGTTGAATTTAATTACTGAGAATGTAAGACATCAGCAGTAAGGCTCTGGGAACATGTGAAGGCACACAGTAGCTCTTGTTTCTCAGTCTTGAGCTTGAGTACGAATAATGATGTATTACAAGACCACCACTTTGTTTTCATTTCACATTTCCATGACCTCACCTCACCAGTCTGTCAGCGAAATGCTCATTTATAGCTGTTGTTTCCTCTTCCCTCAGGGCATCACGACAGCTGTTGCTCTGATTTCATATCAAATGTTAAAGAAGCCCGAAGGAAAGTTGCAACAGGACAAAAGCGCTCAGAAAAAGAGACGCTGAGAAACTTTCTCATGATCCCACGTGAACCTACGGCTGTAGATATACAGTACTGTAGTACTGTGTTTATATTAGAGTGTGTAATTTGAAGGTGTGTGTTGTGAAGACGCGTGTAATGTAAGAGACAGCTTCGGGGAGCAGTGTGTATGGCATGATGGAGGCTGGTGGCTACAATTATGGAACCTTCTGAGGTTGAGTTTGACACGTAGCCCAAAAAGGTGTGCTGTAATTCACTATCTATCAGCACCAGGTGTTTATTTCTACTAAACTGAATCACATCACCATGGAAACGGATGAATAACATTTTTACAAACACGTCTCGGTCTTTTCACAGCTGGCAGGAAAATCTTACTGAAAGGAAATTCCTCTGAAATGTAGCTTTGATCCGCACTTGTTTTGATGAGCTTTGGTGTAATGAATCTCTGATAAAGTGTGTGTGTGTGTGTGTGCGCGTGTGGGTGTGTGATTGCACCTATTCTGATTTCTCAGCCACTGTGGCTAAGTTACACTTAGACTTTCAGGCACCCTAAAATATACAATTGGAAAAATATCTCATAGTAACCTTACTTTTAAAATAGAATAGCTTGCAAAATTATTGGCACCCATAAAGAATATTTTAGACATCTGTAGTAGTGAAGCAGAACTTCAGTTTGTGCACAAAGTTCTCTGTTTACTGGTCAGTCTACATCCCCACCCTCATCTATAGACACAAGCTGCAGAAATGAAGTTCCTCTGCAGGTTTTTTCCCCATGATAGCGTGAGGAGCTCGACAGTCCGAGAGAGGATTGGAGTACTAGATCTGCTGCTGCTCTGAACTGAGAGGTGGTTTGGGTACTTTATGAGGATTACAGTGACCCTTGATTGGAACTGCATCAGACATGTTCTACTGGATGGAGAACCAGAGGCAGGCCCATGACCTGCTGGAGAGATCCACCAAGATTAATCAAGCTAAAATGTATGGCTGAGGTTAGAGACGTCTGGACCGAGCTTCTCGTACGGCCACTGCGACCCCCATCAGGAAAAGTGGAAGTAAATGACAGATTGAAACACTCGTCCATTCTTATAGTCTCCAGGAACTACCATTGTTGCGATTGGCCATTTCCTGCTTCCCCTTGGGTATAAATATAACATTACACACATGTGAAATATCTTCATTGTTGCAAAGCATTGGGAAAAACAGAGATCTTGTTAACAGAGTCAGATAGCTGCCCAAATTAAGTACTGGAATTCCATTAGAGGAATTTTTTGCAGCTAACCCAGCTCAGAGTTTCAAGAAACATTTTAAATAAAAACAGTCTAGTTGCTTCTGCCAAGAGGTTAAGACTTGGTTTTTCAAAGACCACTTTAGTGTATAGGGTCACTATAAAGTATGCGGTCTGTATTTAGAATCAACAGACGTCAACATGCACAAATCTGAGAATACATAGTTGTAAGATTTAAAGGTTAAAGGTTCAGCAGTGTTTCTCTCTAAAGACGAAGAAGTCACCAAGTATTAACTTTACGTTTGGGAGCAGTTGTGTTGTGTTGCAGTTAAACAACACGGCATGCTGGTATAGGCTTAGAAATATCACGTTAATGATTTTATGTAGACATTTTTGCTCACTTTCATGCCAGCATATCCTTGTGTTACGGCCAGAGTAGCGAGACCCCAAGTGCGGCGGCGCGCACAGCAAGAGTAGAGCGAGAGTCTTACTGGGAGGAAATCCAGCCGTGCGTCGTCCTCGGTGCGGTGATCGGAGAGCGCGGGCGGAGCGCGGAGAACGAGTCAAAAACACGGGTAAAATGAAACCGTACTTGAGAAAATCCAGGGAGAGGTGCGACCATGGGCGTCGAGGAACGGGAAGGGGTTGGAGAAGGCCCTGGGGGCGCCGGTTCTCTGGCTTGCTGCGGGCGCAGATGGTACAGGCTCGGACATAGTCGTTAACGTCGTCCTTCATACTGGGCCACCAGAAGCGTCGCTGGGCCAATTCTAACGTGCGTCGGCGCCCCGGGTGGCCGGCCAGGCGGTCGTTGTGGCACCATTGAAGGACACTAGGGCGCATGGCGGTGGGCACAAAGACGAGGCCGGGCGGTACATCGTCCGGGGGTGGCTCGAGAGCCTGAGCCTGGCGAACTTCCCTCAAAAAGTGCACCTGTCCCACGATGCAGTCGGGGTTCAGAATGGTGGCCGGGGTTTCGGGATCGTCGTCTTGGGAATGGAGCCGGGAGAGGGCGTCCGGCTTGACGTTCTTGGACCCAGGGCGATATGAGAGTTGAAAACGGAACCTGGTGAAAAACAGGGCCCACCGTGCCTGACGAGGGTTTAACCGGCGAGCCTCACGGAGGTATTCTAAGTTCTTATGGTCCGTCCAGATGAGGAAGGGATGGTCGGCTCCCTCCAACCAGTGTCGCCATTCCTCCAGAGCTAGCTTGACGGCCAGGAGTTCCCGATCGCCCACATCGTAGTTCCGCTCGGCAGGGCTGAGTTTGCGGGAGAAGAAGGCGCACGGATGGATGCGGTTGTCGAGGGAGGAGCTCTGGGACAGTATGGTGCCCACGCCGCTGCTGGACGCGTCCACTTCGACAATGAATGGTCGTGTGGGGTCAGGATGGGACAAGATGGGAGCAGACGTGAACCGGCCTTTGAGATTCTCGAACGCCTCCTGCGCGTCCTGGGTCCAGAGGAGCGATCTGGGTTTCCCTCGAAGTAGGGATGTGAGGGCGTGAGCGACCGAGCTGTAGTTCCCTATAAAGCGGCGATAGAAATTGGCAAATCCCAGGAATCATTGCAGTTGCTTAAGGGTTTGGGGGGCCGGCCACTGTGTGATGGCCCTGGTCTTATCCAGGTCCATGGACACCCCTCGGGGTGATATAACGAATCCCAGGAAGGACGTGGTGGAGGTATGTAACACGCTCTTTTCGAGCTTGACGTAGAGTCGGCTTTTCAGAAGACACTGAAGGACCTGTCGTACGTGATGTCGGTGCGCCTCGAGGGAGGGAGAGAAGATGAGGATATCGTCGAGGTAGACGTATACAAAATTACCCAGAAACTCCTGCAGTACGTCGTTCACCAGGGCCTGGAATGCGGCGGGACTGTTGCACAGGCCGAAAGGCATGACTAAGTATTCGTAGTGGCCACTTGGGGTAATGAATCCAGTTTTCCACTCGTCGCCCTCTCGGATCCGCACCAGGTGGTACGCGTTGCGGAGATCCCGTTTGGTGAATAGGATGGCTCCTGATAGTCGCTTGAATGCCGAGTCCATCAGAGGCAGAGGGTACTTATTTTTAATAGTGATCTGGTTCAGACGACGATAATCGATGCACGGCCGAAGGGATCCATCCTTCTTGGCCACGAAGAAGAAGGGGGCGGCCGCAGGAGATACGGAGGGTCGAATGAGGCCATGGGCCAAGGCATCGGCGATGTATTCCTCCATAGCCCGGGTTTCCGGTTGGGACAGTGAGTAGAGGCGTCCTCTAGGGGGAATGCTCCCCGGCAGCAGGTCGATGGCCAGGTCAAACTCCCGGTGCGGAGGCAACGAGGAGGCCTGGCTTTTACTGAACACCAGGGACAGGTCATGGTATTCGGGAGGTATCGAAGCGATCTCGGAAGGTCCTTTACTTACAGTGGCCGCCGCCTGAGTTGCCGGCTTAGTTTCGGGACTCGGGTCTTCCCTTGGTAGGTGGTCGATGCAGGCTGGACCCCACTGGGTCAGGAGGCCCTGGTTCCAGTCGAGCTGGGGCTGGTTGTGTGCTAGCCACGGGTATCCCAACACGATGGGTTCCTCGGGAATGTCCATGAGAAAAAACGAGCATGTTTCCTGGTGATGGCCCATAGAGACTAGTTGTAATGGCTCCGTGACCTCGTTCAGGCGGCCTCTCCCGAGGGGTCGTCCATCCAATGCCGCAACGGCTCAGGGAGATGAACAGGAGCGGTAGGGGATCTGAAGACGGTGGACCAAAGAGCGGTCTATGAGGTTGACCGCTGAGCCGGAATCCACGAGGGCCTTCGAGTGGAGCGGTGGATGGGGCCCGGGGAGCCAGGCGAGAGAGATAGGGATCTCGCAACGATCTACGGGGCCTGGGGATCGCGCCGTGCCTATCAGTGCGACCCCCCGGTCTGATAGGCCTCGGAGTTTGACGCTCAGGGTTTCCTTGGGCGAGTGGAGCACGAGGGCAGTATGTGAACTGGTTCTCCACAGTAAAGGCATAATCCGTCCCGAAAGCGTCGGGCCCGTTCCTCCCTGGTTAGCCGAGAACGGCCGATCTGCATCGCCTCGGGATGGTCCCCTGGGGCGCCTGCCCCGTCAGAGGGGAGTCGATCACTGAAGAGTGGGGCTTTTCTCCCGTCGCGTCTCCTCTCTCGCTTCCGCTCATCAATGTCCTGGGCTAGAGCGATGAGCTCGTCCAGATCGGTTCCCCAGTCTCTAAACGTGAGTTCGTCCTTAATAGCATCCCGCAATCCGTGATAGAAGGCCGGGGTGAGAGATAGGTCCGTCCAGCGACTTTGAATGGCTAATGTGCGAAATTCAATCGCGTACTTGTGGACCGATCGCTTCCCCTGCGAGACGTGAAATAGCTGACGGGCGGCCGCCCTCTGAGGTGAAGCTCGTCCAAACACCTTTCGCAGCGTCGCAAAGAATTCTGTGCTCACGTTCAGGTTCAGGTCCTCGTGAGTCATGAGGGCTGTAGCCCACTTCAGGGCCCGACCGCCCAGGAGAGTGACCGCGAACGCGACCTTGGTGGCTTTGTTGGGGAACTGCGGGGCTTGTAGTCGGAAAATCAGAGAGCATTGTGTGATAAATCCTTCCACTGCGTCCGAATCGCCGGAGAAGATGGGCGGAGGAGCGAGAGAGGTGATATTCGTCTGAGCCACCGGGGTAGCGGCTCGGTCGGGGGGGTGTGCAGGTGTCGCTGGGCCTGTCGGGGAGGTGTGCTGGAGCGACTGCACCGCGCCGGCCAGCTGAGTGCAACGCTCTCCTAGTTCCTGGATGACGGTTTGTTGTTGCTGCACCGTGTTAAGCAGTTGGCCCATCATGGCGCGCAACTCTTGCAACGCCGCTGAGGTCTCTGGTGGCTGGTTCATGCTGTTATGGCCAGAGTAGCGAGACCCCAAGTGCGGCGGCGCGCACAGCGAGAGTAGAGCGAGAGTCTTACTGGGAGGAAATCCAGCCGTGCGTCGTCCTCGGTGCGGTGATCGGAGAGCGCGGGTGGAGCGTGGAGAATGAGTCAAAAACACGGGTAAAATGAAACCGTACTTGAGACGGAAACGACAACTAAAACCGTCGTCCCAATGGGACGAGAACCGGGGCCAGAAACAGTCACGATGGGATACTCCACCGGTAATAGTAAACAGTTTCAAGAGCATATAATTCCACAGGTCATAGTTCACAGTCTCTAGCGAAGATAATTCCACAGGCAATAGTTCACAGTCTCAAGCGAAGATAATTCCACACCGAAAACAGTCCAGCTCCGAAAGTCAATCTCCATAAGAGGGCACGCAGTTTAACCCGTGAGGAGAAAACGGAAGTGGAGTAGCGGAGCCAACACAGCGCGAGAAACGGGCAAAAGAGAGAAAGAAAACCGCCGTTCGGCTCGAACGGAAAAAACAGGGAAAATAAACCGCCGTTCAAACGAACGGGAGAATTACCGGAGAGGCGTAGAAGTCCGCGGAGGTAGCGTCTTCTTTAGCCGGGGCTAGTGTCACGAAACGCGAACGAAAACATGAACCAGCGACTAGCGTCTCTGCACTTCCGTGTTTATACCGGGAGGTCCAGAAGCGGAAGTGGGTGCGCTGGAAGTGGTAGCGATGGCAACGCGAGGAGCGTTCCTAGTCCTGGTTTCGTTCCGGGGAGTGCGAGTTGCGACACCTTGTGTACACAGTGATTCATTTCTGATTTTCATTTTCATGTAAGAAAAACAACACTGTAGATGTTTTAGCACTTACCATTTAACAAGACTAAAAAGTATTGACCTCAGAGCAGGAAAACAAAATGCTGGTTTATCCCTTTGACTGCTTTACGATTCACCAGGGAGATCATTTTCAGATAAACATATATGTCTCAGGTTTTGATCTTTTTCCAAAAAAAAAAGAAAGAAAAAGAAAACACTTCAATCCTAACGGTGAATGGTGCACTGAACCTTAATTTTGCTAAACAATAGTTGCCAAATCATGTATGAATCCTTAAAACATGCTGTTGTGAAGTACTAAAGCAAATTTAACAGCAGCAATATGTCTGAAACTGCACACTGATCACTATATAGTGCACCATTTTGCTATATATACTATAGTTAAACTTCCAGATGAACCTCCAGTGTGTTCCCATAGTGCATTGCAGCAGGCTAGTATGCATAATGCACTTTGTTGTTTAAAGAAATAGCGACTGTAACTACAACCAGTGTCTTCATTTTTGAAAAAAAAACCTGTGATCATGATTTTTGGTTTCCTCAACCATGGCGTGACATGCTGTTCGAGGAAAATAATCAACAACAGGGTGCTGCGATGAGGCAGAGTTACTGTTACCATGACTACATTCTTCATTGTCCTGTAACAGCATGTCCTGAAACCTCCTCTTTACCACAGCAATTTCCCAATGATTACAATTGTTCAATTGTTCATACTTTTTTATCCGTTTATAATTACTTTTAATGTTGTAGAACGTTTATGAAATACGTTAGTTTCTGTTCTCACTCATGTTGTCAGTCTTGACATAAAACCGAAGCACGCTTTGGGTTCGTCACCATTATTTTGTATTTCGGGGTATTTTCTTTTCGACATCTGATAAAACTTGGATGAATTAAAGTAACCAGAGTCCCTTTGGATTGCAACTCAGCAGATGAAGCCAGCAGACCAAACCGTTTTCTAAATTAAAGGAAAATACGTTTTGTCCGTTATAGTTTGTGATCCACTAAACCCTCCTAAAGTAGTTTCCTGGTTGTTCCACAAAACAGCCAAGCACCAAATTCATATAATATTTTACATAGAACGATTGTAGTGATAGGAAAATAGCTGCATGGGCTTTTTTCTGATGCAGAATAACAAAAGGCAAAAGTATGTTACTTGAAGGTAGAATAAATCTCAAACACAAGTGCAGCGGTGAGACGCAAAGGCATCACTTCCACTAAGATCTCTCCGTTTATGGTCTGTATCTTTGCTCTCGACATTTTCATAAAGGTAAGCTGTTGCTTAATTAACAATACTAAATGTGCTGGTTTTCTGTCTTCTGAACTAGCTACGGTTAGCATTATACCCATGCGTTGTTTTGGCCTAAATTTGTAATATGCTTGTAATATCTTGCTATAATGTGAGGAAAATTGAACGCCAGTGAAGGATGCTGTGCTAATCACAAGTCTCCTTGATTACAGCCAGCTTATGTTTGCTGTGTTAGGACTGTGTTGTTGTAGTCCTTCGGTCGAAATGTAATCAGATCCTGCACCCAGCCGTTAGTGAAATGCCCGTGTGCTTCAAGGGATTTATAACGTCAGAACTGTTCACATGTATACGCACCTACACCGTAAACAAGATAGTGGGCGATATACTTTTAGGTTGTATGGATCAGTGATGTTAATAGATGACAATTTATCCAAATTACAGTCCCTGGCGTCCTTGCTGAGTTTGTCCTTGCTGAGTTACTGCTTTTACTGCTATCAAAGTCAGAGAATAAGAGTTTTTTCCTGCGCCAATAATATAACAATACTTCCGCTGATAAAGAATGATAGACTGTCATTCCCTCACTCGCATTCTCCTTTTTCACTCTCTTGAAGCAAAAAAAGATAAAACACGCAGCTTGTTACGTGAAAACCCCTCCGTCCTGAAGATAACTGAAAGTTACAGCTTTACCTCTGACTGTTGCTGATTGACTTCTTTAATAAATGTTAAGTAAACACATCCTTACATATCAGTGCTCATATTTAATCCGTTTAATATATGTAGAACAATATGAGTGAGCTTAGCTATAATGAGGTAATTGCTTAGCATTAGGTCAGCATTGCTGCGTCACAGCTCCGGGGTTCGGCATTCGATCCTGAGATGTGCGGAGCTTCTCGTGTACAGTATGTATATTTTCACTCTGGTCTTTAACAGCGTACGAGCCCCGCGTTTCAGTCCTGATGCTGATGGACAGCTCTATCATGTCAACTGCCAATCTGAATAACTGTAAGAAACAATGTCTTAAACGATATTATTGACTGCGGAAACGGAACGCTAAATCACTGACGAGATGGACAGAGGAGGTAGGTGTGTCCCCTGAGTGAACCTGTAATAATTCAACCATCAGCTAGAGTTTACAGGAGCAGTTTGGCCTGGTCAGCAGTTAGCCTGCACTGTATTGACCTCAAGGTCATAAATAAAATCCCACGATGAGTCTGTCTCACTCGATGGATGGGTGAACTCTTAAAAGTAAGAGGATGTGCTGTGTGGTCTTCCTATCCAATTACTAAGTGCAAAAGTTTACGCACCCTTGGTACAAAATAAAGAAAACAGAAGAAGACATTTAATTTGATACAAATGTACACTCACTTCAGGAACACGTCTACATATAAACGTCTGGAAGCTAACGGCCACCACTTGTAATTGTAGAGGCCAAAGGTAACCTGTATTCATCTTGTGATGTCTGAATAAATCTAGTATTGAAATATTTCCACAAATTTTTCTTTTCCTGAAGTGTGTATTTTTGGCTGACTCTGTCTATATACACATCAAATAAAATATAAACACACACACACACACACACACACACACACACACACACACACACACACAAAAAAAAAAATCACAGAGAGAAGAAATTAAAATGGTATCCTATCAAAATATCAAAATATCTTCATTTTTGAATATTATCCAATAAAATGTGCCTTTATAAACCTCTCAGCTTTACATTAATGTTCTGCTTGTATAAATGAATTTAAAGATGCTGATTCAGTAGCAAAAGACTTTGATAGCAAAAGAGGTTTATAGTAAACTGTTCACCCGAAAACAATCATTGAACATATACACATGTCACTTACAACAACACTCTCCAGATCATGGCGAGATCACCTCTACGTAGCATCTGTTGAAGATTATAATCTTCTGAAATTGTGAAGTTATGTGGAATTCAGCAAAGAGAGTATTCTGTGTGTGGGCAGTGATGTCTAGTCACAATATTAAGCTCAGAAACGATTACAGCTGAGCTTTACTTTAAGCCCTGGGGTCTCATCATAAACATAAATCTGTTACTCATACACACAGTGTGCCCACACGGGTCTGTAATCACGCTGTGCTTCTTACTAAAGTAAGCAGGGTCAACAGAAGAGCTGCGCTTTGTACTTTGAGTGGACAGTGTTTGCTTAGTCTACTCTATTCAGTTCTCCAAATGCATTTTGAAACATCAGTGCAAAATCAGACCTCGCTCATGTTTATTACATTTACAGGTTATTGTATTTCACTGCTGATGATGTGTTATGGATGTGTCTGTGAAGCAGTTGAAATGAAATCTATGTGGCGTGTCAGTCTGTGTAATCACCTGACAGTCTGGGCTAAACAGAAATAAGCCCCAGCCTTGATTCTTCATACTTCATCATATGTATATCATTCATCAGTATTTTCTTATATGGTTCTGTTGTTTATGAACATGCATGTTAACAGATGTTTACTACAGTAAAAACATGCTGTTTTAACCTTTTTCTCCTTTTTTAAAATTTTTATTTTTGGTCAAATCAGGTGTACTGAAGTTTTATACGACATTCAAGCTGCTACTTATGTTTAACGTGTAAATGCAGTGCACTAGTATCACCACTAGATGGCATAGCAACAGTTTGCTTTAAAACAACTGCATTCGATTAGAATAAACCTGGTATAAAATAGTACAAATGTGGAAGAGCAGCATTGCATATTAGTCAGGGAATAATAAATCTCCCCAAATATTTGTGAAATGTGAGCTGTTTGCCCGAAAACGTGCTAGAAACAGGTGGTGTGGTGAAGCTGAATGAGTGAATCATGTTTGCCGAGTGTGTCATAGCTGAGAGTGACACACACACACACACACACACACACACACCGGGTTTCAGAGTCAGCTTGGCAGAGTGACCTTTTCTTTCTTTTTTCCTCTCTATCTTGTTTCACAACCGGATCTTCACTGTCTGAAAGCATGATGCACATCATTAACACATACATATAACAAAAAAACCTAAAACTTGTGTAATAAATAATGACTACTCTTTTTATAGACAAAAATGAAATCCTACTCATGCGTCAGATAATTAATTGGATGTTATTGGTTAATATGTGCTCCATTTTGTTGCATCAAGGAGCGTCTTGTGGATGAATTTCCACTGCATACAAAGATAACAATCAGATATGTAGAAGGGCTGTTATCTGCTAATGTAGAAATGCCCCTAGGACAGTTACTCCTATTGATACAAGTATATAAAATAATTATGAGATTGATTATGAGGCAATGTTGAAGAAAAAACTTTCAAAAACAAAGAGGTAAATTGGGGAAAACCCAAATGCACCCGGTAAAAAGGTACTAAACTGTACTTTACCTGGGCTAATAATCACCTATTAAAGGTACAAGATACACAATGATGGAACCAAACCAGCAACAAGGAACTGAACAGTTTGGATGCTTTATTTCTGAGAGTGTACATCAGACAACCCGAGTTATTAATTTATGTTGCAATGATCATGAAATATTGAGCCAAACGCAAAAAAAAACCCCACACACACAAAAAAAAAAACAGGCCAGATGTGTTCCCATGCGTTCTTACACCTCTGTACGAAGTGTAGTTCCCTGTTACCTACAAGCCATGAAGTGCATTATGGGTATCCTGCATCCCCTAGGCTACATCACTTGGACACCAGGCTACTGAGTGCTTTGTGGGATTTCATTGTGGGAGTGTGCTGAAAATTCTCCAGTATGGCAGTAAATCCTTCCTAAAGTGCACTAATGCATTATAATGCACTACACACTCTTTCAAGCTTTCCCCTAAAAACTAACTACAAGATGCATATTTAAAGAAGAAAAGATGCATCTGAGGTGTTCTATATAAACTCTTCTTCTTCTTCTTTTTCTTCTTCTTCTTCTTCCTCTTATTACTATTATTATTATTATTATTATTATTATTATTATTATTATTATTATTATTATTATTAAAGATAAACTGAAAGTTGGGTGTGCTGCACCCTTAGTTCCCCTATGCTATCTAGGGCACAGATGAAGTACCCTGTAGTGGAAAAAACATAATGAAGTGCCCTCTAGGATGCTTTCATGTAGATAGATAGATAGATAGATAGATAGATAGATAGATAGATAGATAGATAGA
>JAQQZX010000002.1:24096940-24108625 GCA_030068355.1 Notoglanidium maculatum
ACACACACACACACACACACACACACACACACACACACACACACACACACACACACACACAGACACACACACACACCCACACACAAAACACCTGTCCCATATGATGTGCTGTTGCCTGACAGACACAACGGTTTAACAACCAGAGAAAGATTAAAAACATACCCCATAATGATGGAAAGATTAAAAACATGCCTCTGAAGCATTGTTTAAACTCTTTTTTTAAATGATTTTCCCCATATTCTCCCAAATGTGGTCAAACGCCTCCCACTATCCAGCTCTACGCTTACATGTAACATCTACACGGTGAAGACTAACACGTGCTACCTCCAAGACTTGAGAAACCAGCCATCTTTTCAAACTGCCACGTAACACACTCAGCGGAAAGCGCTATGCGCCCTCTTCCGCATACATGACCTCACAGACACCCATGATGTTGCTGTGATGCTGTGACAAGGTGCTGTCTGGAAGTTCCGACTATGGATATCTCAGGACTATAAGGGGACATCCTTTCCGTTTGTGCCACTCTGGAACCCTGCTTTGTTTAAATCCTCTTCACGGCGGTGCTACACAGACTGCTCGAGGGTCTAGTTGACTTGACCGATGATAGACCCCCTGATAAACCTGCTCTGCTTACTACATCATGTAGACACCTTGTGGTTAAACATTGGAGAGAAAATAAAGACGCTAGCCCACGTGATGCAACAGGACACCAGATTCACTCTCTAACTAGCTTACATATGTTATATTAAGACATTGTTAGCTACTATTTTTTGCCAATTAGATTTCAAAACATGCAGCTTTCACTTAGCTTTTGTTTATGCGTGTGCTTTATTAAATAATTTATTATTTAGTAAAGATGAATACCTTGTATGTACTGTATATGCAGTATACATTTTGAAACACACATCTGTGTGTGTGTGTGTGTGTGTGTGTTTATGTAGTGGGGAGACATGAGATACCATAAAGCAGATAAAGGCAACTCATAAACCTGTTCCCTGGATGCAACCTGTCGTCTGTTTTCTCCGTTCTTATAACGTTCTCCTTGGGCACGCTGTTACAGTCACGTCAAGTCGTCTATTTACAGATAACACTCTCCCGTCTTTTATGCTGCCTTCCAGCACTGGATTCCTGTCAGCTCTGCGTTAGGCTTAATTCACGTACATGCGTAAGCTGTCAGGTCGTCCTGATGAGTCAGTCGCCTGCAGGCATGTGTGTGTTAATCCGTAACGTTCGTTCGCTATGACTCCCACTTCCTCGTTTTTGCTCCTTGTGGTAATTTCCTGCTTTCCTGGATTGTGAGTTTCATCAAAGCATTTTTTTTCACGGTATGCACCGATTACTTTGTTCTGTTTTGCACACAAATTCCAAGTACTATTCAGTAACTACTATGTATTATTCAGTAACACCAGCGAAGCTGATGGGAGAGGTGTGAAGGTCCAGGAGTCAGGAATGTTTAAAGGTTAACTCAGATCGCAAAACCTACCCAAGCAGCACGCGAGGCCGAGTAGGATGTCAGGTCAGCTCTGTTTTAACCTGAATTTATATGAAGAGCTCTCTTTATTGTTCTCACATTTACCACTCTGTCAGTAGGAGTGCCATTCATCCACACCACGGGCCTGTTGGATCCTGTGTGAATGACTGTTCAGGTGAAGGAGGGAAGCTCAGCCTGACCGCTGCGCTGACTATTCTGTCTTATCAGCAGCCGATCTCACACAATGCAAACGGCAAATAAGAGCTTATCTGAGCCAAGCCTGTGTGCTCTTTTCAGCGCTCAGTCACTCAGCTCTTAATAAGACTTATTCCTGAGCGGACGCAGATCGCTAAATCACCTGCTGAAAGGACAGCAAGCTTTACCTGACCCCCCTGATGCGTGGATCTGTTGGAGCATGAAAAGATCCTGTTTGGTCAACTGATAGAAGGAACAGTGGTGCTATTTGACATGTACGAGAACTCTTACACAGTGGTCTGAGTGAACGCGAATAAAGTTTGCCTGGCAATTTCAATGGGAAACGGGAGAAAAGAAATCCGCTCCTGTTAATTACACCTGACAGCCTTGCAAAGTTCTACCGAACATAGTTTATGCCCAAGACTCACTCATTCTTCAGGAGATGATCTCGACTGGGTAATAAACTTATTCTGGGTTCAAGGTGAAGATCCCACCAAGAACTTGTAAAAACACAGAAAATGCCCCCTCTCTTTGAAATTCCAACTCATCCGCTTGTCTTCTCAACCGGTCCTTCAAATCAATGTGGACACGGTACCTCGTATAATGCTCCCCTTCTGTACTTTCAAATGCAGGCAATCATAGTGGGGTAAATTCTTGCCGTGTTTTTGCTCGACCCTGACCCCGACCAATCGTCGTTCATGTCCTTGCGTGTCGTAAGGGATAAGGGTAAAGAAACTGTCAATCACGGCTACAGAAGGGACGTCAAGGAACATGCCGTAGGAGTTATCAAACTGGATGCAAAAATACAAGAAACTCTAACACCCTAGTCTTTTCATCATGGTGGCGTGGGACGTCCCAGATGCCACATCACTGTTCTTTGATTATATCACACTACAAGACGTGTTCGTTATCTGCGTGTGTTGGTGTGAGCTATACAAAGAAACTTCAACTGATTCTAATCAAATTTGTGAAGGCGATACTGAGCAGCAGGATTGGGTTCGGACTCTTTTTCTGAAACCGTCCCCACGCCTGTGTTCTTAATGATCCTCTCACTACTAACTAGCTAGCTAATTTTAGCTGTTCGGTACTAAACTGTAGTTCCCTCCAAAATTACTTTACACAAGGATTGCCATTAAGCTCGCCATTGATCAGGCACACCCCCACCCTGGTGTAGGAAATACTACGATCCAGAAACGTCCGTTTCTTTACCCTGCTCCTGGGAACAGATCCTGCAAGTAAACTGAGAGCAGAAACCTTTTTATTAAAACTGGTTTTATCCCGGGCGTCCAACCCAAAGCTCATGGCGAGTCTGGATGTGTGCCCTTCCTTTAAAACAGATGTGTTTTTCATAATGCTGTGTTTTAAACAGGAACCCCAAAAGACCTCTAGAGGCTGAAAAAAAGGATAGATGAGATGCCAGTGGTTTGACAAGTGTGAAAACTGGGCACAATGATCCATTGTTTTCTCGGTGTTTCTGTGCTCCACACATCATAGCCATGTTTGTTTTCCTTTTACTGCATGGATTCAAAGCACTTAATAAAATGGCTGGCTGGTGTTTAGAGGGTAAATCATAAAAAAATAAATAAGGGCTACCACCTGTTGACTGTCTCTGTTTTTCTAAGGAGCGTGACTGTTTAGTTATGTTTTGACTGTGAGTTGGTATGGATTAAACCTTATGTTTGTAATCAGAGTAGGAAAAATCCACACTTTTTATAGTATAGCTCAGCAGTAATGAATAAAAGCAGGGTGGAGACAGGCTGTCTGAGGGGCAGGGGCACCCAGTGGGCAGTTTATCTCATTTTCTTGCATGTATGGGAGCCTATAGGGCACTGCAGCTCAGTTTCTCCAGTGTTAAATACGGCTCACTAGAGGGCACTTCATCACATTTCTTTCCACATGTTTTCTTGCACATATGAGCACCCTAGGGGGCAATTCCCCATGTTTTCTTTACTGTTAGGACAGTGTAGAGGGAACTTCATAATATTTTATTGCACATAGGAGCACCCTAGAGGGCACTTAATCACACTATCCACACTAGAGGGCTCTTCATTGTGTTTTCTCCATTGTTATTGCACCCTTTAGGGCACTTTATCAAGTTTTCTACTCTGTTAGGGCACCCTAGAGGGCACTTTACATTTTCTTGCACATAGGAACATCCTAGAGGGCACTTAATCATGGTTTGCCTACCATTGGGGCATTTTAGGGTGGACTTAGCACATTTCATGTACCACAGGGGCTCCCTAGAGGGCACGTTTGCTATGCATTTTCAAATATTGGGGCACTCGGTGTGTCGAGTTGTGCAGTTATAGAACAATAATCAGCGACAGGGTGTTGAGATGAAGCAGATTTACTGTGACCACCTCAGAGTCGATCATGTTTCTGTAACAGCACATCCTGAAGTGTTTCATACCTTTTATTTCACAGCAGGTTGCCAACAGTTACAATGTTTTATTTGTCGAAGAAAGAGCTGCTGTTCTAGAAAATTAACCCACGCCTTCTGACCAGTCGATGTGATAAAAAACAAACGCGAAGCACGTTCACATTTAAAGCATCTTTACTTTTGTTGTAAAACAAACGCAGATTTGCTCTTAAATCACACCTGAGGTGGGCTTGTTTTGACAGGCCTTACTAAGGCGTGTGGAGGAAACAGTGCTTGTTTTCGGCTCACAGCTGAGTCTGTCCCTCCCACATTGTGTTCTGTAGAACTGAACTTGTCTTGTCCGGTACGAGTACGAACACACACACACACACACACAGACTCCTGCTGAACACAGCTACAAGATTTATAACCAAAGAAAAGTGGCTTGTTGACATCTGGCCTAAATGAGAGAGCGGTTAAAGCATTAGGTGCCTTTCACAACACGACATAATACCGAGAGCAATGTGTTCACTGGCAGGTCTCCTTTAAGTAGCTCTTGTTGACTTTAGATTGCTGTTTTTTTTTCCCTTTTCTTTTTGGTGCACTGATATCACGCACTAGAAGGCTGAGATCTGTTGTTTAAGGGTGTTGAAGAATCCTGAGAACTAGCAAGTCTCAGATGGAGTATTTATTAGAGGAAAGTTCTCAGTTCACACACAAATGTACTTCTTTTCACATATTCTGGCTTCACGTCCACATGAAAGCAACATCATGGGTCACTGAGTTTCCAAAAGGTGGAGATTAAAAATTCAATTTTCGCTGTTTACACGTGGACAGGAAAAACGTACGCGGACTGTTTCGTTGCGTGAGTTTCGTGTTTGTTATGAATGTGTGTGACAGGATTGCATTTTGGTTGGTGTGTGATTTCTTGTTTGATATCATTTGCAATTTAACTCCACCCTGGTGAGGAAGTGCTGGAATATGGTACTGCTCCTGAATCCACCACTCCAGGGCTTTAAACAGCACTCCAATCACAGATTTCAGATAACATCCAAATAAACATTACGTATTCAAATGTAAGCTGAAGCAGTAAATCTGACCTTATCGTCGGGCCACACATACAGTATGATTCTTCATGTTTGTATTTGCTGGGTTTTGTTTTCTTTTTGAACGTGACCCTGAGCAGGATAAAGCGGTTTCAGGAGATAAATAACTGAATGTATTTTTGGAAATTATTTATGTGTTTTTCTGCAGTTCATGACACGACACAGCGGATTGGTGTGGTCATGTGCGCATTTTTTCAAGTCGCTTTTGCATTGTCGTGTTTTCAAAACCGTCATCAACATTTACAAAAAAATCGTGTGGACGTGTCCTGAAAAAAATCTCATTTTATTAGCTCACAATTGAGAGCAGAAGTTGACAATTCCTTCAAAAGGTTACTGTGAAAAAGAATCCGCTGCATATGTCTGGTTCATTTAAAGGCACAATTTGCACCATCAGTCATGAAGGAGCGTAAGATCATCAAAGAGGAAAAATGTCTTCCAATCCCTTACGCTCAAATGGAATTGATTGTTCTGGAGTGCAGCAAGCCAGACATTTGAGCTTTTTTTTTTTTTTTTTGCCGTATAGTTGTCAGTGTCAAGATGTTTTTTTTAGGTTTGTGCCAAGCTTTTTGTTCTCCACTCACATTAGCTTTATGTTCTAACATGATTGTAGATGGAGGAGGGAGATCTTTAAGCCGTGACTCATCTTGTCTGCTCTAATGAACGGCCATTTTTACTCTAATGCTCCGAATAGCTCCACACTGTAACAGTAAATGATGAGAGTTCACCCAGCCGTCCTGACCGCTACATAATCCCTCTTTCATTTGCGTTGTTCTAATTGGATGGATGTTCATGGCTCAGGAGAGCTTCTGTAAATACGTTGGAAACCTCAGCGTCGCTTGAAGGGATCTTTATGTCAGGAAGCGGAAAAGCGACTCTGGTATCAGTCAAGCGTGTAGCAGTCTCTCCTGGCTGCAGGTTGGAGTTTTATATCCACAATATTCTCTTATTCTTCTTTAGTTCCTCAGTTTAAAAACTGAAAAGGAAACTTAAGCAAGGAGTAAATCCTTCTCCTAATGGATCTGTTAAACACAGAGCAGGTCCAGGCTTAAATTTCTCCCTCTAAATGCCTATTACTATTATGTTCAGAGGTGGAGAAATCATAAATACATTAGTTAGCCCACTGGGCAAGTGAAAGCTTCAGCCCAGTTCACTAGGAGTTTAAGTAAGTACATTGCTATGGACTAAGAAATATAGATGAGTATTTAAATCAGAATATGTAGCTAAAGTCTTAATCCTCTCCTGAATAAATCTCTGTTGATAAAGCAACAAAAAGGCAGAAGAATCTTTGGCTAACATTTGAACTTTTACGTTGTTTGAGGCTGACTAGCATTTTCATTTTTGCTTGATGGCGTCTCCTTTATTTAAATGTCACATGACTGTGTGTTGCTAGCATAGACACATAACTGTGCTGTGCTGGAAGTTCAGCAAATGAAGACCTGGATAATAAACTCAGAGTTTTAAAGATGGAAATTCAAACATATTTTTCTTCCCCAATGTTGAGCATTTATGAGTGAAACGCCGTACTTGGACATCCAGGAGTCTGATTGGCTTTTGAAAAGTGGACAATCCCAAAACAAACATGAAGTCACGTCTAGAGGCTAAACACCACCGGCATGTTCGTTTGAGGAAGTGGACAAAATCCAGTAAATGAAAGTGGATGGAAGATGAAAATTTCATCTATATGAATTGTGAGAATACTCACCTGGGAACGGAGCTGATGACTCAAACACTGACTCCAAATATTGGGCCAGTGTCTTGATATGTCTTTGTTGTTTGGTTAGTATTATATTTGTCCGCCCTCAAGACTCTCAAAAATCAGTTGCTGCACCTTAGTGGAAAATTTCTGACTTTTGAAAAGAATTTTATCTTTGAAGTGATCAGTACTGATGAATCGTGCACAGTCGGACCAAGGGCATGAGCTAACAAAAAAAAAAAAGGTCAGTTTTGATCTCAGGTTGGTTGACAACAAGGTTAAATAAAAGTCGATCTGAAGAGAGCTGGAAGGATACACAGATTAGGGATGAACGAAAACATTGCTTTGGATAAAGTCTAATCCTAAAATGAATAACCATTGATTTAAAATGAAATTGGGAATAGTTGTGGATATCCAGGTGTGCTGATGTCCAGATGTTTGATCATTCCCACAGTTGTGTGTGTTATTCTGAAATTGCAATGCAGACCCATTAGACAGCCCCAAGTGTTTTAAACCCCCTGCTCAATGCTGGGCTCTAATCCCACCTTATTACCCGCTTCTCTAATTACCCCCACACCGCTGATCTCCATGACCCAGTAATCTAAGAAACTCCACCAACCCCAGAGTCGGGTTGCTCTGTAGCTTGCAGGTGGAGCTGCCCTTCCAATAACAACTACCACTACTTCACTGAGCTAAGACTGAGCTGCCCAGGGTCAAAATGTCATGTTATTTCAGCCAGAGGGCAGCTGATTGCGTTGAGCTCCAGAACTCGTGCAATCCCAGGAAGCTCCAGCCTTGTGCATGACTGCACTGTACCTCAGCCTGAGGGAGAACAGTGAACATGTGGAGGTGACATTTTGGCCTTCAGATCTCCTTACACCCAGATCAGGCCTCACAGAGGAGACGCCGAAGGCCGTAAAGCTGTAAAACACCAAAGGTGGCTCTCAGTAACCCTATCAGCAGTCCATTGTGCTGGACACAATATGAATCGCTCTAAACGTTACACTGGAGCCACTTTTGTGCAGGGCCATTATGGCAGAGCTTGATTTTCGTCAGGGTAATAACACCGCGCCGCAGGACAGTATTTTGGGTGATTTAAAAGTTTCAAAATATCAGATACCTGCATGCTTCTTAGGCTGTGAAAAAATATAACTATGTCGATTTATCTCGATAATATAAACACAATAATATAACATGTCAATAATATAAACAAATTTCATTGTTCTTTTGTGAACATGACAATAAAAAGCTTCGACTTTTATTTACACTTTGAAGAATAAGGAGAGCCGGAGAAACCCAATACCTCAAAACTCTATAATCTAAAGAAAGCTCTTCAACATTAGTCCCTCTGAGACCAACCTGCCTCAGTGGAGAGAGTCTCACAGTAATAGCTGCTGAAGCCTGTCAAAACAGTACTCTTGTTTTTCATTTTCAACCCTTGATCCACGACTTTGACTACACAGGAAAGGAGGAATGCTCATTTTTCTTCTCTGTCCTTCTCAATCTGTGCTGCGACTATCACTAATTCCTTCAACCTTGTCTTGGGGGCGATAAGCCAAACTAATTCAGAATTCTAGTCCAATTCGTATCCGAGGAGACAGAGGACGCATCAAAGCAGCCTGTTCACCCTGGCCTGCCTCTCCTTACACATCCCTCTCCACCACATATCACATCGGAGATGGAGCTGTCTGTGGCAGGCATTCCTCTTTGTCTCTCATTATGCTGTATCTGGCGAAGCAGTCCTATAGTTCTCACTCCCTCTCAGCTGGCTGTGGTACAGTAAGATTGTCCCTGGCTGGCTTGGAGTCCACTCGAGCTGGTAACGGGAGCACACCCCATTCCTCTTCTGGCCTGATTTATCACCTGCCTGTATTGTTCTCTACAGCTTCAAAGCTCCCCTTTGAGACGTGACCTCAAATGAAGCCGTGAGTTTCGCTCTGAGTGCAGTCATGGCCGTGACTCATATGTCTTACTCACCATGGTAAAGCGCGAGTGAAAGGAATTCTCTGAAAAGAATTATGGGATTGGTACTATAAGTAATACAGCCTTCTGTATTGTTGCTCTCTCTCTCCTCTCTTTTTACCCCAGTTTGGCTGGCATGAGGAGAACTGCCTTTCTCCTGGCCTTATGAACTTTTGTGTAGTTGTGTTGCCGTTGCCATTCTACAGTGTAACAATACACCAGCTGAGCTGGTGTGATCCCACTCTTAATCATTAACCGCCTGCTCGCTGTACTTGGTTGAGCCCTTTAGTCATGGTCTCTGGTGCCAGGGTCTGGTTTCATTAATAATTGATGACTCCTTGGCCTTCATGCTGGGTTCTGTGCTAGCTTGACCAGCCTCGACTCTCCCCATCCTCCACCTTTGATGACAGGTGTTTTGGACTCTTACAAAGTGAGTTCCAGTTGAAAAAGCCCGTCTGTAGGTGTGCTTTCACAGTTGAGTCCATAAGCAGGATCGACTCTTGGCTCATTTGGGAGAAGGTGTCATTGTCGCAAGCTTGTTATCACATAGAGCTACTTCTTCAGAACCGGACAAACTGCATAGTTTTATGTTCGATTTTTTGTTTCTATATGCTAAATCTTTGAAATATAAGAGATTTAAGTGAAATTTTTTTACTTGGATTTGAAACTGATCAATTGTTTGGGAGTAAATATCAAGTAACATGATTAGTTTGACCAATCGTGCTATTTAACACTCAGTCGTGGTGTGATGAAGGAGTTCCTGAAGGAACTCTGACTTCCTCCTGCTCTTAATGTAATTCTGGCCAATCCCTCCTGCTCCAGAAGGAATTCTCACCAATCTCTCCTGCTCCCAAAGGAATTCTCACCAATCTCTCCTGCTCCCGAAGTAATTCTCACCAATCCCTCCTGTTCCCGAAGGAATTCTCACCAATACCTGCTGCTCCCCAAGGAATTCTCACCAATCGGTCCTGCTCCCCAAGGAATTCTCACCAATCGGTCCTGCTCCCCAAGGAATTCTCACCAATCGCTCCTGCTCCCCAAGGAATTCTCACCAATTGCTCCTGCTCCCCAAGGAATTCTCACCAATCCCTCCTGCTCCCAAAGGAATTCTCACCAATCTCTCCTGCTCCCAAAGGAATTGTCACCATTCCCATTCACGCTTCATCAATCCCATCCACTTCTGCAAGATGTTTGACCAATCCCGTCTGCTTCAACAGAAAGTTTGTCCAATCCTTCCCACTCCTGCAGACCTTCTTGACAAATCCTGCAATTATGCTTGCCCCTGCCTATGATCATTTCTAACAATTTCTATTTAGTTGTTTCTATTTCCCAAAATACAAACAAATTATTCATTTAAACCACAGCAACCCTGGTTCTGTTGTCATTCGTGGTGATGAATGAGCAACCTGCTCTGTTCAGTACGTGCCCGTTTTAGCGAACTGTCCGATCCCTTCCACACGAGAGTAAAAACTTCCCATTTTAATGACTTGCATGACCCCTGCCCAGATGCACACCTTTACTCCAAACAAGAGATCAGAGAGGCTAAGTCTGTACATAGCTGAATGTGTTGGACTCTTGGTGCAATCAGAATCAAGTTGGAAAAATAATGCAACCGTAAAAATTTATGTAACTCTTGTTCCTCACAACTTTTTTGAAAAGCTACTTAATGAATACTTTAGAGACCAGAATGCTGTATGTATCAGTAAAACTATGTAGGAAACACTAGATCAGCCACCAAACTCCACAGGTTGTGGCAATCACAGCCAAAGAAAGCTGGACAGCAGGAGAGTTCCACATTCCTCCCAATTTCTCATGAACTCCTGCCATCTGCGAGCGCAGCCGTCTGAATGTGGCAGGGAAGATTTCGAGATCCATGGGAGAAGACACATGGCTAAGCTCCGTTATGCAAGGGCCCTTTCTGGAGCAGTAGATTTTGAGATACAATAAGGGTTTTCTGTTTTTCCTCATGCAGTCCATTAAATGCATTTAGCATGGTGGACTTGAAAACAGACCTCCTGCCAGAAAAACACTTGTGCTGCTGATTATATCATGTATACAACTCTATTAGATCATATTTGTTTTATTTGTGGAATTCTCGGTATTAAGAGTTTTGGGATCTTTTTTTTGCAGAGTTCGTTCGGTGATTTCTTTGATGATTACTGTGGGAAGCATGACAAAGGCTACAGGTTGGAGGTTAAAGGAACCAATCCACGTAAAGACTGGTTTAATGGCCGCTTCAGGGATGTTCTCCTCACCTCCATCGCCGTGGTGCCCGTGCAGGAACACACCGTGGCTACCCTTGGGACTGCCGATGGGAGAGTCATCCAGGTAAGGTAACGAATAAAGGAACATTACAGATGCCCAAGTGAAGGAAAAACCTAGGGCTGAGCGATATGGTGAAATCAATATTGTGATAAATGATGTCTTCTGAGATATCATAGGTATCATGAAAGTTTTTTTTAATAATTAGAAAGTAAATGGAACTGAATGAAAGTCTAACATTTTATTTATTTATTTATTTATTTATTTTTACAGATTCTGGTTGTTGTATAGTTTTGGTAAACATAAAGAGTAGGTTTTTTCTGTTTTTACCTGGTTGTTGAACCTACATGTCTCCTGGACAGATAGAAAATCTGTGACATCTCGGACACGCAGGCTACTGATTTGCTTGCTTTTCTTTCTAAAAAAAGGAAATAAAAACAAAAGCCTTTTTTTTTTAGAATTAGTTCAAACTTGAGCACCAGTAAGGATTATAAGCATGTTTTATGTGTACCGTGATGATAATTACTATTAATAATTATGTTAGGGCGGCACGGTGGTGCGGCGGTTAGCACTGTCGCCTCACAGCAAGAAGGTCCTGGGTTCGATCCCCGGGTCACCCAGGGTGCCTTTCTGTGTG
>JAQQZX010000002.1:24110672-24122757 GCA_030068355.1 Notoglanidium maculatum
AATAACAAATAGGCCTTTTCTTTATAAGCATTTATGAGCGTTTGTGAAGGTTTCTGTGAAATCAGCTTAAACATAAACTGACTACCTCCTTTTTCTTCTCTTTTCTTTTGCTTTCGTGAGTATAGACAGCTTTGATTCCTTGTTGAATCTATTTGTATAA
The DNA here is from genome assembly GCA_030068355.1 of Notoglanidium maculatum. Lineage (NCBI taxonomy): Eukaryota > Metazoa > Chordata > Actinopteri > Siluriformes > Auchenoglanididae > Notoglanidium > Notoglanidium maculatum. Next base: position 24,110,833 of record JAQQZX010000002.1, read on the forward strand.
GTCAATCACACAAAAGCTCTTTCCCATTTTAGATTTGTTTTATCACTTGTTTTCAAGCTGTGTTACTTCCACCTACGGTGATGTTGCGTGCATTCCCTTTGTTGTATGTTATTGCGCCCCCTACAGTCTAAACAACCCAATTACAGCTAGGAAAAACTAAGAGACTACGCAGCCTGATAATAATCGTGGTTCATTTTTAATTTCCTCCATTTGAATTGCGATTAATGCTATTGAAAATATTAAAAACTCCTTTTTCCGTCTGGTATCAACAAGTGTATCGGTTGAATGAACGTGTCAACCTGTTGACAAACCCGTATAGCGTGACGCTCTTCTACACAGTGATATTTTCTACCTGTCAGCACCGAGCAGACACTCCTTCAGCTCACTAAGGACTGTGTACAATACCTGACAGATGGAATGTTAACATCAGGACCCTCTCTGATGCCTTTACAGCACACTTTCCCACAGGGGAGATACACTGTTTGCGCTAACACACACTTTCTACACACTAATTGCTCCACACACCACTCTTACCTCAGCTCACATTCAGGCCAGGTGTGTTAAAGTAGAGCACTGTGTGCTATTTAGCAGAGCACACTCTGTAGTGGTCTATTCAAACCTGGCCTAGCTTAGAGGCCTGTAATTGCAGCCTAACCACGGGATGATAAATTTTAGTCCAGGTGCATGGAGACAGAGTGAGTGTTCTGACACCTTCCAACATGCCACATCAGCAGCAGCCTTTACGTCTTCTCTCGCCTCGGGCCATGGCTTTTGTCTGCTCTCACTCCCTGCCATCAGCCACAGTCATCATGCTTCAGTCCATCATCTTCCCCTGAAGGAGAGTGAAACAGCAGTTATTACAGGATCCGCAGCAAGCGGAGCATGACCCTTTACAATTTCCCCGGATTACACCACCCCTTTGATTTTAAATCTCTCTGGAGCAAAGTTTCAGGGCGCAATCTGTAATTTAACTTTTTTTTTTTTTTTTTTTTTTTTTTACAACCATCTTATGATTTATGAAGTAGCCTGGGATACATTTGTTTTTGGCCTTAAAATCAAAGACACAGCGCACATGAAAACCCTTACATCACCTTCCGCAGATGTAAACAAGAAGTTAAACGATCTGGTTTATAATGTCATCGCATCAACAATTCATGCAGCCGTTTACAGTAAACAAAAAAACGTGCTTTATTGCATTCCAGCCTCCACAACAAAGGCCTTGGCTTCGAGAGGTCATTCGTGTCATTTGCTGGCATTTTGTGCAGGTAGTGGTTTCCCGTTTTGGCAACACAGAGCCGCATGTGAACTTCCTCTTGGACACGCTCCCCGTCTCCTCCGAAGTTGCCGTGTTGTCTCCACAGAGTCCGGACGCCTCCTTACTGCTGGTCACAGGAAATAAGGTGAAAGCTCTTTAATGGGTTTAACATTTCTGTTGGGAAACTTCCCCCACTGATAATCTGAGTGAGCTTTCAGTGCACATCTGTAAAACGTACAGTATAGGCAACTTTTGTTTTCTTTTAAGCAAAATACTTTATTGTTTTAGTGACAGTATAATAACATAAAAATGATGGAAGGAGTCAGTGCTTTGTAACAGTTTTCCAACATCTCCAGGACGGACGAGTTTATGCTTTCTGTGTAGCATGACAGGCTTCGTTTATAGATGCTATAACATGGTAACAGCGACGAAATTGCACAACATTGACGGTAACTGTAATCAAATAAACAGTATAACATGGTGTTCTAAATTACTAAATTGCTGTGTAATAAGCGGAATAAAACACTTGCTGTTAAAGGAAAACTTGTCAGCTTTGGAGTGGTTACTGTAACTCTGCTTCATCACACTGATTATTTTCCTGTAACCGCATGGCACGGAGTGTTTAATTCTTTATGTCCTGCATTGTCATCAATCATTCATCTGAGGGGTTTCACTTTTTAAATTGTTATTAAATGAATGAATAGAAATCCGAGAGAAAGGGCTTGTAATAAAGTCTGAGCTCATATTAAATACTCACACACAGAGTCATTCATTTGCTCCCTCTCTTTGTTGTTTTTTATCTATTAATATATTTACTGACAACCCCCCCTCCTCCTTTGCAGGTATCTAAGGTGCCTGTAATTGGGCCCGGATGCGAGCAGTTATTAAACTGCAGCTCGTGTCTGCTGGCTCCTGCCTTCATGGGCTGCGGATGGTGCCGGAACAGGAACCTGTGCACTCGCTCGCCTCAGTGCACCAGCTCGATCTGGAGCCAAGATTCCTGTCCGCTCTTCATCTCTGAGGTAACTGTCCTGCCCAAACCTCAAACCGGGTTGCCATGGTCACAACGTTAGACAATAACGTCCAGCTAATAGAATAAGTGCTTTCAGATGAAACGGGCCACCCACTCTGAAACTCGGACCTTTATTGATTTTGGCTGCTTCCAACATTGCACTGTTTTATCAGGGGAAAGAAAACAAAGACGCCAGGGTTTTACAGAACTTTGTTCTTGCTTTAAAGGTTGTAATTGATTTCTAATATCAGAAAGTGTTAATAGTTGTACTTTAACTTCTTAAAAGTCTTAAATGTTCTTCAGATCAGGGAAGACAAAGAGATCTCTGAAAGAGTGCCTAAGCATGAAAGCCACTTTTATCCTGAGAAACAAGCAGCTGATAATACAAAGTTTCATGACCTTTTCTTCAGAATGGAAAACACGCTGCTTTTCTATTCACCACACCATGAAATTAATCACGCCTTTTTATTTTGGGATTGGCAGAAAAAATGAAAGATATGAACACTCGGCTTTTTTGTTGTTGTTCAGATCGTTCCGAAAACGGCTCCACTGAAAGGCCACACCAACATCATGATCTGTGGCAAAAACTTTGGCTTCAGTAAGAAGGATCGCTTTGACGCCAAGCTCATTGATGTCGATGTGGCTGGAGCGAAGTGCGCGCTGACGGAAAAGGACATCAGCAGCCATCGGTGAGTTCATGATGACGGAATACAGACTCATTACTAATATTACAAATGACAGGTTTGTGTATCCAGATCTTTTTTATATGGATTAAGTGGATCCATCATCATTATCTCCACTGTGAAGTGTATCCAAGGAGCATCTTTTCAGTGTTTTGATCTAATTATAACATGCCAAATTGGCCCCGTAGATGCTTTATTGAGCAATTTTTCCTTGCGAAGTGGTGCGGGAAAACCATATGTCTCTGTGGCAAAAAAACGATGAAAAAAAATCAGGTTTTGGGGAACATCGGTCACACTTTGACACCTCAGCGTTCATAACAAACGTGTAGTTTGACAAATGCAGCAGTATGTCTAAAACCCTGTTAGCTAACCCCAAGTTCAAACTAGCAAGTGACCAAACGACAGTAACATTTAAGTTGAGATGTACTCGATTCTATGTGAATTACATAAAGCAACAAATCCAAACGACTCGCTTGAATGATTCCTTGAACAATTTTGGGACTTGCAATTAGATTCTGTTTACTGTTTGATGAAAATGTGTAAATGAAACTTAGATGGAAGTAGCAGAGATCGTCAATGTGTCTGTTTATTCGCTATCCACGTTGAGGAATTTGACCTGATTAATCCTGTTTAATCTTGTGATTTTAAACAAAAGCCTGTAACGTGTTTTGCAGAACAACAGAATTTCACTATGTGAAGGGTTTTTCCACGTAAATACAGTAAACCCCGTTTAGCCTTTTGCACTTCCAGATGCGACCCTCCACAGCCGTCCCATTGTTATACGACGCGCGGGAAACTTTCCGGACAGAATAGCTGCAGTGTTGTTTATGCGTAGTAGCACGGCTATAGTTAACAAATTAGTGATGAGTCTGCTACAATCTCCAGCTTGTTTATTGTCTTAAGTCGTGGGAGATGTTTTTGTCTTTCTGTTTAGGTTGATTTGCAGCCTGGATCATGTGAACGCGTCCAATTCCGATCGCTCGGTCAGAGTACGCAGCGGGAAGGAGGAAGGACAGCTCGAGGGCTTCTCGTTCGTTGTAAGTGTCCTCATGAACAACGACGTGCACTGTATACACAGAGTTCCTACTGTCCTGGAAATTCTGGGACTGAAATAGAAAATGAAGGAAGTGATAATTATATAAACTTTAGTGCAAAGATTATCATCACTTTTGTAAATGAGCTTATTTTGGATTTATTATAAAACAACAAAAGACAATATGTAAGATTTGGTTTGGGAGATAAAAATGCAAGAAAAATCCAGTACATCTGCACTGAATTAGCGAATGAAAAGCCCACAATTTACACAATTTCTAACGCTAACTTTATGATCCTGAGCATTTGTCACTAGTAATAAATAATGATAAATACATCCATGACTACAATTTATTTAGTTCTTTCTTCTTTTTCTATCAACAGTTAACAGCCAGAGATTAATTATGAAAATTCATGTGATTGTACTTCTTGTCTGCTAAAGCACTGAGCCATTTGTATGCTGTCTTGTTTGTGCAGAACCCTGTTATTGACAGAATCCTTCCCGAATTTGGTCCCAAATCTGGCGGAACCATGCTGACCATTAAGGGTTCGTACCTGGACAGCGGAAGCTCGCGAAAGGTCACGATGGGACGTGGCACCTGTGTGGTGCAAAGGTGAGTCTGTGGATTTGTTTTCACTCTTTATAATCCGAACAAGCTGTAACTTGCTTCACTGTGTGTGTTTGTGTGTGATTTTGTGTGTTTTTTTTAAACTCTCCCCAGTTTATCAGCCAGCATGCTGACATGTCAGACTCCATCTCAGGACTTGCCTTCCCAGCACAAGGTCCAGCTGCATATCGACGGAGTAACGTTTCGAGCTCCGGTCAATTACACCTACAACGAGGATCCACTCATCCATAACGTCCAGCCCACTCGCTCCTTCATCAGGTGTGTCCCACAGACCACTCCTACTACACCCACACCCACACAGGAGCAGTTAAGAGCCGAAATGCAGCAAATAGAACATCAGCGATGACAAATTTCAGAAAAAACAATGCAGTAAAAGGAAACCATCATATAGATAAAGCTTTTTATAAGCAACCAAGTGGTTAACGCTCAGTGGATGATGATGTTCTCAACACAGTTTTTACAGATGTCTTGCTTTGTTCTAAAGCCAAGAAGTTTAATTTTGGTCTCACCAAACCAGAAAAAAGTTGTGCCCGTTTATTTCTCATATACTGTAATCCCACAACTATGGGGCAGTGCATGCGCATGTTTACTTGCCTCATGCACGCACAGAGGTCAGACAGTTTATGAAACTGGAGCAAGGGGTAAGAGAAAAAGCATGAGAGGAGATAGAGCAGAAGGAGATTAGATAAATAGACTGCTGTAAAAGAAAGAGTGGGTGTTTATAAGAGATTAAAAAAAAAGATTCTGGCAAAACAAGGCTAACCATGGATGAGCAGATAACAGGTGGACAAATGGTTGTGAAGGAGGCGAGGGTTTATAGGGAAAATACTATGCCGAGAGCGAGGTAAGACTGCGGAAGTAAGTAAAAACAAACCTCTAGGGATGAATAAAGAGAGAGAGAATGAGCCAGTGAGAAGATTTGGGTGCTGGGATGCTTTACGATTCTGGTGGCCGGGTAGCAGGAAGTGTGCATGTGTACAGCAGCAGGTTTGTTCATTCTGTTTGTCTGCGTGTGTGTGTGTGTGTGTGTGTGTGTGTGTGTGTGTAGTGGAGGCAGCACAGTGATAGCGTCTGGCGTCTACCTCCAATCAGCCATGCAACCTCAGATGGTCCTCAGCGGCCCTCCATTCACCAAGGACAAAGAGGTTTATGTGGTGAGTCCATATTATACCGTGCCCACACACTATCAAATACACACATCGCACAGGTGTTAAAGTTATTAATCCCACTGTGAGAGGAAATAATAAAGAAAACACACACACACACACACACACACACACACATGAAACGCTGGAGCTGCAAATGTGAAGAGGAAATGGAAAAACCAGAGTACAGGCTTTCATACAGCCATCATCAAGCGAAATCTGATTTCCTACCAGTGTTTCAGGAGTCCTGCAGTATCTAATAACTGCTCGAGCATGCCCTCTCACAACCTGAAAAATTCCAGACCTTCACGTCAAGCTCATTTTTATGGTAATTTTAATGTAGTGCATCTCATGTTCCGTCTCAGTCACCGGAGTGAAATTCCAAGAGACATTTTCACATCAGGTTGTAAGAAGGAGAACATGCTGTTATCTCTGGAATACCAAGACGGATGAGGTGTTGCGCTTGTAAAGTAGACAAAGGAATTTCAGGAAATAAACAAGATCAAGTGCAAGATACTGTGCTTTAGATCAGGACTAAGTGCTCGGAAAATCCTGAAGCAGAGATGATAAACTTATGAAAAAGACAGACGTGGACCGACTGAGTGTCTGTGGCGGATCATCTGTGCTGGCCAACGCATGCGTTTATGTAAACGATTTACCCCAAGGAAGCTTTCGCAGACTTTCACTGACTTGTATTCTGATTAGTGGTGCCGATATGGCTTGTGTAAAACGAAAACAGAATGTTTAAAGAATAAATGAAGGGGTCGAGGCCTAAATGTGGAACAGTTCATGAGTGGGCGTGTCTCCTTACATCGCAAAAATAGAGACAGACGAGAAATCAGTTAACGTCTTGTTTAGCTTATTTCTCATCTTGCCGTATTACCTCCATAAAATCCACATCTTCAATCGTGTGTTTGAAGGATGTGACAGGTTGCATACTGCCCAGGCTGTTGTCCAGCGTTAGCCATTAGTGTATGTAGTATTAGCCATTAGCGTTACGGTCTGTAGTAGCAACCAAGCAGCTCAATCCTGAAACAAAGTCAGTTTTTCCCTGACTTTGCTGCAGAAATACCGCTGTGGTCTCACAGTGATCATAGGGACCTGGAAATATGCTGTAAATTCCCAGAGAGAAATAATGTTTCGGTGAAATCTTTGGACCTTCTCATTGACTTGAATGGAGCGCTGGGCTGTTCTGGGCTACATAAAAGCGGGTTCTTTTCCAAAAACGCGGACGCGTTCATACATTTGCGGCTCTCGATCCGCATTAATCCCTTCTGTTCTCTACAGCTGTGTGCTTCCAGCAGTTTGGTAATGGTTAAGCAAGGAAACGGAACTCTTATACCTGTTCGATTTTATGCAGCCGGACTTGCACTGATTCCAGTTGAATAGCGCAACACTTCGTGGTTACTTTCTTAATACGACGAACACGAATCAGACAGGATGTTGTAGTTGCATGCAGCAGAAGCCACTGCGTCTTTAATAGCGATTTCAAACGGCTCCTCCAGCTGTTGCACTGTAAATTCTTCACCATAAACAGTGTGCAGTCCGATAGACAAGTGTTTTATTGTTTTTTTTTGTGCTTTTATTAGGAGGCTGTGTGTGGAAAAAAAAAATCTTTTCATGCCTTTAGTCTGAGTCACGTATCCTAAGTGATTCCACTGAGGTTTGTTCAACGATGGCGGAAACAGAAGCGCGGTTCTGGGTTCTGGGTTTCAAGGTTTTTGGGCTCAGGTTTCATTCTTGTGGGATTGAGCTTGGTTCTGGTTGATACATCACATCGTCTTATAATAATAAGAAGAAATCAAGTAAAGGACCACGTCGGACCCCAGCGAAGTCAGCGAGTGGGGATCTGAAGAGCTGTCCTCATATCTGCAGCTCCGATCTCAGCTAAATCCAGGGCTCAGCCAGTCCTCGCGTTCCCACAAGCATTAAAGGCATCGTTACAGGCTGGAGCTTGTTGCTAAATGCATCATCATCTAAAAAACAGAGAAGATAAAAATAAAAAAAAAACCCAGCACATCACTTTCTTCAGTCACTGATGACATACTGCATTTTTGTTATTCGTCCTTCCTAGAAAGCGTATGACTGATAGGTCATGTCTTTACACATCCCACTAAACTCACTGCAATAAACAACGGCAAAATTGTTTTAGCTGGAAAACAATCACATTTATTTTATCTTCTATTATAACGTTTGATTACAATAAAGCAAATTTAAACCCGATTATTTAACCTATTTCTAGACATTGGTATTCATTTCAAGCTTTAATAATAATCGTAAAAATAATTGCTTATTCATCGACTCACTTCTGCTCCCTTGAGTAAATGTAACTCGTTTGTCTGCTGTAATCTGCACAGAGCGTGGAAGCGTACTCTCTCCTCTCGGATGTTGCAGGACCATGGCGGGCATTCTGATCACAAATTTAGCCTTATTGTCATTTCGCTAGCTAGCGAGGTTTCCTCAGGCTGACGGTTTTTCCTAAAGCGACTCCTTTTATGTTTTCTTAATGTTGAGATTCCAAAGTATGTTCTAAGCAGGAAAGAAAAAACCAAATCCAGCCAAATCCTGAGTGATTTGAGTTTTATTTGTCTTTTTTTTTTTGGCTCGCATCTGACAGGTTTTCCCAGACCGCCACACGTTCATCTGACGTGTTAAATCAAGTGCAGCGCTGCGTCTTTCCAGGCCTGGTGTAAAAGTTTCCTTGACGCTGTTATGAATCATGGCAGGCCTGATTACAGGTTACAGAAACCTCAGGATACAATAACACAAGCCAAACCTGTCAGCCGAACCCTTCACGAACAGGATGCTCATGCGCTACAGAAAGCAGCGATGCCGGTTATCATTTTTCCTGCCTATCTGCAGGGTGTCTGGAACTCATTAGCTTTAATCCCCACGCTTAGAGCATCTTCATGATGGATATCGGCGAGGTTAAAGCACCGTATGGTCGTATTCTATTTTTCTAGACAGCGATCTGAGAACCTGTGCTGAATTCCGCTTGTTCTGTGCGAGTTGTTGTCGTTTGAGCGTACGCTGAGACCGACGCTTTTCCGCACGCTGTTATGAAGTTTCTCATGTATCTCCCTTTGAGGCCGTATATGGAAGCCCTGGGCTTAAACTCGAGACGTCCCAGTATCTGTTTCTTCCTTTGTCTCCCTTCTTTAGCAGCTGTTATCCAACCACAAATCCGTGTGCGAGATTTAATCCGTTCTGCAGTTAAACACAGATGCAGTTTTCATTTAATCCAGAAAATTAAATGTTAAAAAAAGAGAAAATGATGTTAAGATAATGTTCATTTTTTTTTCATTTTTCAAATTAAGTTAAAATGATGTTCACTTATTTTTTACTGAAACACACATGGACTTTGTCCTGTAAAGTTGGTGCATGTGTGTGTGTGTGTGTGTGTGTGTGTGTGTGTGTGTGTGTGTGTGTGTGTGCGTGTGTGTGTGTGTGTGTGTGTCTGTGTGTGTAGTAGGCTGTGAGTGTACTGTGTTTACCCTGCATCTGTGATATTGCTCAATAGGGAGCTGGTGAGGAGAGAAAAAGGGGTCACAGGAAATAGCTACCAGAGCTTTTATTTCAAAAAACAAAGATCCTGAAATATCTAACATAACATGGCTTGGTTTTTACAGTGTAATGAATTACATTATCAATAATTATCATGATCAATAAATAAGAAATCCATGTCGTGACAATAATCCATGATCGGGAGAACACAAAGTGGATTATTTTTCAAGTTTTCTCCTAAATTCCTCCTAAAACACAACAATTTTCCAAGAATGACAACGACATCATGATTTGACCCTGGAGACTCCTTCCCTAAATGTTATACAAACACCTACACCGTAGCAACAGTTACACTGTACATCCATTCATGTGAGTGTAAGCCGTTACCACAGAAACACTAACATGCTGTATTAGAATGAGCGCATTATTATAAACCTGAGACTTTCAGCTGCAGTAATATATAATGGAAATTAATCAACGCCTTCTGACCAATCAGATCTGAGCATTCAGCATCTCCTTGATAAAAAAAAAAAAAATGAACACAGTTTCAATTTGGTTCAATTTGAATGAATCTATTATTCTGTTGTTGGCAAATGATATTGCCGAGCCAGATGTGTTTTGAGAGGAGCGTGACGAGCGTTTAGACGTTGGCGCAATGCTAAAGCAGTAACTATGAGCTTCCCTTATTTGTTAGCAATATTAGCAAACCTGAAGCAAGCTTTGAATTCCAAACATATCTTAGGCTAATTAGCCATTTGAATTACAATGAAAAAATTTACTTTTTTATTTGTTTTGTCAATGGGTTTAAAATAATGCAGATTTTTTTTTTGTATTATCAGGTTTTGTTACAGTGTGTTTACATAAGAAAAAGCGCATTCCAAAAATATTTGACACGAAGCCGTTGTTGAAGCTTGAAGCTATTTTCACTGGACTTTGCCTAACCTTCTGTTCTGCTATCCACTCAAGGTCATGTTTGTCTCTTTGGTGTGGTAGATAAATACGCTACATCAGTGGTTCTGAGCACACTGTAAATATTTACCATGGTCTGGTCGCCTGCGGGGGAGTTCAACCCACCGCAGTGATAAACGTGTTTTCAGCCAAAATAGACCCAGAGATCTGGACTGAAACCCTGCATTGTGATTATTCTGGAACACCGTCATCACCTCTGCAGATTTCCTTATAATCCCATCAAAGCCATTCCGGACGTTTCTGAAAACACGGCAAGAACGCAGAACTTTGCCTTCAAAAGCACGAGTGACATAAAGACGACGGGAGTGAAGCGAACAGCCAGCACTGAGGAACATGTAGTGTGGACAGGAGGCATGATGGACCAGAGACGCTGCCAGAAGATGGAGGCATCTGCTACGCCCCCAAATCATAACTCACACGCATATTAGAGTAAAGACCACAAGTCTCAAAAGGAGCCCTGTGCACTTTCATTTTTCTTAAAAATGATCCTGCACATGCCAGCACTGCTGATCTACAACACACGCAAGATGGGATTCCCATCTGCTTCCGCTGCAGAGTTTGCATCATTTTATAACTTTTCTTCTATAAGAAGAGGTATCCAGAGACTCACAAGGAGGTATATGATGACATCTGAGGGTATTGTTCAGGAGGGTTTGCTCTGCTAGGACACTTTCAGTTGTAAATGAGGCATGTAATCTGACAACAGTGTGCCCTAGAACTGGATTTCATAAACATAAGCGTTGAGTTAAATGCACATGATGAGGATTTAATACAGAAATTGCGCACATCTGCATTCAAGGTGGAACTCGGAATTACAGTTTGAGCTACAGATTGAGGAGAAACACAGACGCCTCTATGGTCGACTTTTTGTTAGGAATAATCGCGCCATCTAACTGATGACTGACGTATATTTTCCTCCTCAAATCGGAGAACAGGCCAGTCAGTGATATAGATTTAACAAAGGGATGTTGAGTGATCTTGAGAAAATGCTAGTATGTACAGTGTAACTCTGTTTATAGTTAAAAAAAAAAGAAGAGTTTTTTTGTGAACAGCCTTGCTGACAAGCTGAACCCAGGTTTGTCGAGACCTGACGCAGCGTCCCACCTCGGATGTAACTACACACTTAAACGCTATTCAGAAGTCATGTTCGAGTTACGCGTGTGAGGTGGCGTTTAAGGAAAACAGAGAGGTTTGAGTTATGCACGAATTTGACCTTGTGGACTGTTAGTAAACTAAAAAAAGGCCATTTCGATATCAAATACATACATATGACACTATTAGTTTAATTAATAATAAACTATTATAAACTAATGTATAAGCTATGAAATAATTAAATTAAATTATCATTAATTAATAGTGTTGTATCTTTAAAGTCCATGAAGAAGTGTGAACTACACAAAATCTGTGTGAGAAGACCAGAGACTTGACGTGTAACCCTGCTCTGAATACTCGGAACTTTCCCATTGTAAATATTGACGTACATTTGGATGCAAGTCGTCGACCCTGAGGACCCTCCAGCGTCAGGATAGAAAGTTTCACCATCGGGAGGAGACAAGGCACTCGCCCAGGCGGTGCTTACTTTAAAAAATAAAAACTTTTTGGTTCAATTGTAGTGCGGTGCGGTGGTGCGGTGGTTAGCACTGTCGCCTCACAGCAAGAAGGTCCTGGGTTCGATCCCCGGGTCACCCAGGGTGCC
>JAQQZX010000002.1:24134139-24154743 GCA_030068355.1 Notoglanidium maculatum
CACACAGAAAGGCACCCTGGGTGACCCGGGGATCGAACCCAGGACCGTCTTGCTGTGAGGCGACAGTGCTAACCACCTCACCACCGTGCCGCCCCATAAGATTCCCAGCCAACAATTTTTTTTTGCTTTTTGGTTCCTTTAATTCTTTTGATGTGCAAACCAAATGACCCAGTCAGTTTCACTCGGATTCAGACTCGAACAGCACAAAAGGACTAATATCTGTGAAGAGTTTTCTCTAACGTATCTGTGTCATCTAAAGTAATATTTCTCAATCTCGGTCATGTTTCAGTTTTCTGTCCTGAAACTCACCTGATTCACTCATCAGCTAATTGACAAGTCTGAACCAGATTGAGTTAGAAACGGAATATTGAGAAACACTGCTCTGTCGGAATCACTGACACTCCAGCTGACTTTGAGTACATAGCCAGGGAAATCTGCTTTAATTCTTAGATGCAGGTTTCAGATCATATGGAAGAAGTGTGAAGGAGATCAAGGTACATTGCAATGACAAATGTTACTGTGTGTAAATACATCAAATTTAATCTGAAATTTAAATACGCTGGACTTTTGAGACACTTCGGAACGCCGTCTACTAAAGAATGCTTCTGCTAAGAATTTCTAATTTCAGCCAGATACATTAATCAGTTGGAAACAGCAACAGCATGAAGGATTGTGGGTAAAACTGAGAAGTTTTATTTAATGCTCCGGGTGCAGGCAGTCTTCTCACCGGACCTGCCTTCATGCTGGTATTCATTCAACATTGATGTCTCTGTCACAAATTGTTAGGAAAAACATTTAAAGAAAAATAAACGTAATCTGGCCGGTCAAAACCGAATTCCGACGTTGAAACCACAAATAAATGTTGCTCGAATCTGAGTGGTTTTTGTCCAAAGCAGATTTCTTTCTGCTATTCTGCTCAATCGAATATGCCGACAGCGCTGTAAGACACACAGTACCGCTGTTTAACCTCAGAGCACATTGCATGCAAGTCCAGTCTGGGAAAATTTCCTCTCAGATGTCAAGACAGAGAGAGAAATGGAGGGAGTGAAGGAAGCAGGAATATTCCCAGCGCATTGTTGCGCTGTCCGCACTGCAGGCAGCTTTGGGGATTCCTCATTGTTCAGCACAAGCGAAAAGCCGAACGAAATAAAACGGCCGTTAACACGGCGCAGGACCTCTGATAGATTGATGCACTAATGCTGACTTTTTGTCTTCCCCTCTTTGTGAACGGCAGGACACTTCGGCTGTGTTTTCCACGGGACTCTGCTAGAGCCAGACGGCCAGAAGCAGCACTGCGCAGTCAAGTCTCTAAACCGTGAGTGTGTGTGCGGCAACGTACATACGTGTGTTCTGTTTACCAGTAACTTATTCCACATGGAGAGCGTATACAGATGTTCACAACTGTAATATACCACAGCACTGGGCAGAAGGTGGGGATTCATTTCTCGATCAGCAGCCCTGGTTTGTATTAATATAAGCACTCAAGCACTTTAATACGTTACGGTTTCTATAGCAACAGCTCGTTCGTAAAGCGTGCGATCTGCATAAACAGATTACAAAATGTTTGTTTGCCATTTAAGAAAGGCGTCTCCGGGGTCAGCGCTTAACTCTAATGTCATGCTGTAATCTGAACGGTTTTATCCACGTGTCCTTGAGATCCTCTGCTTGAGATCCTCCTTCTCCGTCTCGCGTTCATCGAGCGACTTGACGTGAGGCTAATCTATTACACATCTCCTTTAGGATGTCTGTGTGAGCATTAAGATGATAATAACGATGACGAATGATCCGTCTAGCGACCATATCACGTTAGACTCGCCTCTAATCACGTAACATGTCGTCCTGAGACCGTTTGAGATTTATGGCCTGTTCACCGAGCTCGTTTCTCCTCACCATCATTTGTTTCACCGTCAAGCCGATTTCAACGGAACAGAGCCACGGCTGAATTCTCATGACACATTTATTTTGTATACAGTCAGGATTTGCCTCTGTAATAATTTTGGCAATGCTTTTCTTTCCGCTTCACTTAACTGACATTATTTACAGCGCTAGTTAACACAAACAAACCCTGAACTTTAACTTAACCGTTCATAGTCCATCAACATCATTAACAAAGTTGCTCATGCAACTTGTGTTAGTTGATGTTTGGTGAATGATCAAAGCTCTAATGAACTTTTTTTTGCTAATTTATGTGACATTTATTTGTTTTTTTGTATTTGTTATTATTTATTTGTCATTGATTGAACTGTTCTTCAAAGCAGGTGTCAGTTAGTCCCTACTTACCTGCTTATATACTTTCTTACTTATAATTTATTAATATTGAGTTTACATTATCAATAAGGAATAACCCTTGTGCTGTGACAGGAAAATAATCAACACCATGCTGTTTTGATGAATCATGTAGTTACTATTAGCATACCAAAGCTGATTGTTTTGAGGCTTTTTTTATTAATAGCACGTCTCAAAGTGTTTCATTTCCCTTATACCAGAAATTACTTTTTATTTGTTACTGAACAACTTGTACGTTGTATCCATTTATAGTTACATTTATAATATAGTCTGTGAAGCAATTTAGCTCCTGTTGTTATAGCAACTATAAACAGTCGTTCCCTCACCAGCCTCTGTTTATTCTCTCTCATGAAGTTAATAAAAGCACAAAGAATAAACTATAAGCGCAGAGCACCGACACTGGAGACTCCTTTCATAAAATGTAAATAAACGTCTAGTTAGGATAATCCGAACGTAAAGCATGATCAGTTTTTAGATTTCTGAAGATTTTATTCGCTCTGCAATGGCATGAATTATGCAGTACATATGAATTGGATTAGACGTTCCAGATGTTGAGGTGTAGCGTGTGTGGCTGTGACGCTCCAAAGCAATAACATTAATCCAGGCCTACACCTGATCTACTGTATGAACACCAATCCTGCTCTTCCTGCCCTTTCTCCCTTCCGCTCTGCTGTTTTCTGCTCCCACTGAAACACTAAACAGCTGTTTAATCTTCTCTAAATGTGAAAGCCCCACAAACTAGATTAAAGAGGAGACAGGGGAAAGGGGCAGCCCCAGAGAGAGACGCAGAGTGCATCCAGTAATGGCTGGCTCATGTTACACTAGATTAAGTCTCATCTCTGAAACAGCTTCTCTCCAGGGTGACGTATCGAGCTGTGTGTGAGCACTGAAGGCATTTCCAGTGAATGTACTTAGTTCAGCTGATGGTTTTGTGGAAAAAATGTGGTTAGTGGACAACTGATTGATTGCGCAGTATCAAACGGACGTTTAACTTTCTAATAGAAACAATAAGCGCGTTTCTATTCAAAAGACATTCTGCCATTTTAAAAATTGGAACTCCCTGTTGAACGAATGTTGCCTCAAAAATGTAGACCCTCTTAATGTCCTTCAGTTGTCTCTCTCGGGAAACGCTTAAGGGTTTGTAGAACCCCAGTGCAGAATCCTACAACAGAGTGTGTTTCTATTACCCCTTTTCCACCAAAGCAGTTCAAGGCAGTCTAATCTTGAAACAGTTCTTCGTGTTTTGAACAGCCAAAGAACCGGCTCTTGGCCAGGAAAACTGTTTCAAGAGCAGCACCAACACTTTACTTGTCTACAACCAAGAACCGCTTACGTCGGCGGCTGGGGGTGGGATTATTGTGGCCAGCAAGACCAATTAAAACTTTCTGACCACCATTTAAAAAAACTGAGCTTGTGTAGCGTTTAGTCTATCTAATCTAAAGAAGAAGAAGAAAAAGAGCTTCAGTGTGGAGGTGAAATCAAAGCAGCAGCGTCCCGTCGAGGAGACAAACTGAGACGTATACAGTGACGCAACGGCACGGCTCTGTGGTGGCTCTCTAGTCCTTGGAACTGACTCTTAGAAGGTTCACAAGTTGATCCGGCACTCGCACCTAGTTCGTCTTGACGGACAGGGTGTATGTAAGGCATTGTTCCATTCTTGAAACGTTTAAGGAGCCTCAGACTCTTTAATTATCCAATAAACCTTTAAAATGCACCAGGACAGTTTAGCTTAAGGTTTTAGGTATTAAGATGACCAATCATTCAGTTTGTGCCACAATAACCAACTTAATACATTAGACAAAAGGGTTCTTCAATGATTCCTTGGATAATTAATGGTTCTTAGCTTCTACAAAAGCACTGGAACCCGTTCTGATAGGAAAGCCGTCTATTTAAGTTGTTTGGAGAGCACTTCAGATAAATGGAGTTGATATGGTGCAGATTTCTGTTAACCTTTATGGAAGGCGTCTCCAGTGTTAATCCTGTCAGAGGTAAAACTAGGTGTTCCCGTATTTTCAGGGCAGAGGACTTTTTTTTTTACACTGACAAGATGTGCTGTTTTGTCATTTTAAGTTTTAACATATTAAACGAGAGAAAAAGAGGCTGGTGAAGGAACGGCTGTTTTTAGCAGCTGTAACATAAGTGATGAGAGGAACTTATGTTTAAAGAGAATTTATTCTGAGTACTAAAATACATGTACTGTTGTGCCGTTCTACATCCTAGAGCCAAAAAAAAGGATTTAAAGTTGTGTTGTGTCCTGA
The DNA here is from genome assembly GCA_030068355.1 of Notoglanidium maculatum. Taxonomy (NCBI): domain Eukaryota; kingdom Metazoa; phylum Chordata; class Actinopteri; order Siluriformes; family Auchenoglanididae; genus Notoglanidium; species Notoglanidium maculatum. The sequence continues at coordinate 24,138,684 of JAQQZX010000002.1, forward strand.
CTGCAGGTATCACTGATATCGAAGAGGTGTCCCAGTTCCTGAAGGAAGGAATCATCATGAAGGACTTCAGCCATCCCAATGTGCTGTCTCTGCTGGGGATCTGCCTGCCGAGTGAAGGCTCTCCTCTGGTGGTGCTGCCGTACATGAAGCACGGAGATCTGCGCAACTTCATCCGAGACGAGGGTCACGTACGTTCAGCCAGGCCGTCAGCGTTCACGCAGCATAGCCATGTCTCACAGTCCTGCTCTGTGAAAAAAAAAACGCTCTCCAGGTTGTGTGTCTGTTTCTCAGTATAACGTTAGGTTTTTTTTTTCATCAGAACCCCACTGTGAAGGATCTCATGGGCTTCGGCTTGCAGGTGGCTAAAGGCATGGAGTATCTTGCCAGCAAGAAGTTTGTACACCGAGATCTCGCAGCCAGGAACTGCATGTAAGATTTCTACAACACTGTGGAAGAGTTTCTTCTTTATTCCTTCAATAAATAAGTTGATAGATAGATAGAGGGACATGCAGCCTCAGTACTCGGCTCTTCAGAACCATGTTTAGACTGTTAATACTGACATGCCTGGATTTTCATGGTGAAGCTCCTAAATAAGCAGAAACATTTGTTGGTGCAATTTATAGCATATAAGAGCCACAATTCTGCTTCTTAGACAGTGAGTATAACATGGAGGTAAAGGTTCCGAGTGCCATGTTGTCTTTTAAGCTCTTTTTTGCTTCTACAATGTGAAACATCAGACTGTTTGATTCACTGACCACTTTTAAGAGGCACATTAAGAGTTGTTTTTGCTTTCTTTTTGCTTTTATTAGTCCTAAAAGTAACCCCAAGCTAAAAAAAAGTTATAAATGTGGTGGTTAAATCCTTATAAATCTCTGACTGGCCTATTAACACATTGCCAAAGTCATATTTTTCTATTTAATACAAACCTTTTCAGTACTGATGTATTCATGTGAAGAAGTGTTGTATATATATGAGATGAGTTAGATTTGGACCAGTCACATCCCACAGTAAAGGATGACGTCAGCTGAGAACTTACAGCCTATTGACATATGTTCAACTTTCAAGAGTATGTAGTTAACATCACATTAACAAGTTAACTAGTATTTTCATTAGGAAAGAGGGGGAAAACTGCAAATCGGCAAATTTGAGAGGAAAAAATTATTAGGGAAATTTTATAAGAAATTTATATGATGAAATGTTACAAATTTGCGAGAGAAAATCACAATTTTATAAGACAAATGGGAAAATTTATGAGAAAAGGGTCTCAGATTTACAAGAAGAATGTCACAAGTTTACGAGAAACAAACCTTGGAAAAATAGTGTTTTTGGTGACATTTTTTGCACAAATTTATGACTTGAAAATATGACAGAAAATATTCAAGTCTTTTCTTGCAAATTTCCAACTTTAATCTCAGTTATTACCATAAGTTCATTACCATGGCCCTAATATGGTGTTGTAAAAAAAAAAAAATAAATAAAAAAGGTGAAACAACAGTGAAAAATATCAGCTGTGTAAACATTTCAGTTTGTGTGAGGGACATTAGACTAATGATCTGGCCTTGAACTTTCCTGAAATATTGATTAGTTCCAGCTGCTTATTCATGGTTAGTTAACAAGCACACACACTGCAGCTCATGAGATATACATACATTTATGAACATCATTACCACATAATTTCTGCACCAAAATGTTGTTTTTCTATATAATGTTATTGTGCAATAACAGCGCTTGGAGTTTTGCACAAAATAGAAGCGATTTATACATTTGAGAGTTTTGTGAGTCCAGAATTTTACTTCCCCAAACATCAAATTGAAAGCGTTCCTAGGTTTGTTTAATCACATTACTAAGGTGAGAAACCCATTAAACATTAACCAATCAGAAACATGCATTTTTTTGCTGTTTCTTTAAGAAACAGCTTCTGACCGTAGGCATATTGATGAACTACTGGAGTAGGGGGAAAAGAAGTGTAGATCTGGTTTAGTCTGTTTCTCCTTTATTACTAATATCTTATTTTAATCATTTTAAGTGATACGATCATAAAGGTATTTTATGGCGGTGTTATTAATAACATTGGTTGATGCCTTAAATGATTAAATAACACATCTGTACCGTCATTATTTCTACTATCTGGCATCCAACCCAAAATATGAGTGTGTCTGGCTTATCAGTTTAATCATACAGATCATGTGGTGATTTTACTTTCTCATTCTTCTCTGCATTTTGCCATGCAGGTCTGCATTCGAAAGATGCAGATTATTGTCTTAGTAATTCAGTTTCAATATTCTATGATAATATGCATGTGTTTAGAAATTCTGTATATTACAATAATAGAATTTAGCTGCGAGTTATACCACTGTTTGTTTGTATTGTGGTTTTATAACGCACTGCGCTTTGTGTGTGTGTGTGTGTGTGTGTGTGTTGTGTACTGTAGGCTGGATGAGAGTTACACAGTGAAGGTGGCTGACTTTGGCCTGGCCAGAGACGTGTACGATAAGGAATATTACAGCGTGCACAACAAGAGCGGAGTCAAGCTGCCTGTGAAATGGATGGCTTTAGAAAGTCTGCAGACTCACAAGTTCACCACCAAGTCTGATGTCGTGAGTGATTTACTCCCAACTCTATACGCATTTGATCATTGGGAAAGATTGTTTACATTCACTTGTAAAAATTGCCCGGACATCATCAACGAATACCAGGTAATACACAATATTGCACCTGATCATCATCACACCCATGTGTGTTTGTTAAACATCCCATTCCAGACCTATTCCCCCATTCCTGTTACAATGCGCTCCACTCGTCTTTTCTGCGAAGGCGTTCCGGTAGATGCTGGAGCGTGTTCATTCAGCTACAGGAGCATTAGTGAGGTCAGGCGCTGATATTGGGATGTCGAGGAGGCCTCAGTTCCAGTTCATACCAACGGTGTTGAGTGGGGTTGAGGTCAGGGCTCTGTGCAGGACACTCCGGTTCTTCCACTCCAACCTTAACCTGAACACCATGTCTTCATGGAGCTGCTTTGTTGCACGGAGCAACAGTTTTGGGGAAGAATCATATATGGGTGTGATGGTCAGGGTGCACATACTTTTGGATATATTCACAGTTATGAATTGTGGTATGATTTTAAGTGCCTTTAAAGGCAAATTCAAGCAAAGAGTCAGAAAGACAATGCCTTTTGGGCCCCAAAGGGTTAATAAAACCAGTAAGTTCCTGTTCTCACTTACGTTTGAGCAGGTATAAAGAGTCGATCCTTCACCAGACTCTCTTTACTTCTCTCTCTTGAGTTAATAAGAGAAAAAAAATGCAGTTTGTCATGTTACTGACACAGGAGTTAACTTCGCCATAGCTACAATCACACATGTCTTTTAAATCCGTTTATGCGGAGCGTCCACTGTACAACTCCCTCCAAATGAGCTGTTACTATAGAAACAATAACATCCGAACGAGCACATTAATATTAACCTGTCGGAGCTGCTGTTACAGTAAATTATTCAGCACCTCCTGAGCTATCAGAATGGAGAATTCAGCAGCACTGTGGTTATAAGACCAATAATACACATGTATGACGGTTTGTGCTTCTTCTTCTTCTTATTAGTAAATAATATAATAATAGCTGAAATGATGACAGACAGAGAAGATTGTGAAATGATAAGCAACGGAGACGTGAGAAGCAGACGTGTAGCCGAACAGAGAAACAAAACAAATCTTCACTGACTCTTTAATGACTCTGTTCACTGATCATGTACACTTAATTCACTTTTATCTGACATATCCATCTATGAGTCAGCATACAAGGAGTATAGTGGGTTTTGGCAATACAGAGATAATCCTCAAAAGACTTGGGAGCTCTGAGTTTAACTTGCTGAGTGCACCTGGATATCACTCGACAAACACGAATACAGGAATGTAAAGCTTATTAATTGCAGTTTATCTAGCTTAGACTATTTACACAGAACTTTAGACTTCCCTCAGATCTTAAACTGCTGCACTTACACGTGTACATGCATGTCAGCTATTGCAAAGTATGTCATGAATCATACTCTGATGTCTGAGCAGTGTGTGGCTTGGGGGAAAAAAACAGATGTGATTTACACTGACCGATTTATGTTCAGTGCAATACGTGCTTCCGTTAATATCCCGAGGAAATGAAGACTTTTACACAGATCTCTTGGTGCCTTGTTTGTGTCTGAGCTACCAAGAGATTTGTGCAAAATGTACCTGTATTCGTCCAATTAAACGCTTTCCAGGACACCCTTGTCCCACCCCACTCCTAAACAAGGCATGACAAACTGCTCTGCTAGTTCAAATCTCGCCGGCTGTGATGGATGTGATGATCTCTATACTGCAACATGCAGTTTAATAATACAGGACATGTATGTATGATGTGTGAATGGCAAGCAAACCTTTGGCCATAATAAAGCATGTTAGTTTGTGTGTTAGTTTTATAATACCATTAAAAACAACCCTATTGTTGAGACAGTTATAATTTACCGCATCATATTAAACAGTAATCTTTCCCTGTCTCCTGTTGGTATGCTAGTGCTGTCACTTCCATGGAGAAGATGTAGAAAACTGCTGTGGGCTGCTAACAAATAAGCCACAATGTGGAAATAATCTGAAAACTTCCACAGTGCCCGGAAGTCTCTGCTCAAGATACTGAACACGACAAAGTCACATTAGAAATCCAACGCAACATGTGACATCTTATTTAACCACTTTGCTAAGCCACTGTTGACGTCCTAGCAAGGTGTGGCATATCTCAAACTCAGTCCGCTTTTTGAGAAATCAGTCACGCTCCCTTTTTGGCTCCTTGACTTCCTGTTTCAAAAGGAAACAAAATCCAAGTCCCAGCGCTCAAGCCATTTCACGGCACTTGAATTATTATTAGCGTAATCTTTAAAACAAAAAGACGGCCACACGTGACAGTTTGAGTTTTACTCTGTTCTCCTCTTTATGCTTCGCAGTGGTCATTTGGGGTGTTGCTATGGGAACTGATGACCCGAGGAGCCCCGCCCTACTCCGACGTCAACTCCTTCGACATCACGGTTTTCCTCCTGCAAGGACGGAGACTGCTGCAGCCGGAGTTCTGTCCTGATGCCCTGTGAGCCAACACACACACACACACACACACACACACACTCCAGAGGGAGGGAAGCGTGCCTCAGTGCTCTCATTAGCTTTGTACGAGAGCACAAAAACAAAGAGGCTTTGTTGAACGCCATTTGAGTCAGTGACCTGGTAGCAACTCATCAGAAGCCTCGGCCAACTCAGCTCCACATGACTACCGGAGCTTAACACACTCTCCCTACACAGCTCTGAGTGGTGTCACACACACACACACACACACACACACACATATACACAGTATGCCTCCCACAGCAGGCACCACTGCACTGGAACTGTGAGTAACAGATACACTCATGCTCAGGACCCTGTAGATAGGGGCAGACTAGATCAGCACCTTTCTATATAATAACAGTGTCTTAGATATGAACAAACATGTCCTCCCGTCAACTGGAGCTGCAGAATGACCCGACAAGCTTCTTATCCAGTAGACCAGAAACATCGTCCTCCTCCTCGTCCTCGTCCTCGTCTAGCTCCGCTCGGCAGATTAGTGCTGCACAAAGCCACAATGTGGGGATTGTTTGCACAAAACAAACAGCCTGATTTATAGATTATCCCTTAATTCAGTACTTGAATGTTGAATTCTGGATTCTTGGTCAGTAGGTGTTGATTAATTTTCTGCAACAGCAGCTCTGACTGTACGTAGTGCACATGCAAATAATTTTTAGGTTGATACACCAAAATAATGCCCTCGTTCGACTACATTATTGTTTCTATAGTAACAGCTCGTTCACAGGGACGTACTCCAGACACTCCACATAAACATGCTGTTATTTATTTTCAAAGAGAAACTGACATGATGACACTTTCTGAAAGTGGACCTTTATGTGCCATTTATGGAAGGAGTCTCCAGCATCAGTGCTTTGTAACAGTCAGACGATTTAACGCTTTGTGATTTTTGTGCTATTAACTTTAAAGAGAGGGTGGAGAGGAAATGACTGTTTATAGCTGCTATAATGCAAGAGAGAAGAGAAGAGGAACAACATTGTCTCGTGAACGTTCCACAACATTAAGGGCCAGATTTACTAAGCAGGCCGCGACTTTAAAAAAAAAAGCGCCGATGTGAGTGGCCAGTTCTGCAGGTGATCTAGTGTGCAAATTAATGAATACAGACGCAGCCAGTTCATTTGCAATCGATATTTTCCGACAATGTCTTCTTCTGACGTCCCAAATAAAGTAACAGAAGTTAATAATGCTATGCCATTATTTTTGTACCTCCTTCCCGAGCTTTCAGTGGGACGTTTGCAAGCACACAAATTATATTTTGAAGAGAAAATATTAATCCGAGCAAACAGAAATCTATTCGGTGCTTGTTCACTCAGTTTCTCTTGCTTTCTCAGCATCTCCAGTAACCCGAAGCAGCAACTATCACAACGATGTCAGGGGCAAAATTAAGACATGCCTTTTTTTTCCCCGTGTTAAATAGTAGAGTAATTAGCAGTGAAATGACTACCTCGAAACTTAGTAAATCATGATGTATGATTCATTTGAATACCCTCCTCCTCAACATTTTGGTTTCTGGAAGGGATGGAAAGGCTGTTCCCATCGCTCAATTCTCACCGCTCATCTTTAGTAAATCCTGATAGGAGATTTTAACACCAAAAGATGTTAGTAACCCTAGCTCTTTTGAACCTTTTGTCCTAGGGTCGTAACCGTTGGTTCCCCTGAATCCTTGGGTCATCTTGATTCGAATGCACCCATTGCTGTAAATGTCCACCATATTGGATTTTTTCAAAAAACCTATTTTTCTGAACTAGACCCTACGACCACCGAATTTGGTACATTTCACCCACAGTGGGTTCTGACCAAGAGTTATTCAAAGAATTTTGCTTGGGCAAATGATATGGCTGCTGGCGTCCAATGAAATTTAGTGGCGAAGCTGTTAAACAGGATGTAAGCCCATATCTCAGCAACACTTTTACAAATCTACACTAAACTTGGAGGACTGCCTTAAGACCCCACCCAAAGGGAGTCCAGAAATATTAGCCCCGTTTTACCACTCAGGGGCACTATAATAAGAAAATGTCATTTTGTCAGTTTTTGTCATTGTTTTTTTTCATGTCAGGCATATTGTGAACCTGACGTCAGAACCTTTGCCTTTTCCTGTACTGAGATTGCATTTGCCGAAGCTGCCAAAGAGGAAGTGAGCTTATATCTTGGCCAATCTTTAGTCATTTGACACGAAACTGTGAGTATGGGTGCATACAGTCATGCCCCTGCCAAAGTGACATGAAGTTTCCATGGCAACTACACCCTGCTGTCCTGCTTGGCCCCCTCATCGCTGCTTGCAATGATTTTGTATTTTATCATATTTTAAAGTTTTTGTATTTTATTATTATTCACTCATTCATCTTAAAGCATATGATTCGGTGAGCATTAGGAAGCAGCTACAGTGAGAAAGCAGGGAAGGTGTGTAGTTTTAGATTACAGTGGAGTTTAAAGTGTTGAGTTCAAAACTGCACTAAATACTGACATTATATATTAGGTTATATGTTAAATGTTATGTCAGGATGCTTTTCTGAGAGATCGTGGATATTTCGTGATATCTTTTTACATGTCTTTTAAATAAAAAATACATTTATTTACAAACTGACTGGAAGCTGCTACAATTTTTTACTTAGTCATTAATATTTGCAGTGTTTATTTTTTTTAGACTTTTTTTTTAAATATAAAACTTCAAATAAATTTCAATACATGTTAAAAGAAATACTGAACAGTTTTTTTTAGGCAACAATAGTTCGTGAGCACCGTACATACTGTGATACGTGATATCGTATAAATTTTACAAATGAGTTTATGAATCGTGATACTTTTGTCTTATCGCCCAACCCTACTATTCATGCTTTACATGTATGATAAGTTCAGAATGGAATGTGCAACATCCCTCCTTTCTTTTTCCTTTCAGCTACAACGTGATGATCGAGTGCTGGCACCCCAAACCCGAGCGGCGCCCCACCTTCTCCGAGCTCGTCTCGCGCATCTCGGCCATCTTCTCCAGCTTCAGCGGAGAGCACTACATCCTCCTGAACACGACTTACGTCAACATCGACAAGATGACGCCCTACCCTTCTCTCATCTCGTCTCAGAGCCAGCTGGACCGGGACTGCTGCACCTGAGAGCGGAGATGGAACACACACACACACACACACACACACACACACACACTCACACTCACACACACACACAGAAGGAGGAGGAAGGGAGGAAAGCTGTCTGAGACCACTGTAAAGGGAGGAAGCTGAACGTCTGATTGTCTTTATCACTGTAGATAGAGTAGCGCTCTCTTCAGCAGGAGGAGGTTTCATCCCGCAGAGGCGCTGATATGAACTCGATTCGATTCGAGAGGCTGACAGGCACAGAGCAGCTCTCAAGACCTCGACTCTCACACCAAAGAGCCGGCAGACGCTATTCAAAGCTGTGAAGAGGAGTCCCAAGAACATCTGCACACTAAACGCAGGGTTTTTATTAACTCCACTGGTTCAGAATGAGACATTTGAAGTGCAGCACTGATGTGACGTAAGCTGTGCACTGCTGATCCAGGATCAGTTTTTGTCTATATAAACTGTATATATATGTATATGTATGTTGCTAAACAGACTGGATTCTGCAAGTCCTGATAAAAAAACAAAAACAAAGCATCGTTCAGATTATTCATCGTTCTTTGCGCCGCTCGATGTCCGACCGTGTGTTCAGCAACATTGCAGGACGTCGTGCTGACCTGAGAACAGCAGGACGGCACTCTGAGCAGAACACTGGATGTGAAATGACGTTATGTATATGTTAATGGAACAGTGTGGCTGTTTGTATTTAGGGATGCATTGATCCCATATTTGTATCAGGTATCAGACCAAGTGATACCAAGCAGCAGTATCTTTTAACAATACAAGAAACCTGTTAATGACGTCTTAAAAATGTCTGTAGACAACTCTGTGTTAGCTGTTATGTTCTAATATGTTGTTCTTGACAATCAGCCACTATTAATCACGGACAAGGCATTCTGAAAAACCAGTGTGTACTTTACTTACAGCTGTACAAAAGCTAAACAAAACCAGCTCTTCTGCACTGTAACCTTACTCTGTTCGCATTAACTAATCTACACTATATGGCCAAAAGTATGTGCACCCCCGACCATCACCCCGATATGTGCTTCTTCCCCCGTTATACCACAAAGTCAGAAGCAAGCAATTAATCGGAATGTCCTTGTATGCTGCATTATTACAATTTTCCTTTTTCAGCATGACAAAGCAGCTCCATGAAGACATGCTGTGTTAAGGTTGGACTGGAAGAACTCGAGCGTCCTGACCTCAACCCTACTGAACACCTTTGGGATGAACTGGAACCGGAGCCTCCTCGAGATCCCAACATCAGCGCCTGACCTCGCTAATGCGCATTCCCAGAAGAGAAGAGTGGAGCTTATTATAACAGGAAAGGGGGAATACATCTGGAATGGGATGTTCAACAAGCACATACGGGTGTGATAGCCATGGGTGCACATACTTTTGGCCACAGCAATGCCAAAATATGACTGTGTAAATCAGAGAAACACAAAATGACCTTCCTAATTGATTAACACTAAGTAGGTTACTCATCTTGTTATCAGTATTGATATTGTATTTGTAAAAATGGTATGGATGCATCCCTAGTTGTATTTCCTTTCATTTCAGCTGTACAGATGTTCACATACTATGGAATATATAAGCCTATACAACTCTCACCGAACACAATCTCGTCTGTTAAAGAAATCCTGATGATGTTATTATTTTCATAAAGTCAGTGTGAAATGTTATCTCAGTGACGTGTGAATGTGAGCTGAAGTTCCACTGAGCGGTGTAAATAGTGTCGGTTCCTCGTGTCTGACCTGCTGTGTGATTAATGTATAGACTGATGTATAGACTGGGGACTTTTCTCGATTGCTGGAAAATGTTCTTCACTGTATATTGTACCAGGCTTTGTGTCCTGTCCACAAGCACGACTCTGTCACTCACAGTGGCTCGTAGCTTTCGCTCTGTATGAATAAGGTACAGATCATATCTTGTTTTTAACTCATGACTTTGTTAAATAAAGTTCCATCATCAGCATGTCTGTGCAGAATCAGTACTGAAGAGTAAAGCCAGTCCTCGTGGATTCCTCTGCTGACATTGACCTTTTAACCGTTCTAGCACAAATGGTTCATTGTTCTCCATCCGTTCTCTCATCAGATGTCTCAGCTGACCATGACCTTTTATTTACCCTTGGTGGACTTGACCTTTGACCCACTGTTGTCTAGACAGGTGCTTCACTTTCCTCTCAAGATTCCAGTGCGACACTAAAAACTGAAGTTCCTCTCTGATCATCGTGAAGGATCTGCTCTTGTCCGAAACGTCCGTATCATGTGACCCCACCTCGGTATTGAAATAAACATCAGCTGCACGACGTCCCGTCCGTTATTCAACACTGATTCATAAAGAGAGCGTACTGAAGGACGACATCGTGAGACGAGGATCACTCAGTAGGTTAATAACTCAGCGAAGCAGCTCAGGCTCCAGGCCACACACACATCATCAATCGCCGCTCACGCAAAAACAATAACCGTGCTCTCCTCAGAGAGGCTACATGCAGCCAAATGCAAAAGTTTGCACACCCTCAGGTCAAGCATTTATACAGTGCGCTAGGTTACACAGATGTTTGTTTCATTATTACAAACAACAATACAAAAAATGTCAAATAATACATGTTAAAATATTAATTGTAAAAAAAAACAACAAATAAGATATTACCTAGAAACTCTATACCCCCTTTTTCCCTTTCTGAATGTGATATTTTGAGAGGGTTGCCTTGTTTTTAAACTATTTCCAGTTTAATCTGAAGTCTTGTGGCAGCTCACATGTTCATTTATTATTTTTATAATAATAATAATATAATCATGTTCCTTTATTCATCCTTTGGGGGGGGGGGTGCAAACTTTTGCGTGCAGATACTGCCTCCTTGTGGATATTAATAATAAAAATATTAATATTTTTACTAATATCATATATAATAATCACTTTTAGCAAATATAGTAGCATCCTTAAAGACTTTCCTAAAACATTTTCACTAAAGTATTTAACACTGTAATTTATTATATTATATATCATATTTATTTATTTATTATTAATCGCATTAATAACTCGCTGCAAATTGTATCGCTTTAATTATTAAAGATGAATTAATATAGGTCGTATTGGACTCGATTAACAGTGTAATTAATAAAACACGCCTCCAGATTTGATTTTCCGCATGAACATGATGGAAACGTTCATCAAACACACAGCAGCGCCATCCTGTGGTGAAATGCAGCAAAGACACACTAACCACAGAACAGCTGAAATGCTTCTTCTGCTTGTTCTTCTTCTTAGTTTAATTGTGTTTACTAGATACTATTTATTTATTTATTGTTATTAGAAACATATCACAAAGCAATGCATTTAAATAGTTTGCAACTACAGATACACTACAGGAGAGAAGTTTGGACCATGTTTCCATGTTTCACTGCAGGAACAACACATTCTGCGCTCGCCCTTACCCCCATCTGCCACCTGACATTTGTGATACAGTACAACAGAAGATTGAAACGAGGAGCAGACGGAGCATTAAACCTCTCACACTGATCTGGGACGAGGCAGACAGGGGGCCATCGTTTGGTTCAGTAAGACACCATCAAGAGGCCGAGAGCCAATCAGGATCTGACATGAGTACCTAGAATTCCAACACCAAGTGAACGTCTGGGCACTAAAAACAGACCTGATATGACTGCTTCAAAGCCAATAATTTCAGCCTTTGTGGAGAAATAACATTACTACAAGCTATAAAATATTGAAAACCAGTCAGTTACTTTTGCTTTAAGTATTTCTAATATTTTCTTTTAATAAACATTTGACGAAGCAGTGTATTTTTCTACAATAATAAAAAAATCACTCAGCGTGGAAGGTTTCATTTCCGGGTTAACTTGTAGGAACTCTGATGAAAAACCAGCAACCTTTTGGTCCCAGACCTGCTTCTCTAACCTTTAGGCCACGGCTACACTGCGATAGACCACAGCTGACTCCAGTGTAGTCATGACCAGTTTGTCTGACATTACCATCTTCTGCCTCTACAGCTGTTAGAAATCAAACAGAACTGATAGTTCTTCCTCCATTTGCATTGCCATTGGGGCCCTTAACAGCTGAGCCTCCCCAGAATTAAACACCACCAAGAAGAACAAAATCACCCACATTTAGAGAAATGAATAGTGTTCTGTTCCTGCTAGAGCATTAAAAAACCCCATAAACAATCCCAAGAGCAGTCGTGTCATATCCTGATGCCGAAGAAGCTCAGATTTCAACAGATTTGAACACGCTGCCCTGCATCCAGCTGACATCATACCATCAGAATCAGCAGTGAATGTTCTGCTCAGACCTGAAGATGGTTAGAACATTCTCTCTAACAGAATGTTCTGCTCAGACCTGAAGATGGAGGAACCTTCTGTTAGAGAGTCAGGAGCCTCAAACCCACTCCATGTGCTAATCTGAGACCCCAGAGACACATGACCCACAGGAGAGTATATTTTTGAGACTCAAACAGAAGAACATGAGGTGATAGTGATATCTAGTGATAGAATGAAGATCCAAAACAGAAAGAGAGAGAAGAGCATGATGGGAAATCCTTTTCTCCTTTACTCCTACTTTTAGTATGGACCTAAAAGTACAGGAAACGTTCATCCTAGTGCTCAGAAAAATAACATTTCATTAGTAAACACGAGAAATTAAAATAGAACAAACATACGCTGTCATGCCATTAAAGGAAAAATAATAACAGGGTGGTGTGATGAAGCACGGTTAGTTACCACAGTTAGTCAACAGCCCGTCTTTAAGTGTTTTTTTCCTCTTATATGACAATTTACCTACAATTCTAGTTTCTGTTTTAATAACGAATATCACACTAGTACCATGTGATTTTGTGGAAACAAGTTCTCATTTATATTATAGCAGATATAAATGTTCCTTGACCGATTTCTCTCTCTCTCTCTCTGATAAAGTTAAGTATGAAATGTGGATGCATCGTTCAGCAAGAAAAACTGTCTAAAACAACTCAATCAACAGTCCAAACCAACATCAAATAGCTTGAAAAGGAATTTCACACACTCACAACAGATAAATATTGCATTCAGAAACACTTTTGAATTCATATTTTCTTGGGTGGATTTTTTTTTTGCTATTAATATCTCTGCCTTTTTTTGTGATCAGTGATAATGACGGAACTGTATATGGCACCGATCGGATACTCTGGGAAAAAAAAACATTTTACAACATTATAACAAGAGCAACATTTATTGGAATTTTTATTGCTATTGGCTGAAACTCACTATCAGGTGTCATGCCATCGCTAGAAGGAACACCTGTGTAACGAACACACTCATTGCTGTAAATCTTTGCCTAGAGGGTGTGCAAACTTTTGTACTTGACTGTATATAACTGCTCTGATGAGAGTGCAGTTATAGTTTTAGCGTGAGCAGCGATGGATGACGTGTGTATGGCCCGGAGCCTGGGCTGTTTCATTGATTTATTAACCTGCTGAGTGATTCTCGTCTCATGACGTCGTCCTTCAGTAAGCCCTCTTTATGAATCAGTGTTGAATAACAGAGGGGATGTCGAGAAAGTCAAACTGACTTTCAATATTGAGGTCAGGTCATGTGACACGGATGCTTCCAAGAAGAGCAGACTCTCAAAAAGCCACACCTTTTTCATTTCCATGTCTGAGGAACATCAGCTTCTTGTGTCGCAGAAGAATCTGTCCATGAGGAGGGAAATTGAAGCACTAGTCTAGACAAGAGTGGGTCACATGTCAAGTCCACCAAGGGTACGTAAAAGGTCACAGTCAGAGAACAATGAAATGTTTGTTCTATATGAAGCACCGCTTTATTCTTCATTACTGATTCACAAAGAAAACAAAATCTGTACTTTATTGATAAAGAGTGTCCAAAGTGAGTCATTATGAGAGTCATGCTTCTGAACAGAAAAACAGCCTGGTGCAATATACAGCACAGATGCCCCATAATATCCCGTTTACTCTTTGCTTTCAGTGATGGTGGGCAGTTCTGATAGCAGTTCTGATGCATTTTGTGCATAATGGCTTCTCTTTGGTTAGCGCTGTCACCTCACAGCAAAAAGGTTCTGGGTTCTTTCTCTGTGGCGTTTGAATGTTCTCCCCGTGCCTGCGTGGGTTTCCTCCAGTTGCTCTGGTTTCTTCCCACAATCCAAAGACATACAGATTAGGTCAACTGGCTACTCTGAATTGCCCACAGGTGTGAATGTGTGTGAATGGCTGTTTGTCTCCGTGTTAGCCCTGTGATAGACTGGTGACCTCTGTCTGGGTCTCAGTGAAATGGTGGAGCAGAAACATCAGTAGGACTTTCTCTACGCTATGAAGCTCTTTACAGTACACTACCCTGCTGGCCTCATGACATAACTTGTGTTTTAATGTGAGTAATATAATTTGTTTGTGGGAATGTGAGGAGAAGCGTGATGTTCCTGCTTGAATTGTCCAGAACAGCTTTGTTATGTTTTGATTTTGACAGCAAGTAAGAAAGCTATTTGATTCAATTAGCTTGTAAGAAGTTAAGCTAGATTATTTTTTGGACCCAGCAGCGCTGAAAAACAATTATATATTATTACCATACACAGATTACTGTATGTATGTTTTGTGTATCTCCATCCTGCTTTTGGTCGATCCCAAAAAGAGTCGATTCGCTGAAAACTGAAAACTAAGAGTCAACTGCAAATCTTTGGAGTCGATTCCACACACTGAAAATGATTCGCTTCGCGCACACACACATGGCAAGCAAAATGAACTTAGCACTGGAGAGTTTAAGTGAGTGAAACAACGAGTGGATATTTATTTTATCTGAATTTTGAATATGTCCTTTTGAAATTTGAACAAATCATGGCTTGAATTACAGACACACAGCTGCAAAAAGTGTTTTAAGTGATTATACAAGTGACAAGCAGTAAACGATGTACACAATCCCGTCACCTTAAGTTAGTCCGAGTGTCTCATTTGGTCGACATGAGCACTTGATAATATTCTCATGCTGTGACAGATTATCTGATAAATGTCTCTAATGTAGTAATTAGTGAGCTACTATTTAATTAAGTATAGTTAAGAAAAAGTGCTGCAGTAGTGCTGACTACAATGCTGCAAATAAATATTTTAAATAAATATCTTTTGTATATTATATACACTGATCAGCCATAACATCAAAACCACCTGCCTAATATTGTGTAGATTCTGTTTTGTTCACATTAATAAGTATAATGTAAAAAAAGTGATAGTTAGGAAGTGGCTATGTGATGGATATACTGCATTAAAGACCACGGAGCACAGTCATTAACAAACCAATGTTTTATTGGTCGAGGGATGTTTCTGGAACACTTGAGAGATAATTAAAACAAGTTTGTCAGAAAATCATATCTGTATGAATTATAATTCATACAGATATGATTTTCTGACAAACTTGTTTTTCCTTGAACGCATTTTAATTCACATATTATTCAAATTTACTCTACAAATTCAACTGCGGACAATAAAAAGTTAAATCAGTTATCAGTTAAATCAGACTTTTCAAATGGCCTCGCCTTTCTAATGGTATAAACTACAAACATCTACAGAAAGGAGGATCCATGTCATTAACACAGACCTGTACAAGGCTCTATTGATTTAACGATCACAGGAGCAAAGAATAGCATCGTACGAGACGATGTATGCGTCACTGTAGACGTAGAGCTTTCTGTCTCGTGGGTTGTAATTCAGAGACTGGATATTGGTCTGCATTTTCTTGATGTGGATCTTCAGATCATAACGCTCTTCGCTTGTCTCTGTGTCGAATGAGTAGAAGATTTCCTCCGTCTGTTTGTCCAGGAAGCGTGTGGCGTAAAGCACTCCGCAC
>JAQQZX010000002.1:24163700-24176213 GCA_030068355.1 Notoglanidium maculatum
AGATTCATCTGTGGCGAAATCCAAGTCTGTGTAGACGTACGTGGCATCCAGGTGGCCGAAAGGAAACTTATTATTGAAGCCAGAGTTTTTTGGAAGTGGTGTATTGGTGACGGAGTGGGTGGAGATGTTAAAGCGACACACAGAAGGTGAATTATAGCAGCCGTAGTATAGCGCGTCTCCGTACTGCACCACATTAGGACCAATGATTGTGTTTGTGGTGGGGTTTGAGGAAGCGATACTGGCATCTACAGGACCGATGCCTGCCAGAAGAGTGCTCAATCTGCTGTAGTGCCGCACAAAGTTGGCGAAAGCATTGCTGCTGGTCAGAGCCACCAGCCAGTACATGTCCTCCTTTAATGGAGCAGGTTTCGGGTCTCTTCCCCAGGCACCGTAAGTGTATGAGGTTCCGTACTGGGTCAGAGCGTATGTCCTAGGACCGTTCACATTAACTAATTGGCCTTGTGGACAGTGTCCTACACACACACACACACACACACACACATGCACACAAAGAAGAAATTTAGAGACCAGATGCACTATAAAAAAGATCTTATGACAGATAATCTTATCTTAATCAAATAATCTTACAACAGATTATGTTTTTGCTGGTGCATCCTTTTAAATGAACTAAATAAGGTTAAATGCTTAAGTGTACTCACGTGGGCGAGGAGTGGGAGGCTGAGGGGTGACCTGAAGCTCATGCTGACACGCAGCCAAGTCTCTCTTCATGCGCCGATTTTCTCGCTGTTTGCTCACCATGTGTGAAAGATCGAAAGCCTCGAGCTCCTGCATTCCCTTGGTCATGTTTTGCAGCTTCAGGAAAGATAGGTAGCACAACAATCATGATCTTCCATTTACTTCATTATTTATTCAGCATTTATTCTTTGGAAGAGAGGTGAAGAAGAGAGTGCAGGCAGGGTGGAGTGGGTGGAGACGAGTATCAGGAGTGATTTGTGACAGAAGGGTACCAGCAAGAGTGAAAGGGAAGGTCTACAGGATGGTAGTGAGGCCAGCTATGGTATACGGGTTGGAGACGGTGGCATTGACCAAAAGACAGGAGGCAGAGCTGGAGGGAGCAGAGTTACAGATGCTGAGATTTGCACTAGGTGTGATGAGGATGCACAGGATTAAGAATGAGTATATTAGAGGGGCAGCACAAGTTGGACGGTTTGGAGACAAATTCAGAGAGGCGAGGTTACGTTGGTGTGGACATGTGAAGAGGAGAGATGTTGAATATATTGGGAGAAGGATGCAGGGATGGAGCTGCCAGGTAAGAGGAAAGAGGAAGACCTAAAGAGGAGATTTATGTATGTGGTGAGATACGGCATGCAGGTAGTTGGTGTAACAGGGAAAGATACGAAGGACAGGAAAAAGTGGAAAGAGATGATCCGCTGTGGCGACCCCAAACGGGAATAGCCGAAAGATGATGATGATTCTTTTATCCAATTATTTTTGATGCACACAACACACACACACACACACACACACACACACACACAAATATATAAGTTTATAACCAAAATGCATCTACTTCTGTGAAGCTGAAGACAATGTCCATTGTTAAAAATGCTACACAGAAAAAATTGAACTGAACTGAACTGAATTAAATTGAATTAAAACATTTTGCTTTACTTTTATCAAGGTTTAGATTAAAAAATAAAAGACCCCAGAGATCCAAAGGCCCTACCTTACACAAAGATACAGTATCTCTGATTAACAATTTACATCACAGAAATGAACAATTCTCATCATAGTTCCCTGGAAAGCTTCATCACTTCTTGGACATCCATCTAACCATCGCTAGCAAACACAACGCCAATAACATGCAAGGACTGGATGAATCATTTGGATTTGAATAAGGTGTGTGTGACAAATTTATCTTGCAAACAGAACATTATTTCAATTTATACAAAAACATTTTGAGTATTTATTTGATGCTTCATTTTTGAACTTTCTACCTCTAGAGCCCATTTTTATTACAACTGTTATGATTACTAGCTGACATTATTTTTGGCAAAATAACTCTTATAATGCTGGGTTATGCTAGTTTCCACCACTAATAAAATCAAATGCAGGCTGTGCTTTACTGACACCACTTTCAGAACATGGTTCTAAGTTTTGTTTCTTTAGTTCGGCAGAAAAGGGAAAAAAACCCCACTAACGTTTTACTCTATAAAGAAGTATGATGATCAGTGTGGTGTGATGTGATGATCAGTGTGGTGTGATGTGGTGCAGTAAGTCACCTTGGAGGCCGTGCTCTCACCCAGCTGCTTATGGGAGTTAATGGATTTCTTCAGTTTACCCATGAGCTCCAGGATCTCAGCCAGCTCCAGCTCGATGATACGCAGTGACACGGCTCCGTACAGATCACCATCGTCCTCCTTCTCCAACACAGACACGCTCTCCTCCAGCTGCTCCATCCGCCGCTGCACTCCCAGCATCAATACATCCACCTCTGTTAACTGAGAGAGAGAGAGAGAGAGAGAGAGAGAGAGAGAGAGAGCGAGAGAGAGGGGTAACAAATTAAACTTCAGCATAATTTTTCACATTTCTGGAACTGCACTGAAGTGATTTAAGGCTGTAAATCCGAGTTTTCTGACAAAGGAAAGACTTCATGACAGACAGTTTACATTTTAGGGTTTCTCAGTAATATGAGCTGTTTTTTTTTTGTTTTTTTTGCCATATTAAGTTCAAGAGAGAGAATAAAGGCAAACTGATGAGGGCAAGGCTGTTTATAGCTGCTTTAATGTAAGAGAGAGCAGGAAATAACCTGTTTCATGGACACTTCTCAACCTTAAATATATCACCTTTGGAGTGGAAAGAGTAACTCATACCTTCCTGTTGATTATTTTTGCTTTAACAGCATAACACTAAGAGTTTTTTTTCTTTAGCTGTCATCTTCAGAAGTATCAGTACATAAAAAAGTCTCTTACGCCACACACCTGTGTTGAACTGATGCTTCTGTTGCATTGGGAAGCCTCAGCGTGGATGGAGTCGAGTTTATCCACTGGGAAAGGAGGCTGCAAGTTGTTCAACTCACACACACAGTCCTTCCCACTCACACACTGAAGAACAGATTAAATCTGTCAGATTAATTCACAGATTGATATACATGATACACATGATATTTTCTTATTTAAAAATGACAGCTTTAACAATGACCCTTATTGTGCAGGTTCTTAAACAGGCTAAACTTATAAGGCTTTAGTGTGAAGCATCCGGTACAGCTGTGTTTCCTGTGTTCTTACCTGAGAGAAAAGGGCGAGGAAGATTGCAGCCCATACGGACAACCGAGACGGCTTCATGTTTGCTTTAGAAGACGAGCAGAACGAAGATGCTGCAGCTTTATATCAGGAAAACAAGTCCAGAAACTGTCTTCAAGGAAATCACCGCCTCCTCTTACAAAATCAAGCTTTATTAATAGAAATCTCAATTTCTACCCAAATTGTGGAAGTGAGAATTGGAAAATGGTTAGTTTTGCTGTAAGCACGTTCACCTCATGTTGAAACTACAACCGCCCGTTCTCAAGATCGACACTGGTTTTATTTCTCCTTCCTTTTCTTCCTAATGCTGCTTTCAAATGTTTCTTGCATTTTTTATCTGAATAATAGCAGATTTATGCTGCTATGATCATAAACAGATTTGATTTGTCCTATAAATGACTTAGCATTAGCACAACACTGATGAATTCTCCATTCTGGTAATTTAGGAAAACACATTTTTCCAGTATTGTGGTTCAATGATCCTCATTTCTCTTACCAAATAATCTTTAATTCCCCAAGGTTAAAAGGGTTCTCACGATAAACTCAATATTTCAGAATTATCAGAGGGATTCGAGCCAGGAGACTCTGCAAGGCCTTCTTGAGTATTTTCAGCTGTATGTTTGAGATCGTTTTCTTGTTGAAGCATTCTCATCATCATCTCTCTCTCCACCGTCCCTACACACTGACCCTGCCTCTGACTCACTCTCAGTAGCAATCTCCTGTGTCAAGAGAGATCGAGATGGATTAAGCATTGTTTTTTTTCTATCAACAACTGAAATAAGTGAACTTTAAAAAGTCAAGAAATTAGCAGGAAATAACAAATAAGAAATGACATATTCGCTCTTGTTTCATTAGTGGTTGTGATCACCAGTTGTTTTAATCAAATGGTCTGAATTTTTTTAATTTAATTTGTCGGACCATGAACCAAGCACCGTTTTATGTGGAAAATACTGAAACTCTAAAATGCTAAACTCCCAATAACATTTTTGGATGCACTCATTTTAAACTTGCAGATAAAAATACTAAACTCCCAATAAACTTATTATGATTATGATGATTTCATTCTTGCAGATATTATGAATACCAGCAGGTGGCGCTCTGTGCACTATAATAGGTGTAGCTGACACTAGTAGCCTAAATGAGGCTATAGAAGGATTCTGCTCACTCACTGTATGCAAGTTTAAGTCACAACAGGGAATCAATAAATATCATCAGAGCGACTTGGCCTCATTCTTGGCATTACAATATGGTAGGCTACTGGGTTTGGATGTAATGTAACTGCCCAGCTAACTGCACTAACATTTCCATTGGGAAAAAAACCCTGTCCTGTGGAGAAATGTTGACTTACATTCCGCTTCTTTGTACAGAATGTCCTCATGTCCATTGTGTCCTGGGGAGCAAATATTGCAAACATTTGATCATGAACCAAGAATCCCCTCCTGTTACTTACAGTAAATAAGGCAAAGCTTAGGCTACTCCTAATATTTCATTGTTTAGTAGAACATTAATTTAACGTGGCCTAGGGTTCATTTTTAGGGCATATAACAAAAGAATAAGATTTTAGCAAAAGTTGGACATTGTGTGATGGCAATGGGGCTGACGTCACCTCCTCCAGTACCGAGCAGCTTTAATGTCTGTGGCTGTACTGACGAGTCACTTCACCTGCGTGCGGTTTGTTGTTGTAGAGAACCCGGAAAACCCGAAGTGGAATTTCAGTGGTGTGTGTGTTCTCATATCCATCAAGTGGAATGGATTCTTTCGCGAAGCTGGGTGAACTAATATTTTCTGTTAAATGCGGAGGGGTCCAAATGAATAATTATGAAATGTTGGGGGGACACGTCCCCCTCAGCTATAATGGTGGCCACGCCCTTGTGATGCTCCCAGCACCGCGCTTCACTCTGGGTATGATGGTGTTCTTGGGATCATACTCATCCTTCTCTTTATTCAGACGTGACAAACTGAATTATTGCCATGAGTTCTATGTTTGTTTTATCTTCTGATTGATAGATGCTTCTTTTTTAAGTTTGCAGTTCATTGCTTATTGTTCACTGTGTATCAGTTGTTCCTGCTGCTTTCAGGTCGTCCTGCAACTCTTTGTAAGTGACTGCAGGCTTCTCTCTCACCTTTCATGATGTGCATGATGGGAAATCTTGCGTGGCTCACCTGCCTTGGGACGATTAGTTATGGTTCAATGAAATTTCCTTCTCTGTATTATCGAATCACTTGTACTGACAGTGATGATTAAGGTCTTTGTTACGGTTCTTTCATTAGGGGTGATGTTTAATAGTGAACTTTTTTTATTTAAATTAAGTGTGTTTTTATGAAAGTTAGGAAGCTCCTATTATAGAAACCATGATTTCTACTTGTGAGGAATCTTCCCAACGTCCCAGTAAAATGTCTTTTATAATGACACCAGGTACAAATAGCATGAGAATTTTTCTTTACATATCTAATATTGTATACTGTATATGTGTTAAGAAACATCATGTACTGTATGCAAATTTAAAGTGGACACGAGCTGGATGTATATTAAATAGCCAAAGCAAACGTGTCCAAACATTCATTTTCCTTCACTTTATAATCCTGACTGTCACACCAGCACTCTCTCTCAACTTCACAAGAGTGCATGGTTATCTTCTCCCCAGATTCAGGTTCTTGACTGACGAGAGTAAATTCTCCTCTAATTTGTTACATCGCTCCGTTCATGCTTACCATTTGCAGAGAAGACTTATATCATGATGCTGCCCAGAGTATATTGTTCCCAAGAGTCCTGATTTATTTAATGCTTTTAGACGCACATCTCTGTGCTTCTTTTTTAAAACAGGCGTTTTGCGTGAGGTGTAGGAGCAGACATGATTGTGGTGCAGTTTATTGTTCTCTGTGAAATTTGTTGTTACTTGTCCTGCAAATCTGGCTTCTTTTGTTGGATTCTGTAAAGGGGAATGTTACTGTGCTCAGAATTAACTTGTGATTTTCATGAACGTGATTCAGATCAACCCTCAATAAAGATCTGTAGGATTTTCTACTTCTTGACATCTTCTTAGTTTCATGTGGCTGTTGAAGCCGTGGTCCACAGAGAACTTACAAAGCATGTACAGGCTCTCACAGTCACAAGGTGTTTGTTAGGTATAAGGATCGTGCACACCATAAAATGTTTCCAAATCTTTTTTCAGTAATAATAATAATAATATAAAAATATTTTACTCTTTCCGAAATGTTTTTGATGTGCTTTGACAAACCTATAGTTTAATTTGTCATATTTTACTGTTACAAAATTTAATTTAAGTTTTTTAAGACGTTTCTTTTTGCTTAGTCTGGATTAAATATTTTGATTGCAAATTCATTATATAATAGATATGAGATACCATTTGTTGCAAAAAGTGAAGTGGAATATTTCAGTTCGCGATTACTTAAGACTCAACTTCCTGTGGGGAAAAGATTCACATCCTCATAAGTAAAATTCCTTTATTATTTTTTTTTCAAATGAACATACAGTAATTACAACATTTCTGTGTGTGTGTGTGTGTGTGTGTGTGTGAGGCTGGGTGTGTGATTATACTTATAAAGGCTTATGGAGAAGCTCAGACACTCAGGGTTTGATCATGATCCTGCTCGTGCTGCTTCTCGCCGCCGCTGTAAGTACCGACGTTTACCAACTACAGTCCTGATAATAAAACCCCAAAATACAGAATAAGTCCGGGACTTACGAATCATGCAAATGAATCATACTTTTAAGTATGCTTATATAACCAACTTATTTGTCTGTTTAGGTAGTATTAAATAATTATATAATTTTTATTGAATTTCAAATAGCTTTGGCTCTGATTTCTTGAATTCTCTCAATCTATTACAGCAGATAAAATCGCTGTAATCAGTGACCTTAATGAACAAATTTTAAATTAAGAAGGCATTTTGCAAACACTGAAATTAATTGTTTATTTTCAAGAATGATTTTAATAATGTTTAGAGAAATTTCTGGATTTTGTTGATAAACACAAAGATAAAGTTATCATTGTAATTTCAATTATAATCTTACTTGCATTCTATTTAATATTACTGCTTAATTACTTGATTGATTGATGAATTGTGCAAAAAAAAAACATATATATATTATTATAATGTTATGTTATATTATATTATATATATAATTGTTAACTATATATACATAGTTAATTGGTCAATTATGCAATAATATATTTGTTATTAATTAATTACAAAATGGTAAATAACACTAAGATGTGCTGTACTTATTTTTTCATTTGATGTGCTGCTCATGTGCATATTCCCTGTTCACTAATCTGTGTAACTGACAAATACTACATTATATTCCAATGTTTGAGGAAATGCTCTATTAATGTATGTTTATAATAAAATATATGTTTAGAAGTTAAACTGTACAGCATTGTCAATATCATGTTTTCTTACCACATCACGTTTTTCAAAGAGGAGAATCTTACATGCTTATATATATAAATATGCAGTACATATGTGTAATTCACCCTATTTGTATATAAATTGTGTCTTAGATATGTATATTAGCCAAACATTACTTTTCCAACAAAAATTAAACATTACAGAAAAAAATTGTAGCTCAATAAAGAAGTTCATATATTAAATAATAAATCATTTAAAAAATAAAACTAAGTAATAAAAGAAGATAATGATGGCTAACAGGGCTGCAAAAATCCGAAGCAAAATGTCTCCAAAAGAACTGACAGATTCTCCACGATGCTTAGAAGAACATAACAGAAAATTTCCTTACAAAACTGTGCAAATTCTACATGATCCTAAGACAGAATAGTATAAGTATGCATGTGTGTGTGTTTTAATAAACTTCTAGCAGAACTTACAGAAACTCTGTATTTGTTATAAGCTTAAACAGTAAATGTTCTGTATTAATGTATGTACAGTTTTATGATCCTGCACAGTGCAGTGTGTGTTGTGTGTGTGTGTGTGTTCATGTTTGTGTATGATGTATTGTGTGTATCAGAGGGGTGGCCATGCCCACAGCGTTCGGGGCCAGGAGAGAGACGGTGCGTGTGTGTGTGAGGTGAACAGCTCAATCTGGGCTTTTCCTGCTGAGAAGTATGACGCTGTGACAGAACTGCTGCAAAACTGCCAAGATTCACTGCACCAACTCCAAACACAGGTCTCACACACACACACACACGCACACACACACACACTCACTGCAACTCCAAACACAGGTCACACACCCACACCAAGCACACACTGCATTAACACCAAACACACATCACACACACTACATAAATTCCACACACACTTACAAATCCCAAAACTGAAATCTAACTGAAATGTCAGTTCTGGAATAAAGTGTAATAAACAGTAATTGTGGCTGATAGACGGTGACAGGAGCGAAGACGGTGCCTGAGATGGAGGCCACGTTGACTAATGTGACGCAGCGGCTGGAAAGGTTCCAGTACCTGAACAATCAGGGCCTGTACAACGCACTACACCTGAACCAGCTCAGCCAAGAGATCCAGCAGCTACATGACACCATGACTGATGTAGATCCAGACAAAGCAGGAGGGGAGGCACAGCGGATACATACGGAGGTACATACTTTAAAGATTTTATATATATATACTGTATATATATATACATCCATCCATTATCTATAGCGCTTTATCCGTCTGTGTTGCGGGGAAGCTGGAGCCAATCCCAGCATCTTCGGGCGAGAGGCGGGGTACACCCTGGGCAGGTCGCCAGTCCACCACAGGGCCAACACAGACAAACAGCCACACACGCTCGCATTCACACTTATGGGCAATTTGACCTAATCTGCATGTCTTTGGACTGTGGGAGGAAACCGGAGCACACGGAGAAAACCCACGCATAATGTATCATTCTTTAGTAAATAAAACGTGAACTCTGCTTCATCACACCATGCTGTCATTGTTTTATTCACTTGGCAAGTACGTCTTGCCCGGTTGACTAATTTTGAATAAAGAGAACATTGTGTAAATTGAATTTTGTTCTGAATCATTCCTTAAGGATAAATACTGTGAGGTTAGTACAGTGACATGGAGCTGAAATACTATCAGAGATTTATATGCTGTGTGAGCAGGCAGCATAACAATGTAGTAAAGATCAGAATGAAACTGTAGCACACTGAACCTTATTTGTGTTCCAGGTCTCAGAGGTTCAGATTTCTGTAGAATAATAAAGAAATGAAGCAGCAGCAAAGTAAGTGGCCCGAGGCTGATCCTCCACCTGCTCCATCCTCCTCTGTGTGCAGATACGTTACACTCTGCACCATCTTGGCGTTTCTCATCATCTGTGTTTTTGCTGGTGTTGTGATAGGTGAGTGATGCAGTGCATAAGAGTTTGCTTTTGAACTGTTTGTAGATGATCTGGTAATGTCAGCTGGTCATTTAGTTGTTTTAAGGCATCTAAATTGAACAGATTATGCAAAAATGAAATGTACAGAATGCACCCCTTTTTAACTCAAATGTTTTCAGTCAGCTACATGTTTGCTTTATGAAGTTTGCTTGTTTAGTTTTGCACTAGAGCTATGAAAAATTAAATATTGAAATCATTAATATTATCTGAATTACTGTAATGTACCCCTCCACCTTCAGAGTTTAGGCCACGCTCAACTAGCTGGGTTTGACTAGTGTTGCTTACATAGTGTCGCTAGATTTGGCAACATTTTAGACCTCTTTAGCAACTCTATTTAAAAATAAAATAAAAAAAAGATTCTAGTGACAAATCTAACGGCTTTTTGAGCCGACGTGTCTAACTGTCATGCTTTTGCCATGGCTCTCCAGCACACATTACAGCTGCTGGCTGTATGAGTTGAGAAAAGAGGTTCACTCCCTCCACCAGAGTGTAAAGCCTGACTGATATTTGCTTGTGCAAGCCGATATTTCCACTGACCAGTTCATTGGTCATTTCCAGCAACCAGTCACTGATTGCCACTGATTGTCCACTCACTTGCACACTTCTTTGTTATTAGTTTTAAACTCTCTTCTTTGAAGTATTTACATTAATAAAAGTGAATTTTTCCGTCAATTACCATTTCCTTTGTGTCTATTTCCTGACTCCTCACTACCACTGCTTCATTTTCTCTCTGTTTCTCTGTTCTCTGTCTTCATAGAAATTATAGAATTTTTAAAGTAAGACTTCTTTATATAATAAATAACTCATAATCTGTTATTTTATATATTCCGATAAAAACTGTTCTATTCTTGGCGTCTTCATAAAATCTCTCCTCTTTGTGGTTGCAGATGCAATCAAAATGAATTTGGTATGTAAATGACCATGATGATTCAGTGAATATGCAGATTAGTCTATGATGTCAATGGGCAACTTTTAGCAATTTTCCCAAATTTTGTTCTGAAGAAGAAAGCCGTTTTTTTTGTTTTGTTTCTTCTCTTCAAATCTCTTTGACGTTCTTTTGTCCATGTTTTTTTAAATAATATTGATTTACACATACACAATTAGTGCTAAAGTGGTTGCTATAATCTTCTGCTAATTGCAGGTATATTAACCTTCTAGGTCCAGCGCAAAACATTTGGGTTAATGAGGGAAAAACGTACATTTGATTTGATTATTCTTTTAAGTGGTGAGTAATGCAGATGTTAAAGGTGATTATTTTTTCTGTTTATTATGTTAAGCGTACACGGTGCAGAAGGAGCATTACTTCATGGACACGGTGGAGTTAAAAGGTCTACAGTACAAACCTGACCTCAAGGATAAAATGTCTGCGTTTTTTTTTATCCTGACAGCCACTTTGGAAACAAAGGTAGGAGCAGGATAAAGAACACAGGTTGATGGTATAAAGGTTCTTATTTAATCTGGTTATTTTAATTTCTTATAGTAAAAAGTCTGGTCAACCCTACTTTAGATATAAGGATAAAGTTGTTCCAGCATGTTTCTGAGGGGTTTTACTGACATGAAAATGACAAGGCTATATAAGGAATAAAACACATAAGGACTTTCTGGTTTTTATCTGTTTATAGTTACATTTAATGTTGTGTAATATCTGTGAAGTAAGTTATCACGTGTGATATATCAGCTATAAACAGTGGTTCCCTCACCAGCCTCTCTTTTTTTCTCTCTCTTGAAGTTAATGAGTCAAAAAAACACAGTTTGTCACATTCCCAAGAAACTGCAAAGCATAAACCCCTCTGTCCTGAGGACTGAAAATGGAAAATTAATTTTGTGGACCATCTGAAAATGAATCAACACCTTCTAACATACCAAAATCCAGCATTTAAAGTAGAGGCATCAAAAATAATCTGCTTTATCATTCATTTTTATGTATAGTGAGTTTCCTAGTTTTCTATTATATACACAGTTCAAATATAGGATCATTTGTTACCACCATTTAATAACATCAGTGCAAAAAAATTTCACACCCTTAATTCAAAATGATGAAACCAATAAAATATTTAAGGTTTTAGTCATCTTGAATCTCCATCCATCCATTATCTATACCGCTTATCCGTTAGGGGTTATGTAGAAGCTGGCACCAATCCCAGCTGACTTTGAGTGAGAAGCGGGGTACATCCTGGGCAGGTTGCCAATCTCTCACAGGGCTAACACAGAGACAAACAAGCATTCAAAATCACCTTCACACAGGTCATTTAGAGCAGCCATTTGACCTATTCTGTGGGAAGAAACTGGAGCACCCAGAGAAAATTCACGCAGACACAGAGAGAACATGCAAACTGCACACAAAAAGGCCTCAGCTGACCACAAGGTTCCACTCAGGATTTTTTGTGCCTCCTGCAATTTCATTTTCCAAATTAAAAAAAAAAAAAACTTTCCAGCATTGTCTTTCGAATGTCTTTCATTTTCCAGCCCAATTTATGCATTTGTTTTCTTCATTTAGTTAATATGCTGGTGACCCATAATCACTCTGGTATTTTTTTATTCCCTACTCCAGCTGTGTAAGGTTGCTATTTTCAGGTTTAGTTCATGTGCAAGATGTTTTACTGATTCCCACCGACTTTAGACACAAATATATTAAGGAGAAGACGGGTTCAATTTTTTAGCTTTCTAATAAAGAGAACGGCAGCACGGTGGTGCAGTGGTTAGTACTGTCGCTAACTATCGTCCTTTATGTGTGGAGTTTGCATGTTCTCCCTGTGCATGCGTGGGTTTCCTCAGGGTGCTCCGGTTTCCTCCCACAGTCCAAAGACAACTGGGTCAACTGGCTACTCTAAATTGCCCATAGGTGTGAATGCGAGCGTGTGTGGTTGTTTGTCTGTGTTGGCCCTGT
>JAQQZX010000002.1:24176313-24197462 GCA_030068355.1 Notoglanidium maculatum
TTTGTGAAGCTGCTTTGAGACAATGTCTGTTGTTAAAAGCGCTATACAAATAAAATTGAATTGAATTGAATTGTTAGAAACGTGATGCGGAAAGGGGTGGTGCTCCCGTGGGTGAGCCTTAGAGTTAGCTTTGGCTCTGCGATTATGCCGCCAAGTCGTCACCCATTTGCCCCACTGTGAGGGCTCTAATGTTGGAGATGGGGGATTACTAACTCCACCTGAGGCATCCAGACTTTCCCCTACAGGCACTACACTTCTCTCACTCTCACTAACCCTCTCTAGAGTCTGGATGCGCACCTCTAATGCTGCAATCTTCTCCGTCAGTAAAGTAAAGCTATTACAAATGACGGAGGAAGAATGACTAAACATGAGAGAATGTCTCATGACTTGGACATGACTAAATTAGGGAGAAAATTGGGGGGGACCATTTTAAAAAAAGCAATGCATATTAAATTATTCAGTGTGTAGGCAAAAACTAGAGACTCACTTCCCTACCCAAGTGCACGTTTGTTAACTCCGGAAGGTAAGTATAAACCCTTCTTCCTAGCAAACGACCTTTCACTGGAAGAATGCACAAGAATCACATCACTCACAGGAGTTCACAACTCCCCCCAAAAAAGAGCTTATCAATTGGATGGCCCTTTCAAGTACTTATTGGGAATGCTATACACAATTATGGTGAGTTAACACTGATTCCTACAAGAGATAACCATGACCAGTTAATTGTATATGGGAGATCATGTTCTTGAGCACAAAAACAGCTGAAATCTCTCTTTTATTGTTATATATGTTATAATATAAAGTTGCATAATGTAACTTTTTAGGTTTATCAGTTGACTGTCCAGTGATATCATAGTAACAGAAGACAATATAAAGCATCAATTCTGCCATAAGATCATACAACAAACCATCTTGATAAAGTATCTAGAGTACTAGAAATAACACATGGGATTAGAGCCACAAACACAACTTGGCTTGGTTGGTTAACCAAATTAAATTGATAGTGGCAATCACACTGCCACATGGCTGGACTACACTGCATTGACACACTTAAAAGTTGGTCATAATAAACTGCACATATTTTATGAATTGAAATTGATTATGAATATATTTTACAAAAAAACAAGGAACAGTAAACACGTACATAGAGAAAGCGAGAGAGAGCTGCAACAGTCAGTTTAGGCTGGATGGACATTTAATTTACATTTTATAAAATGCCTAATATCCATATTTTTGTATGTAACAATACCAGTTGTGGTTCATACGTTAATAAAAAAAAAAAACAGAAATAGACAGAAAATCCTACATCCTCCATGACAGCAGTGTGGTGAAAATGTACAGTGTTCTATGACTAGCTAGCTAGTTAAGACTTAAATTAAAAAATGAACATTGTTAAGATTCTGGGACATAACTCTGAAAAAATAATTATAAACACAAGTGATAACTGAACTAATCTGGCAATTGTACTTCTTGATATCTCTTTTTATAAATGATCACAATAGTTAGTCTAGGCTGTGGATTTTGCCATGGGATTTTGCTATTGAACTATCAACAGTTCGTCTGTGAGCTACTATCCTAATTAATTTATATTAAAGCAAAATTGTTTTAAGTATTAAAATTTAATAACAAAACACGTTAAGGTAATAAGTTAATTTTTAATTTAATCAAATTTTAGCTACTGATAACAATGGTATGTATAGATTGTTTTAGAAAAGGTTCAGGTATATGTATAATTAAGAATAATAATGCATAAATGCTTGATCTTTCCCGAAAGTGCATCAAGCACTAATGTACATCCTATGCATGGGACAGTGAAGTTTTTACTGCTGCTTTGAAATGGACCTGTGAATGGTTTTCTCTCTTTTAAATTTATCCTTTTGTTAATGATTATATATGCTGTATCTATCAGTGTGTCATACAGAGCAGCAGCAGCAACACACCAGCAAGTCTGTCTGAGATGCCAAATAACTCCACAACTCCAGGAAATGTCACTGTCTGAGGAGTTACACACATAATGCACCATGCTAAACTGGTGGCTATAAACATGCTTTTTAGCTGCATTAGGCTCATGGCTTCCGAGCAAAACTAAAGAAGCATGTGTACCTGATTGACTACATTTGCAGTGTCAGGAATATTGTGGGCATTTCATTGTTCCTATAACACTAATAAAGATCAATCACAGAAAATTAGCAAAGACAGAATCAGATGACCAATAATTTCTCATTCATGTGAAACCCATCCTGACAGCTCAGGCATAATGGAGAGAGCTGAACAAAGGAGCCATTAAGACTGGAAGATGGTGAAGGTGAACTGTAGTGCTGTTATAAATACATTCTCCCAACTACAAAATGACAAAAGAAGACTAGATTTAAAAAAAAAAAAAAGATAAGTTTGCTCAGTAAAGTTAAAACACTGCAGAGCTTCTACAGACACTTTACTGTTTAGTGTTTCATCAGCCAGAGGACGTGGCGTGACACAGAGATGGAACATTGTATAAATTTACACAGAAAAGTGCTTCCTCCTTTAAAGAGCCTCTGTATTGTCTCACACCTTTACACTACACAGGTTCGCTAAACCTTCACGTTCAACCACGCAGCAACAGGATGAATCATGTGATGGCTGTTAAAGTGGCTACAACAGCTAAAGGTCTTACAGTAAAGCATCTTAGTAATATTGCCAGTCTGGATTAACATACAGTCCACAAGACCACGGCTTCATTTTAGGTTTTATTTGTAATTTTGTTAAAAATGTTTCTATTGTATGTTTATTATAGAATTCTATAATTACAAGATTAATTCTCATTACATTGCAATATGATGTTATGAAAGGTACTGTACTATAAAAGACCCCTAATGTACACATAGTTTTTCTGATGAGTCAATCAGAGGAAGAAGTGTTATTACTACTTCAGATCCAGTACAAACAAAGAACTGTAAACATAAATCTTTTTTTTGTTTGTTTGTTTGTTTAAAAAAAGAAGAAAAGTAAAGAAAACCTTTATAATAACTCCTCATTGATCCTTTGTGCTTCTGAGGCAGTTTACTGAAATGGATGAAAACCTCATTTTTTAACAACTGAAAGTAAATGTGATTTTACTACATTGCCCAGATGTGAACATTTCAGGATTGTCTTAGCTGCTGAAATGTTTTTGATGCCAGAAATGTATAGATGAAACTATAAATAAATAATTACACTTGAATTAATATTTTAGGCAAAAATAAAACAGCCACACTGTCCCTTTACCAGCATCAATCTCAGGTAAGGGTGTGGCTTAAAGGTAGAATTGTTCATTTTGTTGATGAATATTAATATAAAAAAATATTTGTTAATGAATAGCTTTCCACAACAGCAACAACGATGTACATAAATAATGCCTAATTCTTCTACACAAATACAAACAAGACAAACATGTCAGTAACAATAATTTAGACTATGGTGAAACTTTTCCTCCTGATCTTGGTGCAGTCATTTTACAAAGGTGAATACAGGACAGACTTAATTTAGATGTGGCTACACATGTTTGTCCTCTAGCTATGCTAAAAGTAAAGTTTTTTGGTTGCAGAAACATGCTGTCACACTCATTATATGCTGTTACACTTTATCTAAAATTAGCAACCTTTTCAAATGCAGTCATGTTGTTTTTGGCCTAAAAAACAGTAGCTGCCAAAATTCACACTGGTGGATTTGTACTTTAGAAATAATCTAGAAGAATATGTAAGTGCATATTTAATTTGTAATACAGAATCGCTTGTATGAAAAGTAAGTGTGATTTAAGCATGAACATTTACACAATGCACATACATTGTAACTCCATTGTAAAAGTTTAAAAAGCAAATTTCAAACAATAAACATGTCAATCCCAAATCTTCATTTGGGATGCATATGGGGCATTGTGGACATTTTATTCTTGGATGAAAAGTATGATCTATATTATAAGATAAGAAACCAGCTGCTTGGATACTGTTTATGATTCTGATATAGAAAAAAAAATTAAAACACTGCTTCAATATTTTTAGATTGAAACTCATACAACTGGTACTTATTACATCTCTGGATCACTGTAAACCTAGCTAAATATTTAACACACCCCACTTTTACTTGTGTTTCTGTGTCCGTTCAGTTTAGTCAAAAAATCCTCTGAGAAAAGGATTCACTCTTTGGAGCATTAAACATTGGAGAATTAAATAGAAAAGGAATTTGTGTGAAATGGACATGCAGAAACTCCATTAAAATTAAAATCTGAAACAGGTCATTATTAAAAACTTCAATATGTTTGTAAATAAGATGTGAACAGCCCTGTGATATCTGTAAATATTGAAAATCTCCAATTATATAAAAATAAACATGAGAAATTAGTTGTTCCATGGTCCCCAGTGTTTACGGACTCGCAGTCTGGCTTTGGTGTAATCTGGAGTGAGGACTAATCATTTATACAAGAATTAATTTTACTTGTTAAGTTTGAATCTTATAAATCAACTTAAAGCTTCAGTATATTTAGATTTTTAATTATATTGATTTAAAAAGTGTCTGAAAAGTGTATTTCAGTTCAGGGGTATAAGTCACCCTTGCCAACTTTTGCTAACATGACTAACTCACTAGCTAGGTACAATAGCCTCATATGAAATAAAACCCTTAGAAACTGTTTCATTGCATAAGTTCACTCTTTTTTTGGCAAACATGTTTGTACTTTGTGAACTGTATGACAGGAACATCTAAGAACAACTGTGAAATCTTATGTCTTTAGTAACCATAACCAGTTCAATCAAGGAGAAGTGGACAATGGTGTTTTCAAAACAAAAATAAACATGTTGCTCTCTGTTGTAGCAAAAAAAAAAAGGATCAATTCATCTCTTCAATTAAAGGGAACATCACATGCTGATTGTGATGAAATGTGATTGGTTATTAATTTCATTAAAGTAATTTCTAAAATTAAATTTTTAAATCCTCCAAAGACCAACAAAAGAGCAATCTATGGAATGTTATGAAAGACACACACACCCACATTAGTAGCAGTTGCTTTGAGTGTGTGTGAGTGGTCTCGGGTGGAGGATAGGACTGTGTTTCATGTTTTCTTTTGCTTTGTTATCTCCAATGGTGAAGTTCTTCCCCTTCTCCTCCTTCATGAACAGGTCCACCATCAGGATCTTCTCCTTGTGGATCTGAATGCTGATGTCTTTAGGGATGTCTGGGATGATCCAGTCCACAATGTCACTCATCAGCATCACCACATTCTGCACATCGGAGTGTGTGAGAGAAAGAGGGTCAGCATCTCATATTTCTTCATATTTCTTAGAATGTTGACTCTACATTGACTGATATTATATAAACAAATTATTGGCACCCTGTTAAAATAAACAAATTACACAAAATTTTTAAAATGCATCTCTCAAACTATTAGTAAAACTACTTTTTAAATAGTATTTTCTTTCAAAAGTGAAAAAAATGCTTCATCATTGATTTATCATAAAATAAAAAAAACTGTTTAAGCACAATCAGAAATGTTATTAATAGTTTTAATAGGTTTCAGAACTGTAGTGCAAACCTAGCTAGGAAGTTTATTCATGATCCTACACACCACAAACATGCATCCACAACAAAAATATAATGGTTGCAGGACACAGAATAAATTTTGCCATGAAAACAGGTTTGAACTAAAGATGAATAAAAACAATAAAAGCATCATTTATTTTACACATTTTTTCATGAAGGGTGCAAATAATTCTGGACTTTACATATATATAAAAAGTAAAAGTTTTTCAAGATAAAGAATTATCCACATGTACAGTCCCCTACAAAAGTATTGGACCAGTAAGGCTAATTAATTTGCTTTTGCTGTCCATTGAAGACATTTTTGAGTGAGATCAAAAGATGAATATGAGAAGAGATAGATAAGTTTCAGCTTTTATTTTATTATATTTCATTTTATTTTATTTCAGCATGGTGGAAGTTGTGACTTGTGGTGGAAGGCTTGCATGGCTGCTTCTGGAACAAGCCCAATCATTTTTATTGATGTTGTAACTCATGATGGTAGTAGCAAAATGAATGCAGAAGTCTACAGAAACATTCTGTCTGCCAATTTACAGAGAAATACATCCAAACTAATCAGGAGAAACTTATTATTATGCAGCAACATAATGATCCAAAATACACTGCCACCTCAAAAACGACTTCATCAGGGGAAAAAAATGGAAGGTTTTGGACAGGAAAAGTCAATCACCACATCTTAACCCAACTGAACTTGTATTTCATCTCCTGAAGAAAAAAACTAAAGGGAGAAATCCTTCAAAACAGACAACTAAAAATGCTGAGTAAAAGTGTGGAAAAGCATAACCATTGAAGAAACCAGAAATCTGGTGGAGTCTATGGGTCATAGGCTTGCTGCAGTTTTTGCAAGCAAAGGATATGCAACCAAATATCAAGCATTTTCTACTTTAATTTAATTGCAAACGTTCTGTTCCAATATTTTAGCTCACTTGCAAAATTGGTTTGATACACAATTTGTTACGTTCTATGTTGCTTAACATAGCTATATTATGTAAATGCCAAGAAATAAAAGTTGGGACTCTGATCTCTCTTCTTATATTTATCTTTCAATCTCACACACAAATGTCTTCATTGCACAGAAAAAAACATTAATTGGCCATGCTGTTCCAATACATTTTGTGCAGGACTGTAGCTAAATAGTGTGTTTGTGGTTTCTGACACACACACACATGCATGTGTTTGTTACTTTCCTCTTTTAGCCTTTGAAATAAGCATTCGTGGTTTTTGTAAAAAGTTTTCCTTATAAGGACCAGCCAGATATACCCACAAGGTCAAAACTGTCAAATATTACTATTCTTGTGGGAACAGCTGGTTAAAACCACACACACACACACACACACACACACACACACACACAAACCTGAAAGACGATGACAAAGGCGAGTCTGACAGATAAAACAGCCCAAAACTCTTTAGAGGCGTCATATGGAGTCGACGACCATGGAGGTTCCCTGTAGTCTTTATACCTACACACACACTCACTCACTTGTGTACTCATCACTTACTCATATTTTTTATGTTTATCAACAGTTATTAAGCTTGACGTCTTATACACTGCATTAATATTAATGAGCCTTAATAAATATGAATAAGCCTGAATGAAACTGAATATGGCTGAAGAGAAAATGAATTAGCTTGAAGTATGAATGAGCCTGAATAGTGTATGAATGGATATAAAGAAGCCTGAGTAAGTGAGAGTAGGTGTGACCAAGTTCCTGGTTACCTGCACATTTCCACCTGAAAGCCGGCATAGAGTGATTCGACAGGCCCTGTGCCATCCTGGAAGTGACTGACATTGAAGTATGAGAGTGTGTGATTAACGAAACCATGCATTGAGCCATCAGCACTGTACATGTACTGATACACCAGCCGGGGAATGAAGTCAGAGGTGAAGGAGATGACAAAGGCCTGAGAGATATGCAAAACACGTGAATCACTGTTAATAGGCCACATTTGGTATAATTTTTACATCCAATATATATTTGTATAAATTTGCACACATTTAAAATCCAGTTACTTTTTCCTGTCTCCTGATATAAAACTTGATTTTGACATCAGTGTGCATGTTTATGTCACAATAAAGAGAAAAATGTTTCATGTTGTCTTTAAATGTATATCATGCCAGTCATTATGAGTTGGTATATTTAATAAATTATAACATGGGGTACTCTTATGAATTTGAATGATTTGTGTTAGTTTGGTTCTCAGGTTTTCATTAAAATTCATCTATAAATGTTTTAATATTTGTGTAACCAAATTAATGTACAATTAAAAATTAAATTACATCATTACTGTTTATATAAATAGTTATATCATGAATATAAAAGCATTTATTGTGAAGTAGAAAGACTGGAATAAAGAACAAGCAACAGTAAAAAAAACATTTAACTAACATAATTAGTTACAACTAATATGCAAATATTTGTTTTTGGGACATTCAATATATTTGAAATATATCCCATCAGACATTTAGAGATAACTGAAGCTATCAAAGCAATTAAGAGCATTAAAATGCAATTAAAGGAGTTTTAAAAGTAGTTTTGTAAATGAGCTATAAACAATCTTCATACTAACAAACATATGTTTATGTTTATGTATGTTTATCTGCAGATTAAACACAGATCATGGTTTTGGTTTTTTTTTTAGATTATTGTTATATATGTGTTAGTTTTTCCTCTTAATGTTTTTCTTTTCAGAAATAAATATTGAAGGTTGGAATGTTATATTCAGACAATAACAGTTTTATACAACAAAAACATAACCTGTGTCAAAAAGATTCATCCCCCCCCACCCCACCCCAAAAAAAATCATGCAAAGCAGTGTTTGGAAAAAAAAATGCTTAGCTTATTTAAGTTAAAAAAAAGTGGGGCAGCATGAAACTCAAAAT
Source organism: Notoglanidium maculatum (assembly GCA_030068355.1). Taxonomy (NCBI): domain Eukaryota; kingdom Metazoa; phylum Chordata; class Actinopteri; order Siluriformes; family Auchenoglanididae; genus Notoglanidium; species Notoglanidium maculatum. The sequence continues at coordinate 24,184,745 of JAQQZX010000002.1, forward strand.
ACCACTACAGAGAATGCCAGAGCTCTGGCTCATGTAGAAAATGTATAAATAAAAGATAACATTGCTGCAGATAAAAAATAATCTAAATTCCAAGTTCAGCATGTCATACAATTGAGCATGTTCAGAAAAAAAATGAGTGAACACCTTTCAGTGTGATAAAATACCTTATATCATAATAAATAAAATATTCCAGACACAGTCAGAGCTGACCAAGTTTGGTGTTTTATTCTGAAATGACTCATGAGAGAAACAGTTTTATAATGTGCTGTTTTTGAAATGAAAAATGAGAGCGGTTATGTTTCTCACCCTGAATCCAAAACATCAAGAAGAAGAAGAAGGAAAAGAAGTTTTGTTTGTTTGGTTTTTTTTGGGGGGGGGGCACTATGTTATGTTAATTAAAAATAAAAACTTTAAAAGATTTAAAGAAACTTAAAGAATTCTTACATTGACAATAACTGCCACTTTGGCCACACCTCGAAGAATGTTGTACCAGATACCTGAAACCAAAAAATAGTGCAAAGTTATTAAAAACAATCAATATCTACTAAAGCTTTATTTTTTTGTACTTCTGATACACCCCTATAACAGTATTATTCATATGAAACTACTAGAGTTCTGATGATAGATCATTGTGTTATTATAATTAATGTAATGCTCTACTGATAATCATGTTGGGAAAATGATTTATCCAGGTTTGCTTTGTAGCTAAAAATCTGCTACTGGACCTTTTAAAATTCTCATGCTGCTGCTGGAGTTAGAAGCCATTTAACACCAGGAGGTTGTAAAGACTATGTGCTGGATTAGGAAATAATCCAGTGATCTATTATTTAAAGTGTTTATCTGTCAGGGTCGTGGGGAAGCTGGAGCCAATCCCAGCTGATTTTGGGTAAAAGGTGGGTTACACTCTGGGCAGGTCACTAATCGATCACAGGGCTAACACAGAAACAAACAACCATTCATGCTCATGTTCACACCTATGGACAATTTAGAGTAGCCACTTGAGCTAATCTGCAAGTTTTTGGACTGTGGGAGGAAACTGGAGCACCTGGAGGAAAACCACACAGGCACAGGAAGAACATGAAAACTTCACACAGAAAGGCCCCAGTCAGCAGCAGGTTCAAACCCAGAACCTTTCTACTGTGAGTCAATAGTGCTAACCACTGCACCACCGTGCTGCCCTGGGAAATATTCACACCAGATTTTTTTCTCATTTAAATTATTCTATATTAAGCTACTGAGGCTGAAAACTGAATAATAATAACTAATTAAAACATCTGTAAACACAGTGTAAATTGCCATGTCCACCATGGGCAATTATCCCCCTGACCACCTAGGGTTAGAGTTACCTACTAAGGTTAGGTGTAAAACCCTAGGGTTAGGGTTTTAAACAACTTCTTTTGTTGTCTAGCTCATTTCCTGTATTTTTTCACTATATATATGTATTTTTTGTATTTTAGTTAACCGATTTCTTCAAACAGTTTGAGAAACTGAACTGATATTTTTGGGGGGTTTTCAAGTTTGGATTCTTTTGCCCTTCTGGTATGTTTCCTCACTCGTTTATTCAGCTTATGGCATTAGCTGGAGCTTAACATTGAATGTCAATAGCTGTGTACAAATCTAATGTCCATAAGATAATTACTGAAACATTGCAGAATTTCAATTAAGCTATTTATTTCTTATTCCCTGTGTTCCCATTATATTTAAACTCATGTAATTTACATACTCACATATATTTATTCTTATAAATATAGTTATACATATATATTTAAAATATTGTGCTTATTTTTGTTTCTATATTTAGTTCATAATAAATTCATATGTATATATTGTATTGAATTTTATGTCCTATTTTATTTAGTATTGCTTGACTGTTCAAGTAGTAAATACATTTTCTACTGAAATTCATTATTTTGCAAGAACTTTTTACTGTTTTGAATTAAAGCCTATCCAATGATTGAAAACAGTGTTAATTTTGACAAGAATTTTAAATTTAATTTAAGTCTTAGTCACTTACAGGAAACTGTAGTTATATTTAGTCACATTTTAGTCTTTTTGTTTTGTTTTAGACAAGATTTAATCAGTGGAACTCAGTTTTACTTTTAGTCTAATTTTAGTCATAAGTGTTTTAGTCATAAGTTTCTCAGACGGTGTTATGATAAAGGATTTTGCTGAAGGATTTTTCTCCTGGCTTTGAAAATTCCCTTCAGCAGCCATTTCAAGGGACCGATGGTGTTCCATATATGTTTGCTTTTTCTTTTAATGTAGTAATTTGATTTCCATTTATATAATGTTTGACCTTGGTACTTACTTATATTGCTGTTGCCATTAAGAGTTACCCCCTGCATCAGTGTTCATGGATGTGGAAATAAAAATGGATAAGACTTCTTTCATATACCGTATAGAACTGAATGCCTAATTAGGGTGTCTGCCCCTCATCTTTACTTGTCAGAACATAAAGAACGATAAAGAGATTTCACCGTAATTTTTGTTGCAAATATTTTTTCATTTATGTAGCCATTACAATTTAGTCATGAAATGAAAGGTCATCAACAAATACTTACAGTCAAAATTTTCATTGACTAAATTAAAACTGATAAATTGGGTCCTTTATTTAAATAGACCACTTTTTGTCTTTTTTCATGCCACAGCCTGGATTTTATGAGGCGAAATAAACCAATTGTCTGCATCATTTAGTAAAGATACATTTAAATTTCATCATGCAACAGCCAGTGCATCTTTAAAAATCATAATTCCTTATTTTCTATCAGACATACAAAGACATACAAAGTCTGTTTACCGAATAAGTTTAATTAAAATTAACTAAAAAAACAAACATGACTAGGTAAGATATGTGCAGTGTTGAGTTCTGGATTATAAACAAAGTGCATGTCAACATAATTGATTTTATTGTTTGTGATTTGTTGAAAAAAAGTTCCTTATCAAATTCTTAATGAGGTAACATAAATCAATACATCAAATTTATTAGCGACACAAGTTACACAAGTTTCTCTTTGGTCACACGAAAGCAAGGCTGCTTGTCTTTTAGTCTCTTTCTTACTTGTTTCCAAACTGTCAAGGAAAGTATCTGCTAGCTAGGCCTTATAGGACACTGGAATGATTTGTTCACTGAATCAACATAATGGCCCAGAACACACAACTTCCGGTGCCTTCGGGTAGAACTGTCTGCTCTGCTGCATCGAACATCAAATGAAAGCTGAGCCATGAGTTCAGATAGACTTGTCTACTGCATGAATTGTCATACTTGAGCTTCTGAAGTCAGGTTTTTTAACTTGAGTTTCCTGGCTACGGAGCTGCAGAAGAGTGATGGTCACTGCAGTGGTTTAGCTAACTTCAAATATTTTTGTTTGTAATACAAAGATTAAAAATAATTACTTCAATGGAGTAAATGTAAAAACACTTGTCAATTTAGCAAGATAAATAAGTCTATTTTCTGAAGAGGTTTTCTTTTGGTTGTTAGTTTAATTTAATAAGGATTATCTGCACAAGCATTGACCTCCCTGGATTTGTTACAATAATAAGGCACACAGAAACCATTAATCATAAAATAATTGCTAATAAACAGTTAAGTTTCAATGAATTCTGTATTTAATGCCACTACTAAAAATTCCATTAGGAAATTAAACAAAATGTTATAATTTCTGGATGAAATGGTCACATGGTAAGAAATACATACCAATGTCTTTTGCTCGAACTGCCACAGGCCTCCGGAGCTCCGCTACAAACTTTTTAGCATCAAGACGGATTTCAATAATGTTGTTGAGCAGAGCAAAAAGTGGTGCCAATGGAAATGATGCCACAAACAGTGTCACAAAGCCAAACTGGATAACTGCACACAGTAACAATAAACATTACACACAATTTCACAAAGTATTACACACATCACAAATGACAACAGATTGTGGTCGCTGAACTGCAGGATGTCTGTGTTGTGGAAATGGTGTTGTAAAAACACTGTGGGCTTTAGAGACAATTGAAGTAATTTTCAGTGCAATGCTTGCCTTTATGAGCAAGGCAGTTAATCAGTAAGAATCCAGAGCCAAGGCCAGTGAGCAGACAAACAGGCTAATCCGACTGTCTGCTAGCTGTCTTAAATCATCACTCAGGTTCCAGGCTGTTTGTTCCCTGAGCTAAACAAAATTAGACCTTTTATCTGAAGCTAGGTTTGCCAAATGTTATTAAATCACTTATTGTAAATAAAACTGTCACTCATCAGAGATTTCATATACTGTGTTTAATACAAACTTGGATTATACCAAATGAGTATTTAGCATTTAACGAAGCTAGTCTTCCCAGATACAGTTTTATACATCAGCCTCGTCTAACTGGCAGAGGAGGAGGCATCAAAGATGTTAATAAAGATATTCTAAGCATTCCACAAAAACCTGGATATGAATTTAACTAATTTGAACTAACATAACACATATAACCATAAACAATGTCTACTCAATCTATTCAATTATTATTTAAAGACCCCAGGGCCTTATTAAGAATTCAGTTAATCAGAATATAATAGGACCCACTCACAATGGTGGACACACTCTTGATACTTACATAAAGGTTACCTATAGAAAACAATTGCACTTCCACAGGTGTAAACTATGTCAGATCATTGCCTCATCTCATTTAAAATGTGTCTTACTCATAATATAAGCACCAGACCATGCTACCACATCAACCATACAATCAGGTCAGTGACTATAGTTTTACAGGTACACTCAGGATTCACTCAGGTTGATGATGGAGTGACTATTTTCTAAATTTTAGAACAATATTGTAGACATCACAACTATGAAATAACACAAATGGAATTATGTGGTAAACAAAAAGGCATTATGAAAACAAGCTATTTTTCATATGTTAGAGTTTTTAAAGTAGACAAAGTAGCTAAAATTGGCATTATCTTAGCTTCATAATGTAATCACCTGCTTTTCATTAACAGCTGAGCCTTGTCAAAAACTAATTAGTGAAACTTCTTGCCTTCTTTATGTGTTTTAGGTCATCAGTTGTGTGTGGAGGTAGTATTGGTATACAGTAAATAGCCCTATTCTACAACTGTAGTAATCCATATTATGTCAAGAACTGCTCGACTAAGTAAAGAGAAATGACAAACCATCAGTACTTTAAGACATGAAGTGTCTTTTAAGTAATAAAAATAAATAAAAAAACATTGAATTAGAATGTCCAAACTTTTGACTTGCACTGTATAATATCCGTGTTTTCTCTCTCTCTCTGTCTCTCTGTGTCTCCCTCTCACTGTACGATGCTATTTCCACTGCCTGAAGAGATGCTGGTGAATGTGACTCCTTATGCCCTCTGGACCTGTCTGCATGCGCAGACACACACACACACACACACACACACACACACACACACACACACACACACACTCACTCATCTCCATGTACTCTGGTGTGAGGCCTGAAAATGGTTCAAGGAAAAAGTCTGTCTCATAGCGCTGCAGTGTTTTTTCTCGTTCCTCCTCCGGAAACGCACTGCGTTTTGACTTAATGTAGCGAATCAGCTTCTTCAGTTTACTGTGGAGAAACACACAGAGCTATATAATATAATAATTCATGTTGAACAAATTTCATTTACTTGAAATTTCATGAACTTTATTTCATACAATATAGTGTATTTAATGTATAGGTATTTTATGTGACAATGATCTCTGCTAAAAATTTTACTTACGTTTTATAAATAGGAATTTACACAGAGTGTTTTTATCATGATTAGATTAAGTTATATATTAAACTATAAAAAATAAATACATGTATCGTGCATCATTTTGATAAACTTCTATTTGTTTTCAAAATAAAACAAAGTATTCTGTTTGTGCAAAAAATAATTTGATAAAAAATAATGATCTCATTTAAATATTTACTGCTCCATTTGCATTTTAATACAACTAAGAAATAACACAACAATTTAATAATTTGATTACAATTTTACTACATCACAATGATTGTATGTATTTGGAAAACAGCACAGTGTGCCGTAATTCTGTTGTAAAGTAATTCTATTGTAATTATAGTGTGATATAATTTAATAATATTGTAAGTTTACTGGGTGTGGTGTGCATGTGTGCGTGGGAACATAAAATGTGTGTACTCACGGAATACCGATCTCAAACAGGTTGTTCTGAATTAGTTGTTTTCCCAACATGGTAATACTGAGCTGAATGCAGAGCTCCATCAGACAACCACCATGTGCACACTGTGCGTGCACACACACATACACACACACACACACACTGCTTCATTTGTGTCATTAGAATGCTTGCGTGTGTATTTATGTTTGAGTAATATGTTACCTCCTCCATGCGGTAGGACTGAAAGACATAAATATAGCTGCCAGGATGACCAACAAGCCTGTAAAAGGACAGACATGACAAGAAAATAATTAACATTAAATAAAACAGTTCTATAATAATAATAATAATAATAATAAAAATAATAATAATAATCAGTGGTAACAGTGTGACACACCTCCCTCTGAAGAAGGCGATGTATATAATTGGAGTAAATGCATTAAAAAACTTTAGAATGAACGTTTTGAAGATCAGTCGCTCCTCAAAGCTTTTGTCCGTTTTTGGCACCTCTGAAAATATAAGTATTAATAAAATTATGCAAGAAGAAAAGAAAAATCTAGAACAGTGCTGGTTTATTTTCTATAACTGCACCAACAACATCATTAACACTAAAAATATCACATCATGAAATAAAACTTCATATGGGCTTGTGAAAGTTGAGCTCCACCCTATGACGACATGCTGCACAATGCTCATGTTTAGTTTATTTGTATGTCACATTGTTGTTTTATGTACTTTTTCCTCTGTGAATCTTCTCCTTCTATGGAGAATGATCATCTTTATTGGACATTGGCATAACTTTTTCTAATTGCCTAAAACATCTTGGAATACCAAAAAAGGCATCCTCTGAACTCCAGCAAACACAAAAAAGTAAATAGTGAATAACTAAATGTGACATACAAATAAACTAAACATTCTCTCAGGCCCCCAGAAGGAAAAGAGGGAGACATAATGGTGCGCCGGTTAGACTAGGACAGCTTCCTACCTGGCCTCCTGTGCCGAGAATTGGGTAACATCCACTCTCGCAGAAAAAATCTGGACAAACTTCACTGGCGTGTCTTTTCACAAGATTATCTAAGGGATTGCTGTGTGTTCTGTTTCACATAAACTTGGCTCTGACCCAACATACATGACTATGCTACTGAACCACATGGCTGCTCCCTGCACCTCTTAGACCATAGCGTGGTGGAGCAGTGCAAAGGAGATGCCTGCATCTGTCACTGCACACCAAAGATTACCTAGGGTTAGACAACCAGTTGACCATCACACCTCACACTGCTAAACTGACTCACTCATGCAGGTTTCTCCTCTACAACATTAGGATCCAGGATCCTACCATCTCTATCAACAGAGGCCACTCAGGTACTTGTTTTGGTCCTTAATTTGTTTTTAACCTTTCCAGGTGCTTTCAAATAACAACATTACTGCACTCCCTCCACTGGCTTACTGTAGCTGCCTGCACCAGATTTAAAACACAGATGCTTGCCTACAAAGCAAAAATATGGAGAAGCACCCACCTACCCTAAAGCATTTATCACACCTCAAACTTTACCACATTTCACCACATTTCTTTAAGTCACTCTGAATAAGCGCAATGCTATTTGCACTTATGGCTAGACACTAACTGCATTTCATTGGCTTCGTCCTGGAACACTCATATTCTATTGTGAATTGTTGTAACATTTTATGTCCAGTTCTACAGCAGTGCCATGATAAACATGAGGACGGGCCTGGGCAGGACCTGGGAAGGGATGCCATTATCATAACTGCTCTTGTACTGCTTGGTACTTACAGTTGTATACTTTAGTTAATACATGTTTTATCAAGTTAAAAGCAGATGTTTTGACACACTTTGAGGTAAGAGTATTTTAAAACTGGCTTTGTCCATGGTTAAATATTTATTGTGACCGATTTTATGCATCATAGCCTACAACATAAAACATGAGCTAAACAGAGTGCATAAAAGTCAGCATTTAAGATAAACTGCCATAGCAATAATCACAATTACCTGCAACCATAATACCACATTTTCACATTATTATATTTATAAATTAATAAATTTACATGGTTATACATTACATGCAGCGATAAAGTGAAGGAACTGACCAAGTGTCGTTAGCCAGCGTGCTACCGCACCATACACCTCGTCCAGGATGAGGATGACCACCAGGTTGATGATGGCTGCTGTGGCTTTGACAGTGAGACGAACATTGGACCGTGTTGTCGGGTTTGAGCTCATGTGCAGCGCCCATGTGGTAGAAATTCGGTACAAAATCACGCCAAAGACGATAGCAAATGTCACGCCAATCTGATTTGCATATAAAAATATAAATTTTCTTACATTTTAATTGTTTATATTGACTTACAACTAAACACACTTAAAACTATTATTATGTTGCCAAAATTTGGCAAATAGTAAAAAACTCAAAAGTTCAAAAGTTTGTGCCCCTTTTTCTGAATGTTTATATATACAGTATGTCCTGTACTTATGCAGTTATCTAATCAGTCGATCAGTGGCAGCAGCACAATGCATAAATCATGCAGATACAGGTCAAAAGCTTCAGTTAATATTCACATCAAACATCAGAATGAAGAAAAAGGGTTATATCTGTGATTTTAACTGCGGTATGGTTGTTGTTGCCAGATAGATTGGATTGTGTATTTCAGAAACAGCTGATCTCCTGAGACACAAGAGTATCTAGAGTTTACAGAAAATTATACAAAAAGTATTTTTGCATTGTCCTGCTGCCACATGACTGGGGCTCTTGTGTTCTTAATAAAAGTGGACAGTGAGTATACAATTATAGACTGATCAGCCAAAACATTAAAACCACCGGGCTAATACTGTTTATACCCACCCTGTGCTGCCAAGACAGATCAGCATTGACTCAACAAGACCTATGGTTAGGACATTAGCTTGAACCTAATAAGGAATTAGCTCATCACCTTGAACCTTTAATGTTCGTCAAACCATTTCTGAACAGTTTTTGCATGTGGCAAAAACCCTACTGAAACAAGCTACTGATTTTAGGGAATATCATTGCCATGAAGGTCTGCAACAATGTTTACGTGGGTATTACATGTCAAAGTAACATCCACATGAATGCCAGGACCCAACTTTCCCAAGAGAACATTTGCCCAAGCATCACACTGCCTCCGCCATCTTGCCTTATTCCCATAGTGCATCCTTGTCCCATCTCTTCCCCAGGTAAGTGACGTGCACACACACACACCTGGCTGTCCACATAATGTAAAGAAATCGTGACTCATCAGCCCAGGCCACCTTGTTCCCTTTCTCCATGGTCCAGTTCTGATGCTCATGTGCCTGCTGTAGGAGCTTTCTGCACTGGACAGGGTCAGCATGAGCACTCTGAGCGCTCTGCAGCTACGCAGCCCCAAACACAGCAAGCTGCGCTGCACTGTGCATCTCACACCTTTCTATCAGACCTAGCATTCACTTCTCCTGCAGTTTGTGCTACAGCAGCTCTCCTGTGGGATCGGAGCAGACGACTAGCCTTCACTCCCCATGAACATTAATGAGCCTCGGGGGCCCATCCCCCTGCTGCAGGTTCACGGGTTGTCCTTCCTTTGACCAAGCTTGGTAGGTACTAACCACTGCACACCAGGAACACCCCTCAAGACCTGCTGTTTTGGAAATGCTCTGACCCAGTCATCTAAACATCACAGTGTGGCCCAAAGTCACTCAGATCCTTATACTCACCCATTTATCCTGCTTCCAACACATCAACTTCATGAACTGACTGTTCACTGGCTGACTAATAAATCACACCCCTTTACAGGTGCCATTGTAATGAGATAATCAATGTTATTATTGTCACCTCTCAGCAGTTTTAATGTTCTGGCTGATTGGTGTAGTCTTAGGCACTCTTCAAAAATTTAAAAAATTAAATCTTAAAAGTGAAGCCTTAAATTAATTACCTTAAGAAAAGATGTTGTACAACATGTTGTAAACAGTAATAGACCACAGGCCACAACTTAAAAAAAAGAGTGCCTAAGACTTTTGGACAGTCATGTATACATGCAGTGGTACTTGAAAGTTTGTGAACCATTCAGAATTTTCTACATTTCTGCATAAATATGACCTAAAACATCAGATTTTCACACAAGTCCAAAAAGTAGATAAATTAAACCCAATTAAGAAAGTGAAACAATGAAATGAAATGAGGGAATTGTTAATTTGAAGGTGAAATTAGAGTCAGAAGTTTTCAGTCAATGGGCTAATAATGAGTTGTTGAGTGAGCACACTGTTTCATTTAAAGAACAGGGATCTACCAAAGTCTAATCTCACAACACGTTTGTAGAAATGTCTCATGGCACAAAGGAGATTTCTGAGGACCTCAGAAAAAGACTTGTTGATGCTCATCAGGCAGGAAAAGATTATAAAACCATCTCTAAAGTGTTTGCACTCAACAAATCAACAGTCAGACAGATAGAGGAACTTCAAGGTCACTATTACCCTCTCCAGGAGTGGAGACCAACAATGATCACTCCAAGATCAAGGTGAACAATAGTCTGCCAGGTCTCAAAGGAATACAGGAATACATAACTTCTAAGCAACCAAAGGCCTCTGTCACACTGGCTTATGCTCATGAGTCCACCATCAGGAGAACATTGAACAACAATGGTGTGCATGTCAGGGCTGCAAGGAGAAAGAGGCTGCTCTTCAAAAAGAACATTGCTTCCCATCTACAGTTTGCTAACTATCAGATGGACAAAACAGAAGACAATTAGAAAATTTTGTGGATGTATAGAAAAAATAGAACTTTTTGGTTTAAATGAAAAGTGTTATGTTTGGTGAAAGGAAAACTCTGCATTCCAGCATAAGAACCTTCTCCCATCTGTGAAACATGGAAGTGGTAAGTTAGGTTAGGTTAGTTTTAGGGCCTGGCTCAGAATGGATTTATAGCATAGATGGAACAATGAATTCTGAATCATACCAATGAATTCTAAAGGAAAATTGTCAGGACATCTTTGTGTGAACTGGATCTGAAGAGAAATTGGGTCATGCAGCAAGCTGTTCTCTACAGAGGAATGGGATAAAATTCCTCCAAGCCAATGTTCAGGACTGATCAGCAGTTACCTCAAATGTTTAGTTGCAGTTATTGCTGCACAAGAGGGTCTGAAAGCAAAGGTCACATACTTTTGCCATTCACAGACATGTAAAATTGGATAAATTTCCTCAATAAATAAATGACCAAGTATAATATTTTGTCTCATTTGTTAATTGGGTTCTCTTTAATTACTTTTAAGACTTATGTGAAAATCTGATGATGTTTTAAGTCATATTTATGCAGAAATATTGAAAAATATTAAAGGGTCTACAAACTTTCAGGTACCACTATATGTGTGTGTATATATAGCTCTGAAAAAAATTAAGATACCTCTGCAAAATTATCAGTTTCTCTTGTTTTAATATTTATAGGCATGTGTTTGAATAAAATGAATGGTGTTTTCTTCTATAAACTACTGAAAACTGCTGAATTTCCCCCAATTTCCAAATAAAGATATTTTCATTTATAGCATTTACTTGCAGACAATGATACCTGGGCAAAATAACAAAATATGCAGTATTTTCAGACCTTGAATAATGCATAGAAATCAAGATCATATTCAATTATAAACAACACAATACTAATGTTTGAACTTAGGAAGAGTACAGAAATCAATATATGGTGAAATAACAATGAGATTTAATCCCAACAATTCAATCAGCTCAGCTTTGTTTGATGGCTTGTGACCATCCATCTTGCTCACATTCCAGAGGTTTTCACTGGCTGTGTGGTTTTCTTTCAGGATAACCTTATATGTGGCTTGATTCATGCGTCCTTCTAAAACAAAAATCTGCTCGATTCCAGCCTTGCTGAAGCACCCCCAGATATTTACCCATTGCCCAAATTTCACAGTGGATGCAAGAAACTGTGGCTTGTTGGCTTCTCCAGGTATTTGTCTAACCATTAGACAACCAGCTGATGGAGAAAAACTGAAAATATGGTCTTTTGAAAACCCTGCCTGTCTTTTTTATTTATTTATTTATTTTTTCGCTTCTCATTGATCTAGGACTTTTTTCTTTCTTTGCATGACTTCAGCCCTGCCCCTAGGAGCCTGTTTTGAACCGACCTTGCCATGCACTTAACCCCAGCTTTTGTTTGCCATTCTTTTTGTAGGTCACTTGATAGCATCCTTCAGTTGTTGAGTGACATTCAAATGAGGTAGCAGTCATCCTGGTCAGTGGAAAATCGTTTTTGCCCTCTGCCAGTCTGTAACTTTGTTGTCCCCAATGTCTGCTGCTTGACCTTGTTCTTGTGAACTATTGTCTTTGAAATATTAAGGATGGAAGCAAACTGACGCTCACTGTATCCCTCTGCCTGTAAAACCAGAATTGCTCTTTTTCCTTACTCAAAACTTTTCATTTAAACTATTTTGGCATAGTCAGCAGTTATTTTTCATTCCAATTACTTCTGAAGTAGTTTTATACTTTTCCTCATTAAATTAGATTTGGTTCAGGTGGTCCCCTAATCATTAAGTATAATGAAGAGTGCTTGTTCTGGAATTCAACAGACACTGGAATGCAATGGGCTCTCTTAATTT
>JAQQZX010000002.1:24211467-24234143 GCA_030068355.1 Notoglanidium maculatum
CACAGGGCCAACACAGACAAACAGCCACACACGCTCGCATTTACACCTATGGGCAATTTAGAGTAGCCAGTTGACCTGCATGTCTTTGGACTGTGGGAGGAAACCCATGCATCACGGGGAGAACATGCAAACTCCACACAGAAACACATACAGGGTGACCCGGGGATCGAACCCAGGGCCTTCTTGCTGTGAGGCAACAGTGCTAACCACAACACCACTGTGCTGCCCCTAGATCATTATTATTCTAAATAAATCTAAATAAATAAAATCAACAGTCATTGTCAATAAAATCCACGGATTAAAATATGCTAATATTAACCACCTATAAGGTCTAATCTAGTAAATATAAATAATTTCAGAAATTAATAGCAATAAATGTGCTGATGTGTGTGTATGTGTGTTTGTGTGCGTGCTTTCAATACTCACCTTCCTGTCATTTGGTTGTGCATTTTCTCCATCTATATCACCCTGTGAATAAGCACACACTGAATCATGAACCTTATACACACACATACACACACACTGAATCATGAACCGTACACACACACACACACACACACACACACACACACACACACACACACACACACACGTATGATTATCTGATCCAACTAAGGTTTGTCTCTTCTATTTGTGTTATTGACATTTGGGGTGTTTCTATGTAAAAGTGTGAAATAGTGGGCAGAGTCACTGATAATTTGTTTAAATGAGCACCTGCAGTCTAACTTACTGCTTCACTTTAGGAACCCAAATTGTGTTTAAATTAAATTAATACTACTGAATTTTCAGTAAATTAATTGTTTAACTTTCACAGACAAAATAATTTGTTCATTTAATACATACACACACACACACACACACACACACACAAAGATATTTGTCAGATTAGGTGTTTGTGCATCAGACTCACATCATGTGGTGGATATGCAGCCAGATATGCACCACTACCCAAAAGACTTGTTATTCCTAATAAAAATCACAGTCACACTAATATTCATCAATCAACCACAGCAGTAGTCAGGTAAACATTAACACAACATTTGACAGTAAAGCAGTGTTTGTGTCTAACTGACCCATACTGAACTTCGACTTTTTGCATTTTGTCCTCTTCAAAACCTCAAACACCTGCAATAACGCAGATAAAAATTCTGAAATATTTTACTCATTTTAAAAATTCAAATTTGTTCCTAGTAGCAAAGAGCAAGATGGCAAAAGCTCAACACTTAAAGAGGTTTTCATGATATTTATTTTTGCTGAGTTTTATTAAAAACATATGTTAATAATATATCAGGTTAATCATGGTGTCTTGTAGTATTTTATGCAGCACAGTAAACATAACTATTAAAATGGAATAAACATCATGACATAAAAGGCAAGGTGTGAAAAAAATTCTCTTAAATGTCTGTGATTGTAAATGTATATGGTAAATTGTAAATGTGTTAAAAACTGACAGGTTTCTTTGATCAGCGCTCAAAAGATTAGAATGCATTTAATCCAAACTATAGATGTTAAGAAAATGATTTCTTTTGGGTTTTTTCAATTAAATGATATATTTGTTCTCATTTCTCCACAGGTACCTATGAGCAGCTCCAGATCATCCTAATGGACTTAGTAATTACCTTTCCGAGTTGGGTCTATGTAAATTTAATTTTTCACTGAATAATTATGAATAAAATAATGAGTGCTTATTTTAATAATTTTAATGAATAAAATCTTCTTTAACTGTAGTATGTGTGTATTGTATTATTCTCATCCGTACATAATGTTTCATAAGAAATCTGTTTTTATTTTTAAATCAGCAGTAAAAATGCAGCATTTTGTTTATATAAAACAGTGATCAGTCTGTGAGGCAAGTTCATGTACTTACTATTGAACTTCTTGTCTTGCTGTCAAAAAACGAATCCCTATCCGACAAATCAAACCTGTGAAAAGATAAATTACTTTTACTCTTCTTCAAAAATTCATCATATTATGAAGAACATTATTAACCAATTTATACTGATAAGTTATGTACAGTCCGGTCCATATGTATTTGGGCAGTGACACAATTTTTGTAATTTTACCTCTGTACACCACCACAGAGGATTTGGTATGAAGCAATCTAGATGTGATTGAATTTTTAGCTTTAATGCAAGGGGTTAAACACAAATATTTCATTAAAATATTGGGAATTGCAGCCATTTTTTCATAGTTCCACCACTTTCACAAGCTCAAAAGTAATTGGATAAACTAACAATCAAAAATATACAGGTTATTTTTTTTTTATATAAGGGTCAAGTATTTTTAATACTCGAAAGCAAATCCTTTGCAGTCAATGACTGCCTGGAGTCTTGAACTCATGGACATCACCAAATGCTGAGTTTCATCCCTTGAGATGCTTTGCTAGGCCTTTACTGCAACTGCTTTCAGATCCTTCTTACTTAGTTGGGTTGAGGTTAGGGAAATGACATGGCCTTTTAAGAACATTTAATTTCTTTGCCTTAAGAAGCTCTTGTTTTGCTTTTGTGATTTGTTTTGGGTCATTATCCATCTATATTGTAACATGCCATCCAATCTGTTTTGTATTTGACTGCATCTGAGAAGAAAGTATAGCTTTAGAATTCATCCTGCTACTTCTATCAGCAGACATAATCAACAAACACCAGTGACCCAATTACACTGGCAGCCATACATGTCCATGCCATGACACGGTCTTTTTTGTATATGGATGCAAAAATGAACAATTGTCACAGCATCCAGCAATATAGTTGGGTTGTAAGACAGCAGACTCACAAAAAGGAGCCAAGGGAGGCAAATCATATGGCCTCCCTTATACATCAATTAGCAATGTGCTGTAGTTTTAAAAGCCTGTAAATTATCCAAAAAGATGCATACCCAACATCAGCAGGAGGCAGACTATTTCAAATCTTCCCATCAGTGTAAGGAAAGCATTTATCAAGTCGATGGGTCAATTCAATTCAATTTATTTGTATAGTGCTTTTAACAACAGACATTGTCCCAAATGAGCTTCACATAAGTATATAAATTCTGAATATAAACTTATTAATCTATATATTTATCTATATATACCCATTGAGCAAGCCTGTGGTGAAGCTGGCAAGGAAAAACTCTCTGAGATAACAAGAGGAAGAAACTTTGACAGGAACCAGACTCAAAAGGGAACCCATTCCTCATTTTGGTGACATTGGATAGTGCGATTCCAACTAACACACGTCCTGGCCCTTGGAAGGTACAGAACATGCTGGGGTTTAGAGATACTTTCTATAGCGGTTTGACATGTGGTATATGTGGGTGGGAGCAATGCCTTCAAGTCTAGGGAGAAATGGTGTTACAAGTTCTGCTGTGCACACTTTCAGGATTTTGGCAGGGTTTAGTTGATCCCAATAAGAGTCAATTTTGTAATCTCTGGCATTGAAAACTAAGAGTCAACTGCAAATCTTTGGAGTCAATTCCACACACTAAAAATGATTCGCCTCACATGCACACACAGCCAGCAAAATGAACTTAGCATCAGAGAGTTTCAGTGAGCAAAACAGGAAACAAATGATTATTATCTTTATTTTGAATGTGTCCATTCCAAATTTGTACAAATCATGGCTTTAGATACAGACAAACAGCTGCAAAAAGTGTGGTAATTGAATAAAAAAGTGATAACAGTAATCATTGCACATACTGTCACCTTGAGTTAGTCTGAGTGTTTATTCAGCATAACCATGTTTATATGCAATGCTTATACTGCATGAGAATCAAGATTCATTTGGTTGACCTTAGCACCTGATAATATTCTCATGATGCGACAGATTATCTAATAAATGACACTAATGTTGTAATTGAGTCTGGTTCCTCTCAAGGTTTCTTCCTCTTTTCATCTCAGGGAGTTTTGCTTGCCACTGTCGCAAAAATAATCAAAACAATCAGTAACTGCAGCCCTAAATAAGAACGATATACTACATGCACACATTAAAACATGTCACGAGTCTCACATCACAACTCTGGTCTGGAGGGAAATCAGAGCTAATCTTACAGTCACCAAGTCATTATCAGGCCTCTGGTGAAAAAATGTGTTCACTGGGTGGACATTTCACCATTATTTAGTCTTTAAATCAGAAAAGGGGAACAACATCACAGTACAGAGCAGGTTCTGCTTCCAGCTGAGAAAATGCCATCATCCTCCTTATATTTGGTATAGAGGGAATCCAAAAGTAACGGAACATCAGTTACATTACTTTAATTTTGTGGCAATTAGACTAGGTTACTGACTACATTTATAAAATGTAATTAGTAATTGTATCAGAATACATTTTAAAGTAACCCTCCCAACCCTGCATATATACATATAACCAGTTCACCAAGGAAAGATGACCCTTTAGACCCCATAAATCAGCCTTGACATATCTACAAATTTTCCTGTGGTATTTTATGTCATGATGAACAGGAGTGTCAAGGGTTATTATCACTATAATCACTGTGATCACATGTACCCAGACTGGCAGAGACTGTAGCTTTTGCAGGAAGGTCTGAAAGAGCCAAGCATATGGACTCCTTTGGTTGGCTCTGTGATGACCTGTTGAAGGCCAAGACAATTAGACATCTGAAGGGGCAATCATCCTGCTGCATCTGAATTGTGACTTCCAAGCCACACTGAATGGTGGACATTAAAACCATATACTAGCAAGATGGAGTTGGCCCCATACTCTATCTTTTTGAAGTGGATGTATGAGTCAAGGTAACTTATTATGCTAGTGTTGCAATTTGGTGATTGATAAACAGCAGCAAACAGAGGCTTGCCTGATTTTAGGGCAACAGTGACCCACATCAGCTCAAAATCCTCAGTGTCCCTTCTTGGATCATGAAAAGCTTGAAAAGATGAAAAACTATTCCATCCAAGCAGTAAACAGCAATACCTTCACCAGATTTATCCTCACAGTCTCATCAAAAGTACAGTTTGTAGCCATGGATTCAGATGAAGTCAGCTCCATCTAGAATGCTAGCTTCCAGGAAATTTTTTAACAATGATCACAACAGTTGATTTTTCTTCTTGACAAAAGTTACTGAGTTTGCACAGATATTCACAGATCCTAACCCTTAACCCTAGTTGTAATTTATTTTAATGCCTTGGTTGTTTTTCTTTATGACAGTCCAATCAAGGTTTCAAATCCTAATGACAGGTTCCTAATCATCAAATCCTAATGACAGGTTCCTTCATTTGCATCGACACCTATTTGGACGACTTA
Organism: Notoglanidium maculatum; assembly: GCA_030068355.1. NCBI lineage: Eukaryota > Metazoa > Chordata > Actinopteri > Siluriformes > Auchenoglanididae > Notoglanidium > Notoglanidium maculatum. The sequence continues at coordinate 24,216,702 of JAQQZX010000002.1, forward strand.
TTAAGATGCCATATGAAAAGCTTCCAAAAGCACTTGGAATCAACTCCAGACCTTTTATCTTCACAATTCTTCATAAAATCACAAGGAAACAGGCCACACCTGGTCTTAAATCTGCTTATCAGTCAACTGGCCAGTTACTTTTGAGCCTGTGAAAAAGGAGGGACTGTGAAAAAAATACCTGTAATTCCTAAATGATTAATGCAATATTTTTGTTAAGCACCTTGAATTAAATCTGAAAGTGTACACTTTAAAATTTTAATTATGTCAATATCCAAATACTTATGGACCCAACTGTACAACATAGAGACAAAAGGAATTAAAATGTCTATAAAATCCAGTGTTCTTGAAACAGCAAACTGACAGAAAATTGTGAAATCTGATTGATAGAATTTAATTCTGCTTTTGGTAACTGATGTTTGAAGGTTGTTCCTCTGATAAAGCAGAGAGACATGTAATTGTGTGTTTAAGGTTTCACTCACAGGTGCTGTTTCTCTCTGGAAAATGGGTATGAGAGGTGCTTCACATTCTCTATTCGATTCTCTTCTACGTTTGGGTGCAGAGGATCTGTCACTTTATAAATGAATGTGTTGATTTTCTCCATGACACTTCCACTTTGCTTCATTTCATATACCTTAAACACAGTTTAACATGTTATCTGATCAGCATTTGTTTTCTGATAGAACTGTGTTTAGGAATTATCACATTACACAGATAAAGAAAGGACAATGGAGTAATAAAGTGATGTGACATAACTGTAAAAATGCAAGAGTTTTTCATAAAAAAAAGTTACTTTTTTTGTCGGCATCTTGAGCTTCATGAACTCTGCTTCTCGACAAAGAACATGCCATGGAGCATGGATCTTCACAAAGCCCACACCAGGGGTCTTAGTCTGAGATAAAACAACACAAAACCAACAATAAAACACTTCACTATAACAATAAAGCAAACCAAACTCAAATTAATCTTTATGATATTTTATTATAATTTATATCTTTTTCATCTGTATCTGGATGAACTGCTAAAATATGACAAGCATTGATTATTTTATGAACTCTAATTTCTGCTGGTAAATGAGTTTTCACTGAATCGAGTCATTTGAGTCTGTTCGGAAAAAAAAAATTCATTCAGATTTTCTCAGTGATTTATTCACTGGTTTGATCATTTGTACTTTTCAATCACTTACACTAATTTATTTCTAAAAAAAACAAATAATCAATGTAAAAATTGCACATAATCACACTCCTTATGTCATTTAGAATATGTTTGTTTATTTGTATGAAGTGTGAAGAAATGTTTGAACACAGATGATTTACAGAAGTTTAAATAAATTTATAGTTCTTGCATTATTGATTTTGACCCCTGATTATGTTCAGTGACAGGCTCCTGTTGAAGAATGAAGGCCACACCCATGAGGCAAAGTTTTGAGTTTTGTCAACTTCTTTGCACTTCAAGTCCACTTCTGGTTTGCAATGTCAGCAGAGACCAGTGGTGATATTAGAATAAAGGGCTATCAATTATTAGCTTGTGTGCTATTACACACACAACACTTAATAGTAAATAGGAATTTACAGTAGTGAATTTATACATTTTAAGCTCACTATGCTCTATTTCATGATACTTTTCCCCTGAACAGTAAATGCAGTAAACAGAGAATGGCAATGCATGCTCAGTTTATAAAATTTTTGTTTCTCTTCCAAGAACATGTTTTAATTGTGAAAATTTTCACCTAAATTAAGTTTAAATGTAGGGGTTGTGCCACTCTGTGTAATGCCCTGAGTGCATTACATTGCATTACATATTAGTGCCCTAATACAGCACTGGGCTTGTTACAGTTATTCCACAGCCTTCGCTTCATTTCATTCTGTGTGCTTTTTGAGACTGCCAGGTTAATCCTAACCCTGGTGCTGTTACACTCAGTTTCTCAAAAATCCAAAATAATTTACACAAGCTGCCCCTGGTTTAAAAATGATTTAATGGTTTGTGAACATGTCGTGCATACCCTCAGTGAACTCCACAGTCCGAGTCACTCACACACACACATGGATTTAAATGTGCTTATCATTTAATCCCAATCAAATTTCACAATGATTATAAAATACTATGGTTGACTTATAAACCACTGAATGGTCTCACACCTCAGTACCTGAGCGAACTTCTGGTTCTTTATGACCCCCCTACTTGGATCACCAAGGTGCAGGCTATGTGTTGGTACTTCGAATAGTGAAGGCTACAGCAGGGGGAAGAGCGTTCTCTAACAAAGCCCCTCGGTTATGGAACAGCCTTCCAATTAGTGTTCGGAACTCAGACACAGTCTCAGTGTTTAAATCTAGGCTGAAAACTTATTTGTTTAGTCAAGCCTTTTGTTAATAGCCTTCTACTAGGTAAAGGTGCAGATCTGGGGGGTTCTCAGGCATAAAGTGTTTTGGTAAACTGGGATGTTTGGATGCTGTCGGCACCCACTCTCACACATTCACTCAGGTTTGTTGACGGTGGAGTGGCTGACCGCTTTATGTCCCAGGGGGCCCTCATGTCTGTGTTACCATCTGGCTCTCCCTTTTAGTTATGCTGTCATACCTAGCCATGCCAGAGTTCCTGCATCCTCTGTGACTGCTGAAGCCTTTGCCAAGTTTTTGGATGGGAAGATTAAACAAATCTGTCAAACTTTCACTCCCACCTCAACTCCTTCACATCACATTAAGTATTCCTCTTAAGTATTCACTGGTGCAGTTTTCCAGTGTAGCAACAGATGAGATCCTGCAAGTCATCTCATCGTGTAATCCTACCACCTGTCCACTGGACCCTATCCCTTCTACGATCAATTCAATTTTCAGTTTTATTTGTATAGTGCCGACATTGTCACAAAGCAGCGTCACAGACGTATGTAAATTCTGGATATAAACGTGTATATATGGCTACATTCATATTTATGGTACAATGACTCCATAACATCTGCTCATGTACCAACCGCATTCAAAAGAGCCAGGGTTATTCCCATCCCGAAGAAACCCACTCTGGATCCCTCAGACATCAGCAACTACTGACCAGGATCATTTCACTCTTTTCTTTCTAAAATCACTGAACGCTCTCTCTACAATCAGCTCTCTGTCAATCTCTCCAGGATCCTAATCGTTCTGGCTGAAAAGTGGCACATTCCACAGAGAATGTTCCACATTTCTCTTTTGGCTGTCAATAAGAAGCTACATTGAAGCTTCAGAAGCTACAGCTAGATTGGCCAAACTGTCATCAGTCAACCTCCTTGACATTTCAGCAGTGTTTGACACAGTCAACCACAAGACTCTCTTATCCATCCTTATAAGTCTTGGAATTCATGGCACAGCATGGCAATGGCTCCCTTCCTACATACAAGGACTGTCATATCAGGTGACGTGGAAGGGATCCACATCTGCTCCATTCAGGCACTCCACTGGCATCCCTCAGGGCTTGGTACTTCGTCCTCTTCTATTCTTCCTCTATACTAGATGTCTCAGTGAGGTCATATCCTCACATGGGTTCTCATACCACTGATATACAGATGACACTCAAATTGTCTTCTTCTTTCCTCCCTCAGACCCTCATATTTCTTCATGAATCTCATCATGTTGGGCAGAAATGTCATCATGGATGGCAGCACATCAGCTGAAACTCAACCCCAGCAAAACTGAACTTCATCCCAGCTGATTCATCCCCACATCAGGATCTTGTGACTTGCCTGGACAACTCTCTGATCTCTTCTTCTGTCACCACATGTTTCCTTAAGGTGACTATGGACAATCACCTCTCCTTTTTCTCTCATATTGCTAATCTTTGTCACTCATGTTCATTTCACCTCTTTAACATCAGAAGGATCCATCCATTTCTCTCCACACAGACCACTTAGGTACTTGTTCAGTTGCTTATCTCAAGACTAGACTGCTGTAGCGAACTCCTAGCAGGTCTGCCTCTGAGTGCCATTCGACCTCTGCAACTGATCCAGAATGCAGCTGTATGACTCATTTTCAACCTTCCCAAGTTCTCCAACACCACCCCATTGCTACGCTCCCTCCACTGGCTTCCTGTATCAAAACACTGCTGCTTGCCTACAAAGCCAAAAATGGACCAGCTCCCTCCTACCTCAGAGCACTTATCACACCCTACACTGCACCGCACTCTCTCCGATCCTCCAGCACTGCTCCACTGGTTCCACCATCTCTCAAGGTACAAGGAAGACCTGCATCTAGATTCTTCTCTGTTCCTCTCAAGGTTTCTTCCTCTTGTCATCTCAGGGAGTTTCTCCTTGCCACGGTCACAAGTTCAAGTTTAAATTTATAACTTACCTTTTCCAGAAGTACTAAGATTAGCAATATAAGTATTTATTAACAAAAAAAAAAACACTTTTCTGTATATTTTCTTACGTATTACCACCCACCAAAGTTTAGACAGATATATCCTTAGCCCAGGTCCTAGTGAACCAGTATCAGAATGTATTTACTGATAGCGATGTCCAAGTCCTTATGCTAAGTCATTCTGGATAAGGGCATCTGCTAAATGCCGTAAATGTAAATGTAACCGGTATTTATATATTTCTGTTAAGCTGCTTTGTGACAATGTCCATTGTTAAAAGCACTATACAAATAAAATTGAATTGAATTGAATTGAATTGAATTTAATGCATGATGTACAAAGTAATGTGATGCTGTTCACAGAAAATCAGGCTTAATCAAAGGGTAAAGACATATCCCCTTATTTTACAAATATTTTTTCCTCCTGGATTAAGTGTGTGTTTATGTTCCTGCTGCTAGAAGAATTTGTGCAAACAACTGGAAAGAAAGAATAATGTGATTTAACCTGAATGTCTGAGTGCACAGCTTAAAAACAGCATGTTTTAAAAGTGTGTGTGGTGTGTGTGTGATGTGGAAAAATCGTCAGATAATCAGAATGTTTGAAAATGGCAGTAAAATTAAATCCCTCTGTGTGGGTGAAAATGACAACAATTCAACTCTGATAAGAAATATTTTTACTCAGAATAAATATCGCTCACTTCCGTGAGTGAAACATAAAACAGTCGTTTCAGTGAATTACTGGCTTGTTATAGTTTAGAGTCCCTCTCCCTCCCCCCTTTTATACAGGAGCATTGTAATTGGAAATAGCATTTGTTAGTTATTAGCATATTATTTGTTAGGAATTAGCATAAACTTGCAGTTGTTGTAACAGTTATGATGTAAACAAAATTTAATGAGCTGAGAGAAGCTTTACACAATGCTCCAATCAAAATTCACTTATTACACGATATGATGTCATTTATACTCTTAGTTTTCATTTCTATTTAATCACATGATGCCTGCAGTTCTGAGGACATAAAAGAACCAAGAAGAACACACAAGGAACTCAACCTCAGCATGCCAAGTGACACTGCACCTTCACACACACCACTGATATACATAGCTAAAGTCCAACTGATCTCACCAACAGCTGCTACCCTGCTAGCCTCAGCACAGTAACTGACAGTGTGTGTGTTTGTGTGTCTCGAAACATGCACATGTATAGAAATAATCTATTTAATCACCATACATAAAATCACACAATACAAATACACAACACTACACACAGTGACACAGAAAATGGCTGTCAGTCATTGATAAATTAATAATTGTTTTTTCAAGTCTTTTGTTTAATATTTGACATGAAATATAAATTATTTATGTGTTTTTAGCAGCTTTTTATTATTTGATTATTTTAAATAATTCTCTGACTAATCCCCATCTTTACCCTTAATCTTTACTATCTCACTAACTTTAGGTGGACTTCAGGTCTCATCAAGGCAGACTCCAGATTCTGTTGCATTATTTACATTTTTTTTATTAACGTATTTAATGTCCCTCCTCAGACTGTTCAGAGTTCTGGGTATTTTTTTATGACAAAGCACTGACTGATATTTTTTGAGAACTTTGTCCCAGACTTAATGTTTTAATGGCTCCTTAGTCTTCATGATGTTGTGTGTTTTGGTTCCCTAACACATTCTGGGTTCTTTCAGGAACAGGAGTATTTACAATGAGATCATGTGACTCTTTAATTACACATAGCTCCACTCCATTCTACTCATTATCTCGTAGAAACAGAACTAATTTAAGGGGTGAATACTTATGCACTAAACATAGTTCTGTTTTATTCATGACAAAAAATCCTGATTAAATCTGTGGAAACATTTAAGGAGGTTGAATACTTATGCAAGAATATATAATAATATCAATTTAAAAATTATTCATCAATTTATTTTCAAATTGTATTTAAACATTTAATTTTATGAGTTGAGAAAGTGAGACAGTTGCTATAGCTCTCTGTGTGAAATTAAAATAACAGTGAGAATCATAATTACAGAATTAAAGATAGATAACTTCATAAATAAAATTAAGTTCAGTTTGTTTTTATCTCATGCTGTGAAATGGGGCTGATATTTTCAGTTGCTTATTGTTATACTATGAATATGTCCAATTTAAATTATTGTTTGACCTTTTACAGGAATAACACTAAATATTAAAATTCATGTATTTATTAAACTAATAATTACACGTGTTCAGTGATGTTACAGCCAGTCAGAGCTTCTTTTACATCACTGCTTGCAAAATGATCAAAATTAGTATAATTGATAACTTTATCATTTCATACAACAGCTTGAAAGAAAGGCAAATATACTGAAAGAAGCAAGGCTGACAAATTAACATCTTGGTGCATGATAACATCCTAACCCTAACCCAAAATGTTGCCTATCATTGGCTCACCCAAATAAGTCTACACTTCTTTGTAATAATCAAAAAGTTCTAACTAAAGATTATTTAAACCAACAGTTGACAAACATTTCAGCAAAAATGTGGCAGACTGACGACTCTAGCACAATTATGAAAAAACAAATGTTCAATTAACTTACAGTTAAAATGTTGGCTTGGACATCTTCTAAACATGCAATAAAAAGTGACACCTCTGTTTTGCTAATTCTCCTTTTAACTAGTGTTTTCATCATGAGTGGGTGTCACCAAGAGTGAAATTCGTTTCCAAAATCTGCTCCCAAATAGACTTCAGCAGACCTCCAAAGCAGGGGTGATTTAGGCATAAATTAGCCCTCAGAACTGCATTGGGACAGCAATTCAGCATCTGGACTTTGGAGAACATCTGGGTGTAAAGGAGTGAGCGAGGGACCGTGAAAAAAAGAAGGGGAATGGGGTGCAGCCAGGGCCTAATTTTGTTGGCAATACGTCATGCAACAATCTCCAGAGCAAACAAGTAGTGGTCAAAGGTCATGCATATTCTTAGGTGAAGGGGATTCAAGATTCAAATCATTATTGATACAGCTTTACTGCACGAGCTGAGCGACACACACACACACACGCACTCACGTCCTCGTCCCTCTCCAGCTCCAGCCCCATCTCCCGGAGGTTTGTCTCGAACTCTTCACGGCGGAAACGCTTGTCATCGTCATGGTGATCAGTGACGCCTGGTTCAGGGTCACGTGCCCAGCGCAGGCTGCGTGTGAGCACATTGTCTGTGAGACGGGATGAGTGGCGGCGTGAGCTGCCAGGCTTTTTTATCTGGTAGGTGAGGACGTAATCCACACGTCGCTCTCCATCTTGGAAGTACAGACCAAAACAACAGCGCGAGCTCTCATCCGGAGTCAGAGAATTCAACAGCTGCAGAGAGAAAGAGAGTAGGCACAGACATCAGTGTGTGTGTGTGTGTGTGTGTGTGTGTGTGTGTGTGTGTGAGAGAGAGAGAGAGAGAGAGAGCATGAGAGAGTATGACTATGCATGTGGCAAATAAAGTATCTTGAAACATGGTGCTGAAACTGAGAAGACAAAGTTTAGTTTTGTGTAAATGTGTTTACAAAGAATAAACTAATTTATTTGTTTTCTTCTCACATCAGCCATTTAATCATAAAAATACAATGTATGTGTTTATATAATAAATATTAAATATTTAAATCATTAAAAACCTCCTTTTCGAAACTAAATTGGTTTAATAAATGCAATAAATAATGAGCTGAACAGCAGAGTGAACAGCAGCACTTCAGAGACTCTGAACTCTAAACTAGTGCAGGTAAGAGAACTCTCTGTAGTGGCAGGTGGAGTTCAGTTCATTATAAATCAGTTTGATTCCATTTAATTCAGTTTGCATCCACTCAGAGTTCCAGTTTGGCTGTATGTTTCACACCGCAGTTCAACATTATCAGCTGGTAAAATAGAACCGAGGAGCGAGAACACTTTTCACTTCTTGTCAAAGCGCCTGACCTCTTAGATCTGTTGTTTTACACACACACACACACACACACACACACACACAGAGAGAGAGAGAGACAGAGAGACACACACATGCCTGTCCTATACTTAATATACAAATCTAATCCTAAATAAACAAATCATTCCTGAGCACAGTGGAAGATCATGTGACTGTAAAGTTTGGATCACAGCAGTGACATCAAACACAGAAACATCACAATGTTAAAAATTCTCAGGTTAAGATACAAAAATGTGTGCCGTTTCTTTCCTCTTCAATCTTTACAATCTTTGTAAAAGACTGTTAACTATAATGAAGGCTAATGTGAGAACCTTGTCTAACACGGCAATAAATTGGGATAATTTTTTCAAGATAAATTCCATTACTAATCCATAGCAAAGAATGGTAATCATGACAAACAGCAAGCAAGATAATACCGCATCTTGACCACTTTCACTCAAACACATATTTCTTTAAAGTGTAGAACACTAAAACCTGAGTGACTGCACACACAGCTTACCCATTTCTGAGACATTTTCTACCTTCACTAAAACTGTCGAATAAACTCGATTGTCAATTAACTGTAAATTGTGTTTATATGTCATGTAAATGCTACACATCATGCTTGTCTTACACAGGCAAATATAATCACCAAAAAAGGAGCAGCTCTCCTGTCTGTTCTTCATGAGAGGAACAATCTGCATGTGGCAACACAGACAAAATGAATGGGTTTGGTATTTATCAGATCCGTCTAAACGTCCTGGCTGAAACATAAACCAGCGCCATCAGCGTCACACTCACTTGAAATTTGCCATGAAAAATCACATCCTTTAAGAAATGTCTTGTCTTGGCAGGGTTGCTCTGTTCCTCAGCCATCTTCACTTTATCTCCTGCTCTGAGATGCTCCAAGACCATATCCTGCTATTAACCCACTGTCTATTAACACACACACATACACACACTTGACATCATACAGCAAGTCTAAATTTTCTGCCTGCTACTTGAGAAGAGCGAAAGATGCCAGGAGCTAATATTAGACAAAACTATAAAGCTTAATATCCAGATCTTCAAAGCACTCTCTCATTACCACCAACACATTCACCAGCAAACATGCACTCTCACAAATCAGTTTAAGCCCAAACACATGACCGGAACAAGTTCTTAAGATGTTTCTTTAGCATTTGGAGTAGCAAGTTTACAGAGAAAGACAGGAAACATGGCCGAGTTTAAGCGGAACAGTGTGTTAGGATCATCTGTCACTGTGAAAATACACAGAGTCACATTCATTCACCCACAAATCCTTTTATTCTCCTCGCGTGCACTCAAGGCATTCGTGTGCTGTCACTTAAGCAAGATAAACACTTTTACAAAACACAATACACACCCTCATAACAGCAAATTATAAATGATGGATTACTACATGTAGCTTTTCCCTGTTCCAGGGTTAGCTAATAACAAAGAATCAGTATAGACACAACACATCAATGTATCATTTAAAACTAGACTTATATAATTCCTATAATATATGCTCCATCCATATAAATTAAAATGAGTACTGCTACATTCAGATAATAGTGATAATAGTTGTGTGTAGACCTTGATAACACCTGCTAAAACATTCTTCTACAAGGGAAAGCTGGAAGAATTTGTATTTGATCCACACAAGCTCCAAAACACTTTATCTTCACTTCTTAACCCTTCACATCTTCCTTCACCCCCCTTTTTGACTGATGATGAATTTGCCACTTTCTTTGATGAAAATCTTAACCAAATCTGACAATTCCTCCCTCCTTATCCAAATTCCTACATGGCACACTGAACCCCTACTGCCCTTCTACCTCATAGAAACATATTTTTCATCTATTTTTAGAGAAAAGATTCTGCATATTATCTTGTCCAGCAATCCCGTCACCTAGCCACTGGATCCCATCCCTTCCACAATGTTTCAAACCATCCTACAAGACCCCTGTCCTTCATCTCTTCCATCATAAACTACTCCATAACATCTTGTCATATACCAGTTGCCTTAAAGACAGCAAGAAGATGATCCTGAAGAAACCCACTTTAAATAAATTAGACAATGGCTACTACCAGCATCATTTGTCTCCTTTCTTTCTAAAGTTCGTGAACATACTGTATACAATCAGTTGTCACTCTGTTACCCAGAACAGCCTCCAAAATCCTAACCAGTCTGTTATCAAAGTGGCACACTCCACAGAAAAAGTGCCCTTGTGGAGATTACTGAGAAGCTTCATACAGCTAGCTCAGTCAAACTGTTATGGGTCTACATCCACCTGCACCTCTCATCAGCATTCAACATGGTCAGTCACAAGACTTAAGTCCACCCTGATGAGTTATGGAATTTGTGTCACAACATGGGTGTGGGTTGCTTCTTACAAAGGGGAACTTTTCATGTCTGCTGAGAAAGAGTGGATCCAATAGTATCCCACAAGTCCCAGTGTCTCTTTTGTTGCTCCTCTATACTTGCCCTTTTGGCAAGGTCGTGTCCTCTATACCCGCTCTCCTAGAGAGGTCGAGTCCTATATTCCCAGGCTCTCAGCGAGGTCATGTCCTCCATACCCACTCTCTCTCTCTCTCTGAGGTTGTGTACTCTATACTAACTTTCGTAATGATTGCATAGATTTTCATACCATCGAGTACACTCAACTCATGCTCTCCATTCCTTTTTCTCTCATGTTTCTGCTTAAATCTCATCATGTCTGGCAGACAGCTGATAATGAATGGCAGCTGAACCTGAGCAAGACTGAGGTGCTGTATATACCTCGAAATTCACCCCTCTGTCAGGTTCTTGTGATCTCCCAGAAGAAATCTCACAATACCATCTGTCGCTGTGCACAACTTTGAGGTAGTTATGAACAACCAACTATCCTTCTTTCCTTATTATAATGAAATGGCTCAGCCATGCAGGTTTCGCCATTACAATATCAGTTGGATAAGGAGGTCATTTCCAGCTACACAGGCCACTCAGGTGCTTGTTCTGTCTCTTGTTTTCTTAAGACTAGACTACTGCAACTGGCTCCTGGCAGGTCTGCCCCTACAAAACCAACTGATCCAGGATACAGCTGCACAACAAGTCCTCCTACTCACCCCAATGCTGTATTCCCTCCACTGATATCCTGTAGCTGCTGCATCAGATTCAAAACACTGATGCTCATCTTTTGAACTAAAAACAAACCAGTGCTCACCTACCTTAAAGCACATATCACACCTTACTCTGCACCACGCTCCCTTCCTCCCTTCCCATACTGCTTGTCTGGACCGACCATCTCTCAAGGAACAAGGAAAACCTGCGTCAAGACTTTCCTGCAACCAGTGGTGAATGAATTTCCCATGGCCAGAGAACAGGTGAGACACTGTCTGTCTTCAAACCAAAACAGAAAACCTGCCACTTCATGCACTTAAGCAAACAATAAATGTAAAAAAAAATCTAAATTCTTATTATATCAAACTGTCTCCAACAGATTTCCAAATTGACAGTGTTCTTAAGCTTCATGCTAAACTGCCTGGTACTTGTACAAAATAATGCACACCAAAGATGACATACTGTTTAGTGTATAGGGTGGTGTGTGGTTTGAGATCTAACTGAATGTCTCTGTAGAGTCTTAGCTGTCATCATAAGTTAAAAATAAAGGTTAAGACATAGACTATGTAGGGCTCACAAAGAAGTGAATCTGTGTGAGTTTTATCAGACCTGCTGTGAAGGTTACATTAAAAGACTGAACAATATCCATTGTACCCAGAAAAAAGAACCAAGCTTTCTGCTAAATGAATAAAGGGCACAAGTGACTAAAATAATAATGCGTTTTTATAAAACTCAATTCTGATTATGTAACTGTATGACACACATCCGGGGATGAGATATTTTTAGGGAAAGGACTTGAAAACACAGCAAGAAAACAAAACCAGACATGGCCTTGTGCACAGCGGGTTCTCCCAGTGGGAACGGAGTGTCACTCCATCCCTAACAGGAAGACAGAGCAAAGTTCACTTCTCCTAGGGAACATAAGGATGTGGTGAAATGGGATGCCCCTCCACTTCCTCACTGTAATGACAGAGATGAGACTCATGCTTTTAAACACTAAATGTTTACGCAATTTCCTGTCATGAGGTTCAGGAAATGGTCCTGAAGTTCAAATATAAGTTCAGTTTAAATGGATTTCTCTTTCTGTCTGGAGTTTTTATGGCTTTTCTAACACTAATGATTTTCACAATCCAACTGGGATCTCTTGAATGTCTTTATATTTATTTTTAAATATAAATTATAAAAAAATATAATAACATTTCTTATTAAACTTACAAAAAATTAATTACAGATTGTTGTATTAACTACATTTAAATATGTTAAAATGAATTATAAAATTAGACTAGCATTTTAACATTAGGGTCAAAATGCAAAATTAGAGTAGAATTGTAAAATTGGAGTAGAAGTCTAACACAGAACGCCCACCTGGTGACCAGGCAATCGCATGCTCCACCAGTGAGATGTGCCCCATCCTGAGCAGAGTTATTGCACACAAAGCTGCTGACCCTGATGGCATCCCAGGACGAGTGATCAGGGTCTTTGAAGAGCACTTAGTATGCATCTAGCCCTAGTGGTGTTCCCAATCTACTTCAAAAGAGTGTACCAATGAGCCTCAACAACTGTTCTTTCCCCATATCATGGAGGCACATCAACATCTCTACTTCTTGTGGAGACTGAGGAAAATTCAGAAATCTACTGAGATACTAATGAATTTCTATCAGTGTACTATTAAGAGCATACTGACGAACTTGATCTCAGTGTGGTACAGCAGCTGCTCCATCACGGACAAGAAGACCCTCCATCAGGTGGTGACCTCAACTGAACACCTTTGGGATGAATTCTCTTATGGCTGAGTGAGCACAAATCCTCACAGTCATAGTCCAAAACCTGGTGGAAGGCTTTCCCAGAAAAATGGAGGAACAGCAAAGGGGGCACAACTATGTGTTAATACCCATGGTTTTGGAATGGGAACATATGGGTATGATGGTCAGGTGTCCAAAAAACAAAAACTAATAGGAAAAGATTATCCTTCGCTTGCAATAACTGCATGAAGCCGGTGACCCACGGACATCACCAAACTGTTGCATTCTTCTTTTGTGATGCTTTTCCAGGCTTTCAGTTGTTTGTTTTGTGGCATTTCTTCATTCGGTCTCCTCTTCAGGATGTGAAATACTGCTCAATTGAGTTTAGGTCTGGTGATTGACTTGGTCAGTTCAAGACCTTCCACTTTTTTCCCCCTGATGAAGTCCGTTGTTGTGTTGGCAGTGTGATTTGGGTCATTGTCTTTCTGCATGATGAAGTTCTTTCAAATCAGATTAGGATGCATTTCTTTGAAAATTGGCAGACAGAATGTTTTGGTAGACTTCTGAATTTATTGTGCTGCTACCATCATGAATCATCAAGAAAAATGTTGCCAACTCATGACACTGCCTTCACAGTGCTTGACCTATGAACTCCTATGTTTTGGATCATGAGCAGATCCTTTCTTTCTCCACACTTTGGCATTTCCATCACTTTGATAGAAGTTAATAAGTTCCAGAACTTATGTGGCTCATCTCAGTATTTCTTTGTGAATTCCAGTCTGGCCTTCTGATTCTTACTCCTGATGAGTGTTCTTCTCTGTCTGATGAGCTCCTGAGATATCAGTGATCCGGACCTCTTCTGCTCTCCAGATTTGCCTGATCCATCCTGATGTCCTACTTGTGGTTGTAGTTCCCATCACTTGGAAACCACTTGCTAATTTTGAGGATGGCCCCACATGGACAGCCTAAAGATGCACTTAAAAACTGTGAAGATGGATTTGGACTGCTGTTGATGCAATCAGCTGATGCAATGGTTTAGGCCTATAATTGCCATGATAACTTGAGGACTTCAACTGCTACAAACAGTTTTGCATTCAAGTCTCAGTCAGTAAACAGTTGATAGCTTCAACAAAATAGACTTTGTGTTTAAGCTATAATGAATTTTGTGGCTACACAATTGTACGTTTGATCATATGACACAGTTATAGATGCATGCTATTTGTAATCACACTATCCAGTGTCACCCAAATGAGGATGGGTTCCCTTTTGAGTCTGGTTCCTCTCAAGGTTTCTTCCTCATGTTGTTTCAGGATTTTTTTCCTTGCCACAGGCTTGCTTATTAGGGATATGTTTGTAAATTCATGTTTAAAGTTTATAACCAGTATTTACATATTTCAGTGAAGTTGCTATCTAGTTTGTATCTTCCAGTATGGCCTCTACATTTCTGCTCTCCAAGTCTTCTTTGAATGGTGGATTGAGGTACCTTGAGCCCTGCCCTGTGGTGAGGTCAATGACTGTTGTTTGTAGGTTTTTCTTCACAGTTCTCACAATGTTCGTCATCAGCTGCTGTTGTTTTCCTTGGCTGACCTGTTCCATGTTTGATTGGCAGTACTTCAATGGTTTCTTTGTTTTCCAGGACATTCCACATTGCTGTATTGGCAATGCTTAATGTCTGTACAATGGATATGAGATATTTCCCCTCTTTTCTCACAATCAACAAGGCTTGCTTTTCTCCCATAGACAACTCTCTGATCTTCATATTGGTTTATCCATTTTAACTATAAATGCAGTCTTCACAGGAGTAAAACCAAGAGTAAACCTTCAGAGCTATTAATTGCTTAAACAATTAATATAACAGAGCACACCTGGGCAACAAACACCTGTCAGTCATGTGTTTCCAATATTTTTGATCACTTAAAAATGGGTTGGTTCAAATAAAATGTTCTAAGCTATATTCCAAGTTGTTTAACACATCTAGATGTAAATATCAGGAAAGGAACGCTGAAATTCTTATACATCATGACACATTCATCTTTTTATCTCAAAACCAAATGTCTTCAGTGTATAGCAAGAACAAAATAATTAGCCTTGCCAGTTCAATACTTTTGGAGAGGACTATATGCTCACTTATACTCTACGGTCTTGTATTAAATTGATCCATGTCTCCGAACACATGTTTACGGTTATATCATGCCATTGCACTGTTTGTTACTTGACACTACACCAGCTAGCTATCTGCAATTCTAGTTAGATTTTAATTGTATTTTGATGTCTTTGTACTTGTAGTCCGCACAACTATAAATTTTAATCTAATTTAATGGAGTAGAATTGTAATATTTAAGAAGAATTGTAAAATCAGAGTAGAACTGTAATACTGGACTAGAACTTGTAAAATTAAAATAGAATTGTAATATTACAGTAGAAAAGTAATATTAACATATCAGTGTTAAATTAGAGTAGAACTGTGACTCACAATGGCGTCCTGCTGCACGTATCCAATGTCCTCAATGCCTTTGATGTTGATAATATCAACATGTGTGTCTTTGCTGGGGACAGTGGTGTATCGTTCCGTCTTCATCATGTCAGGCTGTGCCCTTCACCTGCACATTAGCACACACACAGGCTACACCATTACATACCTTTACAGTTACACACCTTTACAGTTACACTCCTGTTTATCTCCTAATAGAGCAATATTTCATCTTTATTATGGATAATAAATCTAATCTAGATAGCAAGCTAGGCTAGTTTGTTAGCAGATGCTAGCAAGATCTAGGGCAAGTATTATTATGGTTATGGTACAGTGTCTGGTGAGGGATATTTACTTTAAAAAAAAAAAAGGAGTGTATTCACAATGATAGATTTGATCTTTATTTTTTCTCATTCTAAAAAGTATGTAGTAAGAACAGTAATGAGCAGCCAAGAGCTAGATCTGTGAGCACGCTAAAGAATACACAATGAGGAAGTTTGGGGCGGGGCTGATAACGAGTTTGGGGCGGGGCTGACAGAGCTCTGACAGCTCCAGTGGTGATGTGCTGAAAGCTGGAGGTGAAAGGTTGTGCAGTGTGAGAACCTCATCTCAGCTGCTACACACCCCAGCACTAAATGCACCGTGTGACATTTCTATGCACACGCATGTCTGTCATGCACACTGCAGTGATTTTACACACTGACAGTGACAGATGCAAGTTAAATATAGAACTTTTGTTGGTTTGGGAGTAAAGCCTGATGCATATCTGAGTCTTGCGGTGAGACACGCCGTTCATCACAGCAGATAGAATCAGCACAAGCAATTAAACACCACCTGCTAAATTTAGAGCATTGGATCCACTGAACACACTTCTGTATTTCACACACACACCAGCTGATACATCACTATCGATCATCTCACTCTTTTTCTCTCAGACAAATACATACACAGAACACGTAGTCTCATGTCTGTAAATAACAATAACAACAATAATAAACAAACAATTAATGAATAAAAACAGTCATGAATAATTTATTCCTAAAAATATTCTTTGTCTCGGTCTTTACTCACAAATGCAAACCACTGAATGTTCATCTGACAGCATTTTCACTTTTGATAACCCGACTTGGGACTGTGTCTCATAATAAACACTCAATGCATCACCAAATATTAACTGCGAGAGAGCCAATAATTATGAAGTCATATAATGGCATAATTTGTTGGCATAATTTTTAGAAATTTATATTTTAAAAATATAATTTATTTGATTATTTAATTTATTTAATTATTAATTTTCAGGAAGGATGAGGTTCTTGACTATAGCTAGCTAACTTTTGCAAAAACACAACTGGCTAGCACAGTGATGATACACTGCATGATTCTGGATAATAAATACACAGGCTAACATCAGTGACATCACCTTTGCACAACAGTTTTTGCTTCTGGAACACTTTTGGGTGTTTCTTACCGATTTTTGGGTGCTGATCACATCAAAATTTACCTATCAGGTACCATTTCAGAGAAATCTTCAGTTTGTCATGATTTTTCCTTATGTTTGTATATATCGCTCATCAGGCGATCCATATCTGATAACACAGTCCGAATTGAACGATTGGTCAGAGATTTGGGTCTGTCAAAAGCAAAAGCCGAGCTGCTGGGTTCGAGACTGCAGGAATGGTGTTTGCCATCACCAGGTATGAACTTTTCTGTGTTTCGAGGTCGACATCATGATATAACCAAATTTTTTGATAGAATGTCCAAGTCAACAGTCTCGGTTTCTGTTGAGACATTGAAGGATTGTCCTTGGGCTGTGATCACAACCCGGAAGAGTGGCGTCTCTTCATTGATTCGTCAATGTTAAGCCTGAAAGCTGTTCTGCTACACAA